>JAUESP010000005.1:0-250841 GCA_030914335.1 Drosophila borborema | reverse complement strand
AATCCAGCAGCATAGCTCTACCTAGTTTGCCTATTAAATGTCGAGCTGCGCGCTTCATGGCTCCCCAGCTCGGCTTTGGCTGTCTGTCAGTCATTAGTACATTTAATAGAGCTGACATGCTGGAGCCATGGCAACAACATGTGTCGTTTTTTGAATGGCATCTTTTATGTGACAGAGAGTGAGACAGAGTGTGTGTGAGAGAGAGAGAGAGGCACACTCGCACACACACAACTCAATTGGGGCGCGCAAGTGCATTTCGTTGTAGAGCTGCTGAATTAATTGTTTGCAAATGATTTTGCCGCCAAGTCAAAGGCAAGAACAAAAAGCCAGCTGCCTGGTTGGGGCTGTTGGCAGCGAAGCCCAGCTAAGCCGACATCGTTTAATGGCAGGCCACAAATTAAATTTCATGCCCAACTCACCGACACACAGACACACTCATACAGCTGAGCGCATTTTCTCAATGAAACCAAATACCTGTACAGAAATAATTTTTCGTCGAATTTTGCGCAGATGTCAAAAGGGATAATGAGCCCAGAGCTGGAAAATCAGCTTAGGCTCTGCATAACATTTGAATATAAATTATATATATATATATATGTATATACCTTGATATTTCTATCGTATCTTTTTCCTTTCGGCTGTCTGAAATTGACAATTGCTGGGTGAATTGATTTTCTTTTTATATATATATATTTTGTTTAAAGCGCTCGGCAGCTGATGGAAAAGTGGCACAGCTTATGATGGGGTCTTAGCAGCATAATTTGAATTTGAAATTGCACAAGAAATACATTTTGATATGTATAAATATTCTGAGCTTATTATGATTATATTAGAAATTTAAATTTGCGCCTAAAATGTTGCTTGACTGACTTTTCAAATATGATTAAAGCGCAGCATCAAAGAAATATTCCATATCAGCTAAATTTTGCAAATATGTGAATTTTTTTTTCAACATTCAACAGTGTTTAGCTAAATTAAAATTAGCACATATAATAAAATAAAAACACAATAATAATTACTACAACACAAAACTAGCTGCCTAAAGTGTCATAACAAATAGTCCAAAGTGGTTATTATAATAATTTATATGATGTATAAATAAATGAATATATTTATATATATTTATATATATATATATATATAATATATAATAAATAAATATATTATCTGAGCACATCACCATGGGAATGCACTCAAAAATGCAATTGCAAAATAATATAATGTGAACAGAATATATATTTTTGTGTATGACCTGTTGACCGTTAGCTGCAGGCAACACAACAAAACAAAGCCAAACAAAACAAAACAATTAAAAGGCAAATTTTCGATTGTCGTGAGGGCCATGAATATTCATGAAGTGCTGCGCGACGAATTTAATAATTGAATAGCTTGAATATAAATGCGACCACAAATGGCCAACAGAGCTCACTGAGCCAGTCAGCTAGTCAGTCTGTCTGTTGGTCGGTCGGTTGGTCGATCGGTCGGTCGGTCGGTTGGTTGGCTAAAGGTTTACTCTGGCCGTGTCTAGGCGCCAGTAAGCCTAAAGTACACAGAACACACACACACACACACACACACAGAGAGAGAGAGAGTCCATGTTGGCATCACCCTTCGGCACCTTCATGCAGCACTCTGCACCGCTGGACATGTCTAAATTAACAAATGAATTATTTAGTGCGAACACTTTCGGTGGAGCAAGGCTTTGCATTTGCACAGCAATGCGAATTAGGTGCGAAATGTTGCCACGCGGGGGATTACCCTAAATGCGAAACTATGTAATTTGGCTAAAAGCGTTCAACATCCAAATGTCTGTCCAGCTGAATAAACTTGCACCTTAAAGTGTTGTTTACTTTGTTTTAAATTAAATTAACACACTACTCGCAAAATTTAAGACATTTTCATTACAAACAAGTAAGAAAACTCTAGTCGAGAGTGCTCGACTAGATAATACCCTGAACCCAATTTTAATAAAATAAAATAATAATCTGTACTGTGGTTTGGTTTTTTGTAATTATCTTGAAAATGCATCAATTTTAGTGCTGAAAATGGCAAAAAGCTTCTTTATTTTGACAAATAGTTAAATATATTGCAATTGATTAGTACTAAAATTAATCCGTTTTCAAGATAATTACAAAAAAACCAGTGTCGAACGTGACAAAAAGTTGACTTTTCTGGAGAATTACCCATATGGATAAATCAGAAGGTATACATAAGAATGTATGCGTGGTAACGTTCAAATGTACATACATATGTATGTACATGTATACATTGCATTACCAAAAAAAAAAAAAATAATAATAGATGGCGCTTATATTAGTTGAAATTCGAAAAATGTTATATTATTAAATATCATTAAAAATAGACCCAACAAATAGACGTTCCTCGATTAAAAGGCATTACCTTAATTAACACAGACACTTCATAATTGTAAAAGAAATATATCAATGCCACTCGAAGCTGTAATATCCATAGTAAATAAGTTCAGCTAAAGCGCCATCTAGCGAGTTTAAATTTTTAGACCATGCTACACTAGTTTTGAATGTACATGTGGGCATACATATAGGAAAACCGCAGATGTCGCGTGCTTTTGTTATTTGGGCAGACTTTTTTTTTGTTCATTATTTTCTGTTGACTTAACGGAATAAAATATAATTGAAAGAAGAACACTTTCAGAAATGATGCTATTAAATATTTGAAATTAAAAAAAAACGCACTTTTTCACAATTAGTTAAACTACCAACTGACTTTCAAAGGTATCAAACACAAAAGAATAAATAGTAAGAAAAAGAAAAGAATTAATAAAAAAAAATTAAAAATAATAATAGGAAATTATGAAAAGCTCAGGCCGGACTAGAACCTGCGACACCCTCACATTCGTTGCAACCGTTTTAGCCATCTACACCACGGATCACTTAAACAGCAGAGTAGCGAAAACGAATGAAATTCGTCATATACGAAAGAAACACTAAAGCAGTGGCTGAAAATACAAATACAATTCAAAGACAATTCTAACGCAATTCAAAAACAATTGTTGATTCTTAGAATTTGCACGCATAGCAACATAGAAAACGGCCCAAGATTTTTTGTGTGTATATGTGCACACGCATACGAAAATTGATTTGCATTGCTCAACGTTGCTTGCATTTCCAATGTTATTTTAATTGTTTTAAAATTTTTAAAATATATAATGAAATGTAATGAGGAGTTCAGCATATGATCTGCATATTCTATTTGACATTTTAGGTTTTTTTTTAGAAATCATAACTCTTTTACAATTAGCTTTACATGCACAAATATGTATGTATGTACGATTGCAGCAACACGCTGATCTACGCTTGCACACATATACATACATACATACATATGTATGTATGTATGTATGTGCGCCCGCAATGCGTCATGCTGTGTCGCTGCCTTGCTTGCTGCGCCACATGGGTTTTGATGAGAAAACTTTATAGACTAATAATTCTGTTTCTAGATGGACAATCGTATTGATATGTTCAGATTAAGATTATGATATTCATATCTACATGCCAAACCAAACTGTATGTCTCTAGTATTTGAAATGCATTTTTTACACATTTGGGGGTGTGGGGGCGAATTGGGGACCGGAATCCAAAATCTGACAAAAACCGAAATTGTATTAAATTGGTATCTATATATATGCAGAAGACTTGGAGACTCCAACTCTAAAGATGAATTAGCTAGAATTTTATAACTGGTTCCCGATAATTTCAATTATCGATAACCTTGCAAATATACAAGTTATCGAATTTCTGAAACAAACTCGTACTGCGCGCTCAATATACGAACCTAACACAAAAAGAATGAACTCTCTAGCTTTTGTATCTTCGGAAATCGACGCGTTCAAACATACGGACAGACGGACAGACGGACAGACGGACAGACGGACGGACGGACGGACGGACGGACAGACAGACGGACATGGCTATATCAACTTTTCTCGTCACCCTGATCAAGAATATATATACTTTATGGGGTCTGCCACGCCTCCTTCTGCCTGTTACATACTTTTAACAAAACCATTATACCCTGATTTCCCATTTTCAATGGGTTCAGGGTATAAAAAGTTTGGCTAAAGATCTATGAAAAAACAATGAAGCATATAATTTTTTTTTTTTTAATTTCTTATATATATATTTTATTGTTTTTCAGATCTCTCCTGAAACTTTTTATGATTATTATTATTATTTTTTTTTTTTTTTAGTTTTTCAAATATTTCTTGAAGCTTTGTCTAATGTTTTATTATATTATTTTGTAGTTTTTCAGACCTACATATTTTTAGTTTTTCTTTTTTATAATTCTTCTAGTAATTGAAGCTCTTGCTAATATTTAATATTACGAATTTCATAAACTGCCAGCCTTGCCTTAAAGCTTTGCTTGAAATATAAAATTGACATTTTTTTCCGTTATAAGCCTTGTTAATAACTTGAAAAATAATAATATATATATAGATATATTTTTACTTTAATAACGTTTGTCCTGTAACGTAGCTCTCAAGTGTTGCATTTTTCACCGAAATGAATTTTGGGTTACAGTCGCACCTGTGCCGCAGTGGCTTCATATCGAAAAATATATATATATATGAATATATGTATTATATATATATATATATTATTCGCATTCAGCTTGCCTGTTTTTCTGACTGCTTGTCTGTCTTGTGAGTGTGTTGCATCAGATTTGCTCAGTTTTACGACTGTTTTTGTTGCCCGACATGCGGCACAGTGCGCTCTTTTTTGCACTCCAGCCAGTCAAAAAAGGGCATGCTCTATATAAGAATTTAAAACAACATATGCAGGTGACTGGCAAACGCACAAGTCTTCCTCTCTCACTCACTCACTCACTCTCTATCTCTGTCTCAATGTAGCAACGGCTGTGGCCAGTTGCTGCATACATAAAACATAGATCTGCGAGCTGTAAGAATTCTTGTTTTTAGTACACAATTTAAATCAATGAATCAGTTCTGAGCTTATTGTTGCGTTGTTATTGTTGCACGAGGAATTTGATTTAGATTACAAATAAACAGGTCGAACGAACACATATCTTAATATCCTATAAAGACCATGGCGCCCAATAGATCAGTACAGCGCGTAATGAAAATCATGATAAAAAAAGTGGGCACAAGGCCGCCCAATATCTGTAAAATAAAAAAAAAAAGAAGAAACGAATAATTAAAAGTACGTTATGCGGGTATGATCGACTGGCAGGTACCCTGAGCCCAATTAAAAATGTCAAACTGGGCTCAGAACATATATGCGAGTAGAGAGATAACTCACAAAATGAAATGGTCGAATGTTGCCCCATCCAGAGATAATTGTATTGGCCGGGCAGCTGACTGGCAGCATGAAATTATTGTGAATTGCGGTGACATACGGAACACACAGTCCTCCCGTATGAATAGCCATTTTTTTTTCCTATACAATAGAGATAGATATGCATTAATATATCAACATTAAGTTGCGATGATACACGTGAAGGAGAAAACCTACCGTTTCCGTCACAGCAATTAGGGTATAGCGTATTACCGATGACGATGGGCTTAGGATATTGAAAAATGTGGATATCAGGGATCCGATAAGAAGACATTTTGATTTTGAATATCCTCGATTAATGATCGAACCGTGTATGACATCTATTAGCTTGGAGTGCTTATAGGCTGCCATGGTACAATTAGCGGCGGCCAACATTAATACTTGTGCCCATGGTGTATCACTATGCAAAATCTTCCAGCCGACCAAGGAAGGCGTTGTGCCTTCTGGGTTTGGACGCTTGCAGCAATAGTAGCGACAAAACATATAATTAGCCGGTATGGCAATATACAATATGAATATCAATATGATGGGCACCGAGGAGAGGTTTTCGACGCTTTTGATATTGCTGCTCCAGCCGTGCCAGCTCCTACCCATCTGTAGGTCTCGCAAGAACAGTAGAATCATGGTCAATATAATTAAGAGTAGACCCAATATACTATGAACTGGCCAGTTTCCCATTTCGTATTTCTTATCTTCCATGGCCTCTATCATATTGTCCTTGGCAGCGGTAAGTTCCCTCAGCTCGGCCCTAACCGTGCCGGGAAACAAACCGAGGAATATTACATTTATCCAAATTGCCAATATGAGAAGTCCTCCAATCATTGGGGCCACAAACAATACAAAAAGTCCGGAAGGTTTGACAGTTATGATACTTGAAAAAAAAAATTGTATATATATATATCAAAATACACATTTCAATTATTAATATGCATTCAGTTCTACGCACGATTTCAAGGTATGAATTATCATGTTATTCGGATTCTGAAAAGGCGATGCCATGGCGCCCAACGTTCCCGAATACGCAATTGTTAGATACATACCAATCACCGGTTTCGAGGGATATGGCGGTCTAAAAAAAGAAAAGCCTAAGCTTGTCGATCAGTTATCGAAACTATTTAAGCACTTACGACTGCCGCTCATATGGCTCCTCATCCGAAACTAATTTCAGTACACCATACTGCAAAGCAATTAAAAAAAATAAAAAAAAATATATAAAAAAAAGAATTTTTGAGGCTCTTACATTGCCAAATTCTTTTAACAGAGCCTGCGCGATCTTCATCCAAAATGCACACATAAATGTGCTGGAGAAAATTAGACTTGTAAGAGTGGTCAACATCATAAATATAAGCTGAAGTCTGCAAGAAAACTTGTATTAATTGGGGGATTGCATGACTAAGCGATAATTTTTTTAATACTTACGAGTGGAACGAATCCAAAATCAAAAAAAAATATTTCAACTAGATTTTAGAAACGAACTATAAAATATACTATAAGACCACTTGCAGTGGGCTCAAGATATTAAAGCTATACTCATTAGTTGTAATTGATATCACATTATGTACTTTGTAAATTAATTATATTAAATTTTTGCTTAATATACATATTTATTTCTAAAAGCATATAAACAATGCTTGCCAATCAAATCCAAGTGTATTTGGACTTTCAACCAAACAAGTTGTTTAATCATCTAAACACACATTTATCAAAAATGATTTTGTTCAATGAAAACAATGTGAGCTATCAAGCGAGCTATTGATAATATTTTACTTGGCGAGAGTGTTTTGAGAACTTTTAGATTGTAAAGAAAAAAAATAAGAGGAAAATAATAAAATAATATAAATAAAATTGAATTTAAATAAATTATCTTTCATATATATATAAGTATTATTAAATTCATGAATTACTTCGAAGGCTTTTTCTTTTGCTTGGTTTTTTTTTTTTTTATATTAAAAAAAAAATATTTTAGGCAACCCTCGTTAATATTTACGATACACTTTCCCTGAGATAGCTTGTTCTTGATAAACAAAAAGCATTGAAAACTTATGACACTCTCTCAATCATATGAAACGGAATAAACAGTATTGATGCACAAATGTTAGATTAAGTTGTCTATGAACGATATCAATATATAGAAATATTTATCTATATACTAATTAGTACTAATACCTATATACATATGTATATGTGTATCGCTATTTGAAGCACTCGGCAATTGAACACTGAACTGAATGCTTACATTCTTATGTTTGTGCCACAGCCACTGATTATCATCACAGCGAATCGTTCGCTCAGGTTTGAAGCGTCCATCATCAGACCCATAAATATGCAGCCATATGTAATAAATATATCATCTGTATAATAGCTAATGGATATTTGCCTCGAATCCTGTAATGTAAGTTGATAAAAAATAAATAAAAGAGAAAAAGAAAAGAATGGGAATTTTTCTCTCTCACTTACCATAATCCCTAAGAGAGGCATAAACACAATATACATAAATGCTATTGCGCCAACCGGGATGACATTGCATACATAATACGTATATACGACGAATACCAGATATATCAAGCGATAAGCCTACAAAAGTCAAATAATTAATGTATACATAATCGAAGGCTTTTTCACAATTTACCGGAGTTGGGCAAATCAGAATCGGAGCAAATAAAAGTGGTATAAGAATTATTAAAATGCCTTTATAGTGAAACTTGAAAAACAATTTACGCTCATCCTGCTCTGGGTTAGGCAGCATACCAGGCTTGTAATCCTGCCTTAACATATAGACATTATCTATGTTAAATGAGTAACTCTTTCTCTTACTTACTCCATTCTTAATGTTTATGCGATGAAGAAGGAACCAAACCAAACACTTATATGTATATATTTAACATAAAATTTGTCTGCTAACCGAAAATAATTCAAAAGGTGACTGAAAACGTTTGAAAACATTATTTTTAGCAAAGTGAACTGGATTTGTTTGTTTGATTTTCAAGAGCCATGTTTTAAAAGTTTTAGAACTTCATTTAATTTAGCTAAGTTATGCGCTAGCAAATTAAATATTTCCTTCAAGTCCTGTTATATTTGTATATTTCTACCTTTATCTTAAATTTAAGGAAATTTGTAGCAATTTAACTGCACAAGACTTGTCAAGTATGACTTAATTTTAGTTGAACTACTTCATATTTGAAAGTAGGTCAATCGAAACATTATCAACTAGTTGGCTATAGTTAGCAGAATATTTATCCCAACCCACTGCCGTAACATATACGTGTGCATAAATATTTGTATATATTAAATATTTCGCAGAATATCAAAAAGACTTATTTTTTATTGGCTCTTCCTTTGACGGCAGACTAAGGAGACCTCTTAACTCCCCCACGCTATGCCCAATGTGAATGTCTATGCATATAGTAGTACTTAACAAGCATATATACATATACGCATTTATGTGTAAACATATTTGCATAAGCTGAAATGTGCGTTACGCACCTTTCAAATTTTCAAGGCAATTGCTATACAAATCCATAGAAATATATATGTATAAGTATATACATATAAATGGCGCTCACGTACTCTCCAAGGATTCAAGCGAGCTTCAGAAGAAAAAAAAATGAAAAATTAATATGAAAAATCAAAATGATTTGGCTAGCAAAATATTTACATTTACTCGCCTGCCAAAGCATAAGATTGCCAAATTGAAATGCCCTTCTCTAACTGATTGGCAACTCAAAATTTGTATTTATTGGCTTGTTAATTGATTTCTTTTGCAGAGCTTACAAGTTTCCAGCTTAAATATTATTTACCAAAAAATTGTTAAGGCTACAACTTTTATGCCGGCAAGAGCTAATTTGGATTTACAACATTTTGCTAGAATTATAGAATTTTATACAATTTTATCTATTTACAGCGCATACACAGAACCTATTAAAAACGAAAATTCTATGTATAATGACTTTATGGAAATTCACATAAAAATTTGTATATATATGACGACGAGGCTAACCAGTTTCGCCATGTGAGTCTATTCGTCATTTTAAATGTATGTATATGTATGTAATTATGTATTACCTTTTTCGATAACTCATTAAATTCGCTATCGATAAAAATCGATTTGCTTTTACGCATAGCCTGATCATTATTTTTGCTGTGAATTTGTTATTTTATGTATAATAAACACGAATATATAGAATGATAGGGAATCGCAGTTCTTTTATCGCCCGACGAGAGTACGCTTACTTATTTGTTGTTGAAAATTTGTACGAAATGCATGTCGACAAACTATACAAAAAATTATGAATAAAAAAATGAAATAGAAAACCTACAGCAAAAGTATTATATACAACTTCAAGCATAATATGACCAAGAATCACTCTCAGTGAATTTAATTTGACCCGCTAAAAAATTTGTTTAGTTCATACTACAATAAACATTGCTTAAATTCTATAGAAGTTTCTTTGCAAGGGGGATTTTGGCATGGAGTCGTTTCCATTTTGGGCAATTATTAAATTTGATATTTATAGAATTATTCGTAATGCCATCGATAAATTCAGCTTGAACATACCAACTGTCAGTTAGCTACAGCATTTTATAGCAAACGTCTTATCACTCAATTGTTCTGAATGCCACTCAGACTTATCTTATAGTTAATAAAACTGTAACTGTAATCGTTTTATCGTGAAGGGTGAGATAAAACTACTTACTGGTTATACGAATTAGTAGAAAACTTGCCGAGACTATTAAAATATCGTTTTAGTTTTTCTTGTCTTGCTCATGGTTTCATGTTTCCATTTTTTTTTTTTTTTTTTTTTTTTTACATTCTTGTTTATCGTGGTCGAAGTTGCAGGCCCAAGCATAATTATGTTGAGTTTGAGATTTTTTTAGTGCTCGTAAATCAGTAGCTGGCTGAGTGCTTATGATGTTGACACCGTCTAACTGGCTATCTGAACTATCTGAAGCGCTGAGGCGATTGGTAAAAGTGCTCACTGTTTGAGCTATCTAATGCATGCTTATTGGCAAAGTTTTTTCGTTTTCTTTTGATTTTTATTTTCTCCTAATAGCTGAGGCAAGTTTTGTGGGTCAAGTTTTGAGCGGTGCAGCGTTGCCAGCGACTGCAATTTGGCCAATAAAACTTTCGTCTGCACAGCCACGATGGATGCTGCAGTTACAAAGGCAGATGATGTGGGGCAATGGCAAAGAGTTGGAACACGGGGCAACTTTGTTGGGCCACGTGGCGCGTAACAATGCGCAGTCGTTGGCAATTTTGCGTAACTGTTCGCCGTTCTGCTTCGTTACGAACGTTGAGGAGGCAGGGAGTAGAGTAGATGAAGCTGGCTGGTGAAGCTTGGGAACGAGTGGTACAAAAGCTTCAGCTAAACCCTGGCTAACTGCATAAACTTTGCTCAGCCAAAAGCGGATGTCACTGCAGATAATGTTGCATCAAATGTTTTTAGGGGACGCACCTGTGTCTGTCCTTCGTCTGTCAGCGCGGTAGCACCTGTGCCCCCTATGTACGTCTGCTACTTTGTTTGGGAGCCATTGGTATTCCTTTTCCTTTTTCCCCTTCGCTCTCTCTCCGGCTCTGACTGTGGGCTCCTCTTGCAAAGTTTGCGGGCTCAACTTATTCTTAAACCAGCTGTGGGGTTTTTTTTTTTTTTTTTGTTTTGGTTTTGCAGCTTTGCTACATTTCGGGTGAACTATTTTGGGCATGCGGCTGGTATAGATTTAATTTCGAATGCTTGTTTAACGCTCGAATTATTTTGCTGACTGCCACGCATTGAGAAGCTCAGCTCAGCTCAGCTCAGCGCAGCCAAGCAATTCGATATCATATCTCTTTGTAATAATTGGGAAAATATTCAGTGGGAAACTTGACAAATGCTTTTGTCAATTTTCGTTGTCTATTGCGTTGTGCAATACTGATACGATAAGAAGCAGACAGACAGTGAAAATGTTTTTGTGTTTCATAAGTAATTATTTTACGGTCAGATTTATAGAGAGTTCGAAGAATTCAAATTAATAATTAAAAAGATAATTGCTTTCGCTCGTATTCTAATTGCATGCGGGAGAAAGTATCACAAATTATGATTGACATTGTTGATTAATCTTCATTGTTGTTGCTCATACTCTGATTGAATATGATTGAATGCATCTATCAATATGATTGATATTATTGTCGCTTATTAATCAAGATAAGATATTCTTGATTAATTGATTGATTGTGATGAAGAGAATGAATCAGCCAATCAATCGGATTGTTATCGCTGTTACTCCAACTGAATAGGATTCAAGGCATCTATCATTAACTGAATTTAACTGAATTTTATTATTATTCATCGTATTCTAATTAAATGTAAGTAAGTATCAATCATTATGATTGATATCGTTCCCTGATCTGGATTTTTATAGATAGTATCTTGATTGAGTAAGATTACATGACTCAATCATCATATTGACTGTTCTCACAATAATCGAATTGAATGTGATAGAGAGTATAAATTATTATGACTGATGTTATTCAATGAAATAAAAACAATCATTATGATTGTTGAGAGTTTAGTATAGGATAGATTGCAAATAAAACAGTGTGATTGATCATGTATATTAAATATAATTTTTGGTTTTTTTCTTAGATACCGATTGTTTTCGATTGAATCCTTAGAAATTAGTTCCTAGCTAAATGCAAGGTGCCTTCTTCTTCCAATCGTTATACAATCAGATATTATTAACTTATATATCAATTGTTATGATTGATTGATTGATTGATCGACGAGTGACTTTCTTTCTGGATTTCGTCACGATTGTTGTTGCGAATCTACCAATCGGCAATTAATTAAAATGCGCAATTTCTGTCCCGACCAGGTGCTGGCATTGGCATCAACTTAAGCACGTGTCGCATTGCCTGCACCCAGGTATTTCTCTCGTATATCGCATTGTTGTTGTGCATTGTTGTTCGCAATGGACGACATCGTCATTGCTGTTGTTACGGCAAGGTGATTGACGGCGTGGCTGGCGTTGATGGCCCCAGCGAATGGAACTATACATGAAAGGAAACAATGATGGAACAACTACCACAATGCCAATGCTAACAAACAACGCCCACGCTATGACAGCAGTAAATACAACAACAACAACAACAACAGCAGCAGCAGCAGTAGCAAGAACAACAACAACAACAATGACAAAACACAGCGGCCACATACAAAAAGATGAAGAGCACGTAAAATGGCGCCGGATGTTGATTGACTTTTGTTGAACAATTTTTCGCATACGGAAGTTTGATAAACAGCAAATGGCGTTGTTTTGCCCTTCGCTTTATGCCCTTCACACATACGCACTCACACACTCACACACTTGAGTGTTTGGCAAGACATTGAGGCATGCTGAGAGTTCAGGTGGCATCGTTTTGCTGTTGCCACGTTGTTTGGCCTTTGATTAGGGTTAACTAACCCGCTCTATGCGCTCCGCTGAGCTTCTCGAATAATTATATATATAATAAGCCATAAGCCGTCGACGCATGTTCGTTATTGAGTTTTGTGACAGTTTGTCCGTGAAGCTAAACCAAACTGAGTGAAACAGATGTCAAGCGTATAAGCGAATATACGTATTTATATCTGTCTTGCCTTCAGCTGATTCCCAATAAACATTCACAGTTTATAACATTTGTTTTTTTTTTTTTATTTACTTTAAGCTTTTATTGTTTTAAACCGAGTACAATTGTAATACGTTTGCTAATGTTAATCCATGCAGTCGGCTCTTAGACACGCTTGCGACAACGTCTACCAAATAGCTCCCAGCCCCACCAGCAACGCCGCGGAGAGTCCATCAACAGCTCTCCGGTCATTGTGAGCTCGTCGTCGAGTAGGCTCAAGCAGCTGCTTTGCTCATATTGCTGCAGCTGCAAGCGCTGCAATGCCCGGCAATAGGCCAATTTGTCTGGCTGCCGTTGCAGCTCCAGCTCTATCTCTGATTCTGGCCAGTCATTGGCCTCGTCCAGCCAAACGCTAGTGATGAGCAACTGCAATCCCAGCAGCAGAAAACATGCCTTAGTGCTCCGCATCCGCATCGTACAACTGTGCGGCAACAACTGAGCCTCAGTTGAGCTACGACTGACTGCAACTGCAGCTGCAGCAGTCGCTTAACAGCTGTTTCTTGTGCATTTATTTTACCTGATGTAATTTAGTTGCATTCAATTACGCACGACTATCAACTGCCTGCAATGAGTGCCGAAAGTCACTCAATAATACTCACTCAAAATCCGCATTGCCAATTGTTATATAAACACTCTCTGCGTTCCTGTTCATATCTACTTCGTACAATATCTAAACAAAGAGCTAAGCTGCAAATCCTATCAAAGTAAAATAATAAGCTACAACAAAAGAATGGTGCATACGCGAATGCCCGACTTGGAGATACCTTAAGTTAACCAAGCCAATTTTAATTAAAATAAGGTCTAGTCGAGACTGCTCGACTACGAGATCCTCTGAACCCTTCCTCGAATGAATAATATTCCAAGAATGCTTTGTTGCGATTCAGCACGCTTAACAAACCCAATTAATGAATTATTTCAATTGAACAAGTTCCAATAACGATATGCAATGAATAAGTTTAATTCCAATAAATGCTATACTAACTAAAGAGAATCTAACATGAACCATTGAAATATTCCATTGAACAAGTTCCATTGAAGAAGTTCCAATAATGATATGCAATTGCAAAGTTGTAATGACATCTCGGGTAATCTAAAGTTCAATTGAACAAGTTCTGATAGATGTAACATATTAACCATTGAACTGGCTTGTTCACTGATTAATGAGTTCAATTGAACTAGTTTCGAAACAACTGCTGTCAATTTTAAATCATTTAATCAACATACAATCGAGAATCCAGAATTATGATAAGATCAGTAAGGTCATTGTCAAAATATCAAGATATATATGTATATAAACTTATTCAGCAAGTCGTCTCTCTTTTGGATTCCATTTTACTTACTTGCTTTTTCGATTCTATATTTCACCTTGCATCACTTTATCTACCACTCGCATTATGCTAAAATATGTAAAGCGTCTCTTTAAAGACACTTTTTGCTCAATTTGCCATAAAATTGAGAAGGAAATCAACTTGACTTCATGGATTCGTGGAAAAACAAGCAATTTGGTAGTCGCCTTATCTTCGCATGATAGATAAGTTAGCCAGCTAGCTAGCTAGCTAGTTAGCTAGTTGTGCAGCAGATAAGTGAATGATAAGTTTAATTGAAAATTGGTTAGCAGGCAGTTGAACATAATTGAATTAAATAAAATTAAAAAATTGTTGACACTGCTTGGCGCTGTGGTCGACATTTGAGACATGCGTCATGGAATTCAATTTTGGGACTATAAAAGCCAGCGCCGTTTGAAGAGGTTCAGTCAGTGTTCACTTAAACATTTAACTAGTATAACGACGAACTTTAACTATTGTTTTTGAATAGGATGATGTCTGGTGAGTGAAGTCATGCGAATTGTGAATCCTAATATCATGTTGAATTGAATTGTAATTGTAATTGGTGACAGGCATTTATCTACTGGCAAGTATCCTTTGCCTCGCCTTTGGCAGCAGCCTCGGCGATATCCTTGAGGGCAACTATAATGTGACTGAGGTTTGCACATTGGTCAAAGTCGGTACTCAGCTGGGCAGCATTGCGTCGTGCGACTATTATTATGTATGCACCAAAAACGGACCCGTGCTGGCCTATTGCCAGGCTGGCTACTCATATGACTATCGCGCACAAACCTGCAGTCCCTCGAATCAAGTGAAGTGCTATTATGGCGTAGAAGCACCCTGTGCAGATGTTGAAGGCGAAGCTTGGGTACCAGTGGCCAACACTTGCAATCAATGGATCTATTGCAAAAATGGTGTAAGCTCCGGACGCGGCAGTTGCGGTACATTGACGTTCAGTGCACAGTTACAGCAATGCGTTTATGGTGACTGCAATATCTTAGCTGAAAATGGGGGACTAAGTCTTAGCAACATTTGCAACGTGATGCCACCTAAAACGTACTTTGGTGACCCGACTGATTGCAAAAAATACCAGTACTGTTTCCCAGATGGCAGTCTCGGCGGCGGTACATGCACGTCAAGTGTAAGTTGATAATAATTATCAATTATATATTTTCCGATCGCTCAAATAAAACTTTTCTGTGTATTTTGTAGGCTTTTATTGTGTCAACTGGCCAGTGCGGATATGATGTAAACGGCGTCTGTGATCGAATTCAAGGAGGAGCAACACCTTCGAGTTGCAATGCTACCAGCGAAGTTAATATACCCGATCCAAAGGTATGCGGCAGTTACCTGTACTGCAATGGCAACTCCTATGAGCAGAAGAGCTGTCTATCGGGCCAGTACTTTGACAAAAACTCAAAGACATGCGTGTCTCGCCAATCGGCAGTAACAGTTTCGACCTGCAATCGTTGCCAGTATGCCACGACACCGTTTGTGAACGCACTTAGCAATGATAACTGCAATACTTACTATTACTGCAACAAAGGCGTCAATAGCGACATTAGTACATGTCCAGATGGTTACTTTTTCAATGAACTTCAGCAGGGTTGTGCTCCAAATTCTGATCTACAAAATTATGGCACTAACTATGGTGCTTGCGCTGACGCAACGCCGGCGACAAACACCACAACGACAACTGTTTAAACAACAACTATTTCAACATCTGCAGCAACTCCAACTACAACAACAGTAGGTGGAGCAGGTAATTAAAGTTCAATCCCCTGATACTGATAAAAAAAAATTCCTTTGAGTATACCGCTGTAAAAACGCTGCATGGATATCTTTCAAATCTACAGCATTAACCCATATGAAGGTATCACATTATTTTAATAAAGCAAGCAATACAAAATAATCAAGTCACGAATCTTTTATTTATATACATTTGTGCGCTTATTACTTTTTATATGATTATTATTATCGTTTTTAGTTTACAAATTTATATTTTAGCAAAATAATAAAAATGGATTAATAATTCTATAAATCTTAATTTACTTATCAAAAATTCCTTTTGAAATATTTGTTTTCATCTTCTCTTTCTCTCTCGCCTATTCCTTTTAACATTAATATATTCTATCGTCTTTTCACATTTTAAAACAATTCGGCAATGAAATTGTCAATATCTGGCTATTTTTTAATTCGTAGTTTTCAAGCATTATGGAAATATTTGCTTACACTTTTCATTGCAACGATTAATTATTATTGATATTATTATTAAAATAGATTTCAAGCATTACAAAGGTCAGGAATGAGAAAGAAAAAAATCAAAAAGTAAAATATAAAAATATAAAAAATAAAGATTTAAAAAAAAAAAAAAAAAAAAAAAAAAAAAAAAAAAAAAAACAATTAAAAAAATTTAATAAAAAGAATTTTTGTGTATATATTTATCGAGATGATAGAAGAGTATATCTACGATGGCTTATCCTGCTCCATCCAACCTATTAATATTTAAACCATTACTTTAAATTTTCTTATATATTTTATTTCATCCAGAGTACAGACTCGCATTCCATTCGCATATGGATTTCACATTTGATTAATAGAAATTTCAATTGTAACCAAAGCTGAGTTTACGGAGTATGCATTAGTCAGGCAATCCTAAATGCAGGCTTGCGCTTTTTTTCCCCGCTATTTTTTACACCAAATTGATTTTGCGTTTTTCACGCCAACCAAGTGATGGCTCTCCTCTCGCTTCGCTTTCACAGTCAGGTCGCTTGTTAGCTATTTTTTCTCGATTCGACATTTTCATTATCGCTTCGAGATTTTTTGCGAGCTCACTGGCTGGCTGGCATCAACTGCTTGAAATTGCATTCACCATGCCCACAAAATTGAGAGGCGCCAATTCAAAGCTTTTCGACCTGCTGATGCATCCAATCGAGCGTAAATTACAGCGCCATATTATTTAATAACGCGCTGCAGGTTACGATTCGACCTATCCATGAGAGTTGGCCAAGGTTTCTCATTCATTTTTTTTTCTTTCACGTTTGCACTGTAAATGTGACAGGCCATACAATAAATAAATGTGCAGGGGAAATTGCCTGAAATACAGCTGAAAATTGTGCCCTTAAATTATACGAGCTGCCGTCACCGCCAAATGAAAATTGCTAAAATAAAAACTGCAATTTGCATTTTCAATTTTAGCTTCTTATCGATGATGATGGAATGCACATTGAGCCATGGACAGTTCATCTTTTAAAACAAACCCGATATCAGAATAAAAGTCTTTCGCTAAAAAAAAATGTATAAGCTTTATATATATGAATTGTCAAAAATTAAACATAAACTTTGATGTTGATCACATTGAATTTTAGCTTTAATTATCTTGTTAATCGTATCGCATGATCTGTGATCTCATTGAATTAATGGAAGCTATTTTCTTTCATTCTACTCCACTCATCTTAGCTATTAGCACTTACAGCAAAATTCCATTATGTACTTTGTTACGTAACGAAATCCCCGAAATGTTAATTCAGTTAAAAATTGCCACCGTTTAAACCGAATGCCAGGCAGCTAGGCAGCCACCGGCCTGCCAACGAGTCAAATCTCAGCATGAAATTCATTTCGGATTAAATTAAGGATTAAGGTAACTTTTTCAAAGGCAACTCAACTGAGTTTCTCCACCCAATGTGCTGAAGTTGCTTTTGTTGCTGCGCTCTTAAGTATTTAAGCAAATTTAAAAACTTATTAAGCTCCATAATGAAGCAATACTTAGCGCATTGTAGAGCATTTAGTTTTATCATTTTATTGGCTTTCGCCGACAGCTAACATTGATGGCAACTCATTTTGATTTTCGGTTTGTTTCCTTGAGTGTGTGTCTGTGTCTTTTTTCTCTCTCTCTCTCTCTCTCTCTCTCTCTCTCTCTCTCTCTCTCTCTCTCTCTCTCTCTCTCTCTCTCTCTCTCTCTCTCTCTCTCTCTCTCTCTCTCTCTCTCTCTCTCTCTCTCTCTTTATGCCCTGAACCCATTGAAAATGGGAATTCAGGATATAATGGCTTTGTGAAAATGTATGTAACAGACAGAAGGAGTCGTCGCAGACCCCACAAAGCATATATATTCTTGATCAGCACAAAAAAATAAGTTGATGTAGCCCTGTCCGTCTGTCCGTCCGTATGAACGTCAAGATTTCGGAAACTACAAAAGCTAGAGAGCTGAAATTGTACATGAATGCTGGAATGTACTTTGCGCAGCACGAGTTTGCTTTGTTTTTTTTTTTTTTTTTTCGATAACTCAACCCGTTTCCTAATTATCGATAAGAAATCGAAAATTCGTATACTTTTTTTAAACGTTTTTTGAGCATGACTTCTACACCAATTGAGCTATAGATTTGAAAACTTGGATGCCATTAATATATTCTGAAAGTTTCATGAAGATCGTTCATCTAAACCCACCCCCAAGACACGGCAGCAACTGCGCGATTAACAGACTTAGCAGTATTAGTTTTTTTTTTTTTTTTTTTTTTTTTTTTTTTCAGGGTTCATGGTATCTCGTAGTCGAGCCTTCTCGACTAGAGCCTTCTTACTTTTTTTATTTTTTGTTATTAATTAGCCTAGGCAGGGGACCAGCCAGCACATTAAACGTATCCAGTCCTAATGACGGACCTACTCAATGATAATGAGCCCAGCCATGTGTAGACATGCCTATGGCTCGTTTCTATCAGCTAAATGCGGCTCGTTATATTTAAACAACTCCATTATAGCAACAAATGTAGCTGCAGCCTCTGCTCACCCCTCAAACTCCTTTCTGGCAACTCCCAATTTTTGTCGTTGGGCAAGCTCTGCCTGCTCACCGCAGGAATTAAAAAGCCCCTAACAGAAAAATTCAATTACATAACTTGAACCTTTTACCTTTTGTTGTACAACTCTTCTTTTTTTTATGCTTTATTTTGTTTGATTTAAATTTTTCTGTTTTCATAGACGAACGAACATATATATTTTTTTAAAGCCCCAAAGCTGTAGTACGCAGAATTCGTAACAATGAGAGAGCAACAAAATATGTTTCGTGCATCTGCAAAAGACATTTTAATTTTGTCACGTTTTTGTTTTCACAAAAAGTACAGGGTATACACACATATTCATAATTACAATGAAACAGTCAAGTCAAATGAAGCATATTTCTATTGTTGAACAAAATTTTTGTTAAATTCGGGCATACAATAATATTTAGCAAATTTGGCCATTTGACAAAAAACTTAATCAATATATACTTATGCATATGCCTTGCTTTAAAGTGTGTTTGAGCTTCGTTGCGCTGTGTAAGTTGCCAGCATTTCAATTTATTCTTTTGATTTTTAGCTTCAATAAAGTTTGCAGCGCAACGTGGCGTATGAGTAATGCCACGACTAACTATTGCAATTATGCCAGCTATGGCAATTCATGCCTTGGCTAAATGAAGCGACTTCTAATGAGTTGTAAACTATCCAAAGGCAAACTATATGCATACATATGTATAAAGAAGAAAATTGTGTATGTATGCATATGTCGATTGCCTTATGGCTGCTCATAAATCTTCATTCGCTACTACGTGCGCCATCATCAGCATCAGCCTCATCATCCGATGTCTTATGGTCTACATCTCTTGGTATTTGGGATTTGGGGTGTGGGCTTTGGAATTGGGCTGGTATGAGGCTGGGCTGGTTTTGGGTCTTTCATCTTTGGCTTGCCACATACATTTGTTTCAGCTGTTCGCCTTTGTTGCCGGCTTTATGTCGCTTTATGCGTCATTTATCATGCGAATCTCTTTACTTGTCATATTTCCCTGGATGCTGGCTGCACCCATGATTTTTCACTTTTCAATGTTAGCGCGTGACAAACTCTCCGACAGTGAATGCATCAATGCCTGACAAAGAGTTGACAAAGACCGCCCTGAGATTGTGTGAACAGCAACCGCATCAGTCACATTCTAGTCAGATTCTGCTTTTATCTGCATCTCTTTTTCTTCTTCACTCTCTCTCTCTCTCTCTCTCTCTCTCTCGCCGTCTATAGCTAATGCTTAAGCAGGTGCCATTAGCTCGTTCGCTCTTTGCCCCTAATCCCAATTGATTCTATACGATTGAGCTTCAGGTGTTCCATTTCCTGCGGAAATGATGCCAAATTTACATTTGCTCTTGCCTTATCTTTAAATTTTCTCAGATAACTGTAAACAAATATCGAGACAATAGTCGATATGATGTGCAAATTGGTAAAAGTTTCAATTTTTGCTGATTTTATAAGCAACCGCAGTTCAATGCATATTTTATAAAGGTAATTGGCTTTCACTTTCTTTCCTGCTCCCCCTCTCTCTCTTTCTGTCTCTTCCTTTTCGCTGTGAATTTGTTTATCAAATTGTGCACATTGTTTCCTTTTCCCAGTTGATTTCGATGGAAATAATTAAGCATAAAACTTCTGGAATGCACATTTAAACACTTTTATAATGATGGCATTGCATCAGCTGATGCCGCCCCCTGGCGGCCAGATAACGCATTATGCACATCTTTAAGCATAATTATTTAGTGCGAATGCAGCTGGGAAAATGTTTGAAGAACATTTTCAAGCTAATTTGAATTTGATTTAAAAGATAAAGACAAAAAAATTGTAAGTTATTCTTAATGAAGAAATACACATATACATTTTTTAATTTATTGTTGAGAATAAATAAAATCAATTCACAAATAAAAAATATAATTTTTAAAATTTTATATATTTCTTTTTTTTAGTTTTATATGTATAATAATTTAAAATATTGTCCTGTTTGTCTGTTTTTTATTTGTTCAAATCAGGTATAAAATCAGAAGAATAAAAAATAAAAATAATAATAATACATTTTTTTTTAATATTTTAATTTAATTTATTAATTTTGTTTATTATTTTTTTTCTTTCGGGCAGCTTTAATTTGTATGTGTGCAATGAATAGAAACTGCTCAAATAAACCAATGCAAATATAAAAGCAATTAATTTTAAACAAAAAAACAAGTTTTATAACTAACTAAACAAACCAATTGGTTTACTTAACCCAGAGATGGACTATTGGCAATATAAATGTAAATGGCATAATAAATATAAAATAAAATAAATAATTAAAAGTCAAAAAATGCCAGAAAAAATTATAAAACTAAGAAAATCAATTAAATAAAACAATATTTGAAAAAAAAAAAATAAATATAAAATTTAATTAATTAAAAGACATGCAAAAACATGTTTCATAGTATCGAAAAGAGATTGAGCACATTTAAAATCTTTTGTTTTTCTTTTTATTTGCAATCTGCCTTATAATACACAATAAATTTTTAAAAAATATTAATAATAATTTATTAATCGTTAAATTTCATTAAATATTACTCATGCGAACCAAAATTAAATATAGGTAATAAAAAAAAATAATTTTATAATTATTATTTGTTACAATAATATTTACCAAAAATGCCAAACAATTATTAGAAGACATCTAATTAGTTGCACACAAATTAATTACATACTAAATTTCCTAATATTTGATATTATTCATAAATCAAATGTATTTTTAAACCCTCAGAATAAGAGGCCATAAAATGCAATTAAAAAAGCTTCAACTTTAACTCTTTTTTTTTTTTATATATATATAAAAAAAATAGCTCACAATAATTGAGAGTGTGTGTGTGTGTAAACACTTTGTTGAATGTTGCTCATTCTGCATGAATGTAGCTCTTTGTTTATAGTTATTGTTGTTGCTGCTGCTGTTGTTGTTGTTGTTGTTTATTGTTGTTTGTCCATCATTTGATTACAGCAAATAAATCAAACACCGAGCAACGTTTTTGTTTGCTCGCTTCAAATTTTAATTGAAATGCGGGCAATTTTAATGAGCTGCAACAGCAAATTTTCGCATTTCCCCGAAAATGTGCCACGCCCCCTCCGCCAGAGCCGCCACAAAGCCCCGTCGACTGCTGACCGAAGCAAAAATTGTTTGCGCTCGGAGTAAATGATAATAGGGCACACACATGTCAAATGTTTTATTTAAGTGAATATTAAATGCCTTACAAATTGCCTCGCCCATCCTCTAAAGTTTGGTTCGTTTCGGTTTCGGTTTCGGTTACGGCTACGGTTACGGTTACGGATACGCTTACGTTTTTGGCTGCTATGCTTTGCATAAACATATTTCATTTTGGGCTTTAACAAATTTATTTGCCAGCGTGCGTCTAAAAAGGGGCAGCCAGTTCCACGCACGCCACGCCCACAGCCATGCAGACGCCCACGCCCAGCAGCGTGCAAATAGACCCATAGCTTTATTTATGCATGCCTGCCAAGCTGGCAAACAAACAGGACACATCAAACGTGCCCGGGTCCTTTAACAGAGCAAAAGGGCCCGGATCTGGCCTACACTACGGCTACTACGTTTACGATTACGGCAAAAGTGCGCAGAGCCAGAGCACACAAAAAAAAAAAAAAAAAAAAAAATATGTAAAAGGGGAAAGACTAAAAACAAAATAATAGTTTTCTATTGGCAAACTTTCGAGACTAGCGCATACCCTGCGCCAAAGGTCATTGCACTCAATGAATTTCACATTTAATATGCCAACGAAAATTGCTATATATGCCATTTGTGCTAAATATAAAATTTATTATTTATTTTCGCATATGCTTAATATTTCATATTTAATATAGGCAAATTGTGGCTTTCTTTTTATAGAAAACAATTTCTGAGGGACTGAGGGACACTGAGTTGAGTTTTGTTATTTGCAAATGTTTTTTAAGTTGTTTTTTATAGCATATTTTATAGTTTTTTATTACTCTCGCTAGCTATGAGTAGATGAACATTGCGTCGCAGCATTCATATGAAGTGTGTCTCAAAAGAAATTACCTTATATGCCCTGCACTTGGTTTTGGTTTGCTGAGTGTGTGCTTAAGTGTAGCACACACACACAGCTATTTATATATATATATGTGTATGTATGTGTGTGTGTGTATGTGTAGTGTATATGCTGCTGACGTGTCTATCCTTTTTAGCAAACTTGCTCTTTTCTGGTCATACGTGTAAATTTATAATTAAACGCCAACACGTTTTTCCAATGCAGGACACACACACACAGCTCGACAGCTTTTACAGCCTAACTCACTAGATCTCTCGCTCTCACTCTCTCTCTCTCTCCCAGTTTATTTTGTTTCCGTTTCGTTTAGCCATTTATGCGGAAATCTTTGTGTAAGCACTTAATTAGTGGTAAAAGTTAAACAGTTCCCTTACAGCACTGCCAGAGCCACGCAAAGAACAACAATAACAACTGCTTTTTTGGGGCTGGCCTTTTCATCGGTTTTTGGCATTAATTTATTTCATTTCAAGCAGATTAGATTAAATGGCAGCAACACATATGCTCAGCTCGGTTCGGCATGGCCAGCAAAACTTTTCTGGACAATTTTCCACTTGTCTTCATGTTGTGGTTTTCGACATTACAACATCACGACGGCTCTGGGTTTGCGTGTGTGTGCGGCATTATGGTGTCAAATACTTGATGAGGCCAACATCATATTAGGCTAAAAGCTGTAGTAATTTGCATTGGTAATTGCCGGAGGCTCTATCATATTAATAAGTTTAAATCTAAATGCTTCATGATATGCAAATTTTCATAGCATACTTTTTGGCTAAAGGCTCGTTATGCCAGCTAAGCACACAAAACGTCAACACACACACACGCGCAGAGACACAGCTGAATTGCTGTTAACTCAATGCTGAAAACTAAACAATACGTGATTTGTATCTGCACCATTTGCACGCATGCGACAACAACACAAACAGCTTCAACAAGGCTTTGATTAACAACACGCTTCGCTGCCAGCGCACAAGGAACAAGCAACAGCAACAGCAGCAACAACAGCAGCGACAACAGCAGCAGCAAAAAAAACATTCCAAGATTTATTTATATAAAGTGAGTTAAGCACTAGTTGCCACGCCCACTCGGCGGCAACCCGCTTACGGCATTTAATTAACTTTTGCATCAAATTGCAAAGAACTTTAAAACGATAAACAAACAAAAAAAAACTTTTTATGAGCCACTCCTTTTTTTTTTTGATTTTGTTTGCGGTGGCCAAATTACAATATGCATTCTCGTTTGCTCCTTTTGAAATGAGCAATAAGCAGTAGTTGATGGTGTATGATCGACTAGCTTATGCTCTGCCTCTGCCCATTTGTATTTTTATAAATTATAAAATAATATACTATTTTCAATTAATATATAGCCTAGCATATACTTTATATGAAATCAGCAAATATCTTAGAAGTTTTCGAATAAATTTTTCATTGAGAAAATTTATAAATGAATTTTGCTATGTCTATTATCGCACCAATTTTTCAGAGATGCTCTTGCTTCCTCTATTTATATAACTCTAGCTCCAGCTTAAGTTTTTATTTTTGCTTTTATTTTTACTCTGGCTCTACATACTACTCTAGCTTTTTCTCTTGCATTTGGTCTAGCTTCTTTGCTCTAGCCTAGTGCTCTAGCTCTTGTTATAGATTATTGCCTTTGGTCTTGCCTTAGTTTAAGCTCTCGCTGTAGCTCATTTCTCTATTGCGCTTGCTGTAGATTAAATTCTAGCTCTAGCTCTAGCTCTTGATGTAAGATCATCCTATTACTGTTGCAGTTGCCCTTGCCCTGTCATTGCTTTTAATATATTACCTTAAAAAAATTGTTTATATTTTTCTCCATTAAAATTACTCGAAACTCACGATAATTTCTTGTTCACATACCCTTTGTTTGTGGCTAGGGTATAGCAATTAAACTTCACTTGCTTCGGCTCACATTAAAAAGAACAACAATGCAGCCACGCCCACCGCAACGCCCATTTTGGGGATATTTAAATTGCATAACTGTTTGGCTTGGCCGGCATCAGTGACGTCGCTGACATCTCAGAATTTCAACGCAGGTGCCACAGACACAACTCCAGTTGCAGCGCCCCCTCCCCCTTTCCTATCTCTCCCTCCCTTTCCTCTCTCTCTCTCTCTCTCTCTCTCTCTCTCTCTCTCGCTTACTCTCTCTCCGCTGCGCTGGCTGTCGCGTTTGCTGGCCCGCGGAGATTTTTCAATGGCTGCGTCAAGTTGGCGGCATAAATAAACAACAACAATGACAAGAGCAACAGCAGCAGCAACAACAACAACAACAACAACAAAGGACACAATAATGGCAACAGACAACGCTGACAAGAGGGGCTGTAGCCATTTTTGCGTTGGCAAATAGAAATAAACTGCGACACGGACAACTTTTGCCTCGCTGTGTTAATGGGTCAATTTATTTGGCTCTGCCTGACACAACTCCTTTCCCCCACTCCCCCCGCCCACTCTCTCATTGTATGGGTCGACGTTTTACAAAATATGGCAACGACAAAGACTGTCGACGAACGTACACAGAAATTATGCAAGCGCATCTACATGCGCTTCAAAAATGCGAAAAACTTTCGCTCGCACGAAACTATTTTCCAATTTTAATTGCCATCCCGCACGCCAGGTGGCGCTCTAGCTTTGGTCATACAGGCAACTGGCTCTAATTAACTGTCAACTTTATTTGGGGCTTCCATTACGGAATCTTTAAAATAGTTTGATAATCATCCGCTCACAACTTGAAATAGC
The DNA here is from genome assembly GCA_030914335.1 of Drosophila borborema. Classification (NCBI taxonomy): domain Eukaryota; kingdom Metazoa; phylum Arthropoda; class Insecta; order Diptera; family Drosophilidae; genus Drosophila; species Drosophila borborema. The sequence goes on along the minus strand of JAUESP010000005.1, from coordinate 224,927 downwards.
TTTGCATAGCTGCGGGCCCAGTTGTCAGCTCGCTCCTGCCATCCAAGAATAATGAGAACTTTTAATAAGCGAACAGCGAGCAAGTACATAAAATGTTATTTCATAGATGATTTAGCAGCGCTTTCAATGGCAAGCGATTACGACTCGAGGGACGAATGGCGAGAACGTCTGCATAATGAAGTGTCCTTTTCCAAATATTATCATGGCTTCGTTTTACGCATAGATATAACCAATTTGCATTTCTACTTTTCGCTTAATATCTGTTGGCAATAGATGTCGAGCTAAAGCCATGTTTAATCAGTAAAATTTATATAAGAGCTAACGACTTGTACGTTTTACTAGTCATATTAAAAAAATAATACAAATTTTTTAGCATTTATCATTATTCTACATAGATTTGATATCAATTATTGATATTTTAAATAATAGCAACAGCAATGGAAATCTAGCATAATTAATTTCTAAATCCAAATAAATTTTTGCTTATATCGTAGTCAATGATTTATAAAACTATTGACAAATTTCTTAAATTTATTTTATTTTAACATTGTTCGTTAAGCGAAACCTGTTTTTCCAAACAAAAAAAAAAAATGTGTTCGTTAACCGAGGCGTTCGTTATCCGAAACGTTCGTTATCCCAGGTGTTTGTTAACCGAGTTTCCACTCTATATCATATGTCATTCAATATCTTTCTAAGCCAATTATAAAACTCAAGCCTGTCTACTGTTAGCTCTCCCTAAACTGAGCATTCAAAATAACTTAATTAATAATATAACTTAATTTAGCAACAACAACTCACTCGTATCTATATATTCCCAATCGAGCATATCATTCACAAATCATTCATCATAAAAACTAAAAAACATATTTGACCTCTTTAGGTGTAAGAAAAGAATAAAAGCCAAATGCATTTTTCCGCTCTATTGCCATATATGTAGAAAAAATTGAATAGTGAAAAGTATTTAAATTAAATTTAAAAATATTAATGCGCATCGCTGAGCAGCTGTGTGCGCTACATTAAGCGCAAGTAAATTCCATTGCAAAAAATAAAAAATAAAATAAAAATAAATAAATAAAAGTAATGAAAACACACTATATAAACAACAATAAAATATATATACAATGAAAACATTTATCAATCTGTTAAATTGCTCGCCTGTAAAATATTTGCCCACAATTAAGTGAAACAGTGACGCGTGTGCATATAATTTATGATTTCATTTAGCCAACTCAACTGCGAGTAATTATGCGACCGCACACACACACACACACACACACACACATACACCATTGATAAACACACACATCACTCATACGCGTCGTAAGCCGGAGAGCCCGAAATTAGACAACGTTCCGCTGTGTTGCCCACCAACGCGTCATGGCGATTGCCGCATGAGAAGGCAGTCGCGGTGTCTCTCTGTATATGTGTGTGGAAGTGTGGGAGTGTGTGTGTGTGTGTGTGTGTGTGTGTTTGTGTGAATGCGAGTGTGATCGCGGTCGCCATCAACAGTCCGTATAAATTGACCGCAGCTGTGTGAGCACGAGCCTGCTTTAGCGCCTTGCGGCCCTTAGGGGCAAACGCGGCCGCACACTCACGCATATTACGTATACGGCATGGCGAGTGCCTTGCCCGCTCGAATGCCTGCCCGGCTATGCGAATTAATGACTAGTCGTTGGGTTTATCTGAAGCGCTTAATTTGAAACGATTCCGCTTACTTGCCTTTCCCTCACAAACAGTCTGCACTGCTAGAGCAATTGTTGGATTTAATTTTTTTTTTTTTTTTTTGTTGTTGCGCGCGCTTGAAATGAAGTTAAATTAATTAACAATTTATTGATTTAATGGTCAAACGAAACACACAAACACACACACAAACACAAACGTTAATCTCCGTCGCGTTACATCATTTGCGTAAGGCTACAATAATTACAAATTACAGCCCGTTTATTAATGGACACACGAGCATCATTTAATTAAAATAACAGCGTTAAAAACTATTTGCAAACACAAAGGCAATTAGTTGGCAGAAAATGAGCAACTTTTTGCATTAATGCGCGCTCGAGCTAGCAGCAGCAGTCCCAAATGGGCGCTTCATTAAAGCACTTGTCAGCCAGCTACTTACCTCAGCTCCCATGTTTCATCATAGTCTGAAATTCCAATCTCATTTGCTGCTCTGCGAGGGCCAGCTTTAATGATGCAGCAGCTCACAAAAGAATTGCAATTGTGAGCCAATTGCAACCGAACTCAGATACAAAAGTCAATTCAAAACGTATATAAAGTACTTTTGTTAAAGAGACTGAGCTGGCATTAAAGCGACTGGCAGCAGCCTGTTCAATCGAGACATCGAGCAATCTTGATTTGGCCCTTTCAATTAACTGAACTAGAAATAAAATTGCTAACATTATGTAGCGAATTTGAAGCTCTTCATGCTATTTGTATTGGCATTTTTTTTTTTTTTTTAATCTACTCTTCATTCCACTTACTCAGTTATTTTCAACTCAAGTATACTTGATTTCATGCAGAGCAAGAAAAAAAAATTACAAACAATTCGACATATCTTCAATAAGCTCAAGTGGCCAGAAATCTTTTTGTATGCGAAGAAAGTGTATTAAAATAGATTATATGAAAGCTTTCAAAGTTGTTTAAAAAAATAAATAAATAAATACAAATAAAATGACATAGATTTGTTAAATAAAAAAATATATTACAAAATGTCAACTACAAAAGCAAAAAGCCTCAGATTTTTTATAATACTACCTGATATTAATCAGTAATTATAGTTGTCTTAAAGCTCTTTTGGAATCAAGGAAATTAAAAAAAAAAATTTGCAAAAAATGTTCACCATACACAAAAAAAAAAAAACAAGAAACATTAAATAAATTAAAACAATATACTTATTATAAAAATCTAAAGCCAAAGCAAATCGGGCATAAATTTTTAAAATATTATTAATAAATAATAATAATATTTTGAAATTTTTTTAATGAATTTTGAGAATATACTTATTATAAAATATTGTTAAAATGTTTTTTTTTTTTGTTTTTTTTTTTTTTTTTTTTTAATGTGGTTCATATAAGCTCACAGCTTGCTGTATCTCAAATATAAAAAGACAAAAAATATTTATACATATCCATAAACAAGTCCAATATAGATAAATGAAACGACTATTTGTTAGTTTGTTTATAATGTCTTTAATCAACTGAATTTTTATTGCAGCTCACATTGATTTCAGCGAACTGTTTGCTTAGGTTATCTATGTGACATGAGTTTTTTGTTTTTGTTTTTGTTTTGTTTCAGTTTTATCTGGTTCCAATTATTATGCTTTTAAAACTGAAAATTTGATAAGCTATATATATATTGACATACATATATGTTTAGATGGAGTGTGCAATATTTTGTCATCATTTACTTTAGATTTGTTTTTGCTTAATTAATTTTAATTTTCTTGTTATAACTATATATATATTTTTTTTAATTTTTCTTTTTAGCTTATAATACATTTATATAGTTTGCATTTATTTGATAGTTTTGCTGACATTTATGAGAGTTTATTTATTTAAATGGTTTTTACGGATTTGCAATTAAAGTTTGCTAGTTAATTACTTAATTCAGTTAACTAAAGTTGGTAAATGAATTAAAATTTATTTACACATAAGTAGATTTGTTCAATAAATTGATTTTCGTTTTGTTTTTACATTTACTGCACAAATTAACAATTTATTTATCTTTATAGTGGCTATTTGTTATAGTTGTTTATATATATATTTTTTTTTCTTTTTTTGTGACTGCTTTTTTTCGTTTTCGGTTTCATTTAATTTTTTTTTTTTTTAGTGCTAGGGAAAGTGTTAAATTAAATTGAATGCGAACAAGTAATTTAACACTTTGCTATTACAAGTATAATTACTTTTTTGTTTTACTTTTAATTTGATGTTCATTTTTTATCTCTCTTATTGACTATCGTCGATTTTTTTATTTTTTTTTTTTTTTTTGCTGTATTTAGTTATTGTTATATACGCTTACGCTATGCATAAAATTAACACTAATTCTTGTATATCATTTATTGCATGACATCTCTCAGTTGAAATTATTATTATTTCCTTTTTTTTTTTTCATTTTCTTTTTCTTTTTTTTTTTAAACTAACAATTAAATTATTTACAGTTTGCTGTGTGGATAATCGCTTAACTTAACTTAATTATCATGATGTCATAGACGGCTGCAGCTGAAGCTGTGGCTGCTGCTGCTGCAGCTCTTCTTGCTGCCGCCTGGTTTCATAATTGATATGCACTAAGGATAAGGAGAGTGAAGAGCTATTGGTGCCCAGCAGCCAGCATAGCCATCGAACCACTGCGCTGACTGCCAATGCCAGAGCCAGGTTGAAATTGAGGCTGCTTCGCAGGCAGCTACCATTGCCGCCACTCTTCTGCATAGCCGCTGGGCTTTCGTCTGAGAGTAGAAAAGAAGAGCGAATTGAAATTGAAGAAAATGCAGTCAGATTGAAAGTCGAGTGCCCGCCACTTACCATTAATGACATTGACCACAACGCTGGCCGCCTCGGCTGTTGTCGGCATGCACGTGTAGTTGCCCGTGTCCAGCAGCTGAGCGTTGGCAATCCTCAACCTAGAAAGCGAGATTAAAGCGTAAGTTTAAAGCAAAGACCAAGCCACACTTCAGCATTCAACATGGGGCCAATCAGTTGCCACATGAATTCAACTTCATTGATCAAAGTTGCAGCTATTCAGCTGGAAACTAACAAGAGCCAAAGGAGACGCCCATCGAGTGTGCATGTTGTTGGGCTATACGCCCTCAGCTCAGCTGAAGCGTTTGAATTCCTTCATTTTGATACCTGATGCTAGCCTAACCCTTGAACTGGCTGATGACGATAATGATGGCCATGATGATAATGATGATGCTGGTATTGATGATGGCTGTTGCTTACCTGCTTTGCAGTTTCTCGGCAAGTGTTGATTCCATTGAGATGCGCTGCAAATCGATAGCCGCATCATTCGGATGCGCCACAAAAGGTGTTAGAATGTACGGACCGCGATACCAGTAAATTGGTCCAATATCCTGGGCCGCCGTTGCCGGTTGCTTCACATGGCATGTAAGCGTTATGACGCTGCCCACTTTAACGTACAAATCCGTTGGTCCGGCTATAATCGCTTTGGCATCTGGCGGCGTCACTGCAAATGGCAAATGGAACGTGCACAAAATTGATTAATAGCACTTCTAGGCATTCGCTTGCCTATCGCATGGTCTCAGTTCCAAAATCCAAAGCACCAAATCCGTGCCCACCCACCAACTCATCCACCCACTCACTCACTCACTGGCTTAACTGTTGTTAAGCATGCGGCTAACCGCTGGCAACAACGTCAACGCCCAGCAGCATTTCATTGGTATGGCGACAATTCGACAGATGATCCACAATTACACTCGATGAATCAAAGATGCACCAGCATACCACAAACAGTGCCTACCAAAAGTCTGGCAACGTTGGCGACCCCTTAATAAGCGCCTCGCACACAGGTTCAACTGTCGACCAGGCTACGTGACGCCCTTGTCGAGCGCACAAGAAATTCATTTAAAATTCAACTGGTTTTGATTCGTTTTAAATCCAGAGCTTTAAGAAATTGAAGTGCTTCAGCATTTATTAACAGTCGTTTTATATTTTAAGAACTTAAATTAAATAACTGTATATGAGTATTATAAAAGATCTAAAAATATTATTAAATAAATTGATTTCACTTGTGGTCCACTCAGCTGGGCTATAAGAAGTAAACATTTCAATATCGATTTATATTCCAAGTTGTTGTCATACTGTCAATTGGTTAGGCGACGATTCGTTACCCAGTGGGGTGGCGCTAAGCTATTATCAAGTTAACTAACTAGCCGCCTCGGTTGCCTACTCTGTCTCTGTTGTTTCACTAAAATCGGCTTTACTGGCTACTGTTGGCTGTTGGCTGTTGGCTGCTAATGCTAACTTGTCTCTGTCCCCCACTGCACATCATTAACAACGTCAACATTTGACTTTGTTGACGGGCTGGCTGCTGCTGTTGGCCAAACCGTTCGCTGGACGCACAGAAAAAACATTAAACCAATTTTCAGTGCCTACGAGTGGGAAAATGTTTGCTTTATACGCGTAGACGAGTGTATGCCACGCATTTGTCTCTGTCTGCGGCAGCTGCTAACTGCCAACTGCCAACGGCAACAGCAGCAGCACCACCACTACCACCATCACCAGCAACACCAACAACAACAATAATAGCAGCAACAACTTATCTCGCCCCCAAAATCAAGGCCAATATTAGAAAGCCACGCTCGCAGTCAGGCAAAGCAACAACCATCAACGCAATGCTGTGAACATAATGGTTCCGTTCATGATCCGCACTCACACATGTTTCGCCCTTCGACCTATAACCCGCTACAACAGTCTCTACCACTATATGTGTGTGTGTGTGCGTGCGTGCGCAATAACAACTGGCGAACAATACTTAAAATGTGTGTAAAATGCGCGACAGCCAACAAGAATTGTTCCTCGCAAACATCTCTATTCAGCCAGACCCGCCCACTGGGTAACATGGGTCAATGTTAAGTCCCAATCCAAAAAGAGAAGAGCTCCCCAAACGCACACACACACAATCAGTAAAGCACAAAGAACAACCAAATATTTTGGGCTTTGTGGTTACAAATTTTTATGTGTTAGTTTTGCCATTTCATTTAGTTTTTGTTTTTTTTTTTTTTTTTTTTTTCGACTACCCTAGGAATATTTAAGGAATTGAGTGAGGTATGCTAAAGTATGAGACATGTTGGAGGCAAAGGAAGGGGGACAGAGGAATAGAGGGAGCGACAGAGAGAGAGACAGCGAGGTAGAGAAAGATAGATATAGAGAGTAAGAGAGAGAGAGAGAGAGATCATCGAGATCAGCGATAATCAAGAGAGATATAGAGTAAAAGAGAAAGAGAGAGAGAAATTGACAGTAAGCGAGAGAGCTATAGAGTGAGAGAGAAAGAGAGAGAGAGATAGAGAGTAAGCAAGAGAGAGATATAGAGTAATGTAGAGTAATAATCCTTAACCAAATCAAAGAGTAAGAGATTAAAAATTATAAATTATCAGAAAGTCATTATTTCAATTTAGATTAACAAAAAAGTTCCCTTAATATTTTCCACTTAAATTTTATAGAATATATTACAGGGTATCTACTAGTCACATACAACTTGTTAAGTGTTGATTTTTATGATGATTATGTGCATGTTATGGACTGCTATTGATAACACAAGGACCAGACACGAAACATTCCCTGAAATTGACTCTTCATTTAATAGCCACCTGAATTGTGAAGTCCTGCGAGAATTGCGCTTTACGGCACAAATTAAGGCGACAGACAATCAAAACAATAAATATATATGTATATAGAAATATATATATATAGATAGATAGGCAATCAAAACAGTAGCTGAACCCAGATTGTTATCAAGTGCAAATTTATTTGAATTCATTTGTGTCAGCTTAGAGTTAAAAAAAAAAGTTTAAGTGAAAACTTTTAATTGAAATGTAATATTTTTAATTGATTTATATTATTTATTTATTAAAGAAAATATTTTTTATTTTTTTTTTGTATTTTTTATTTAATTAAGAAAATATTTAAAAATTGTTAATAATATATATAAAACTATATATACTGCAACATCAATAAAATAAAAAATAAATAAAATTGTTGTGCACAAATCTTCATTTAGTTTTTAAATTAATTTTATTTGGTCAAATTAAAGAGAAATAGTAACTCATTTAATTAAATACCATAGCTAATACATATAAATATTTACTTTTTTAATTTTATTTATTTATTTTTTTTTTTTTTGGCATTTCGTCCAAATTCTCAGTGCTTCGTGCCAACTATTTGCGCTTCAATTGGAATAGCTAAGCGCTCAGACAGTTGATGGCATTGTGTCCACAAGTTAGATTTAAAGTGCTCAAACTGGCAAACACGATTTATGTCGCAGTTTGTGTGTTTGACTTTTATGTGCTGCATCTAGCCAGCTTAAATCTAAAATATAATTTGTTTGCACTCGCTCGACAAGAATGTTTTTGCTAGGGATAGAGAGAATAGTGGGGGCGAGGAAATTTTTCCTGCTCACTTTTGGATGCGTAAAACCGGTGACGGAATATTTTATCACGCCGCCAACTCCAGAAGCCAACAGCAAAATAAGTCAAAATGTCTTAAAGGAAAGTGAACGACTAAGAGATGCTATGTAATTATATAAGGAGAGATTAAGGAGTAGCTTAAATGAGCTTAAGCTTTCCTTAAAGTAGATCGATATACATATAAATTCATATTGATATCGATGAACAAGATATAGAGCCTACAGCTCTGTTGTTAACACAGATCTTATTCAAACACAAAGAAACCAATATACCCTTTCTGGGCATTTACAAGTCGTGTATAAAAATCTGCGCTGAGCATTTTTCTTTTTCACTTTTCTTCGTTTTATTTTTTCAAATAATTTGCATAAATTTTTCTTCTTGGCATTGCGGCGACTTTCCGTCGCCGGCACAAGAAACTGAGTGGCAAAGTAGCAAGTGGCAAGGGCGAAGGGATTAGTTTTTGCCCTGGCCCAAAGTGAGTTTTGGTGCAGGTTGCAAGTGTGCAGCGGAAGCATTCGAATTGGAGCGGGCTGGCGAGGCTGGCGGAGGGGTTTTCAACAGGAAGCGACAACGCGTTGATTTGAGTTTATAGCTGTTGATGAGATTTGTGCTATTTTGGCCCTCGAGTTTGTTATAAATAAAGTCAGGTGGTTCCTGCTAGCCAATTTGTAGTTGCAAATCCCCAGTTGCTGCTCCTCTAGTGCTTCCTGTTAAACGTGTCTGTGCTGCAACTGCTGAGGACTTGTACACTATAGACACACATACATATATCTGAGCAAAAATGTTGCTGCTACCTCTATACATGTGCAAGAAGCCAACATTTTTAGCTAATTGAATCACATGAATGACTCTCGAGTGGGTTCATGCGAAACGACTGAATGCCCACGAAGGAATACACAAGTGACTCGCATTCGAATCGAATCATATCGCATTTAGTTCGAAACTAAACCAATCAAAACGAACAAAAACATAAACCAGACCAAAACCCAAAGAAACGAAACTGTTCAATAATTTCAATTAACTTTGACTGGGAATACAAACTAAATGTGGGGGATGGGAATGAGTGGCAAAAAATATAATCAAAATAAATAAATAAGCAAAACATTTGCCTTCGAACATGATGACAAACATTGAGCCACAAAATACAAAAAGATCCAGAGAAAAAAAAAACTTTCTAAATCAATTTTATGTGCATGAATGAAACATGAACGTGCATGCTATTGTGTAACAATTTATAACAAACACATACACACACGCACAGACACACAGACACACAGACACTCAAGCACACACAGGGGGGCAACGAGTCTGAGTTGAGACTCAACGGATATCCATTGTAGAAAACTTGTAAAATGCCAAAACAATGGCATGAGAGCGCAGTGTAAACGTGCAAAACACACCTCAAAGGATTTAACACACACACGGACACTGACACAGACACTCCGCACACATGCACATACGCTGCCTGCGGAGGGAGCCACGCCTGCGTCTCGAGCTGGCTGGTGTGTATTACAGCCAGCATATGAATTTAGTATTGAATTTAAATGCAAATTGCGTTTGCATGCAAAGCGTGTGGAAAAGTGTATGGCAAAACAAAAGATAGTTCCCCAAACATACATATACGCAAGCTATATACATATATGTACATATGCATATCAAAATACATATATATATATATCCATATAGACATCTTTATCTGCAACCAGACTGGCCATTAAACTGACCCACATTAGACCGCCAGCCCATTTGATTACTTGATAAGCTCGATTTGATGGGCTATTCTAGAAATTGGCAAGTGCTTTTTGCTATCAAGACCTGGCAATCAACAATGTGCGTCGATTATAATAATTATAGTGTTAGCTCTTTAATTAAACAGAGAGAAAAAGCAAACAAATAAGTGGATCTATTGAAAGTTCAATTAGCTTTTTTTAATTATACTTTATGAAAGTTCTTGTAACTTTAAGAATTGCCCTCTTTTAGCAAAATATTAATTAAAAACTTTTTTTTTTAATATTTACAAGTTCGTTTTATTTTACTAAATACGAGGATGGAATGAAGAAGTTACAAGCTTAATGTAAAAATAAATAAAAATTTAAAAAATTTATATATTCTTAATATTTTTATAAACAAACAAACAAAAAAATAAATAAATAAATAAATATCTATTTCTTGAAACTTCTTAAAAAATTCTGGAAATTTTTCACATCGGCTAGTAAAATTAAGCTTAATAAATTATTAAAACTAATTCTGATTCAACTATTATTATTATTTATTTTTATTTTTTTGTATGTTTATTTATTTTTATTTCCATTTACTAATGTTATCAATATAATTATTTTTATTAATTTATTTGTTATTACATTTTTTTATTTATTTTTTATATATTTTATTTATTTATTTGTTTTTGTTTATTTTCTTTATTATTATAATTTTTTTTATAAGGCATTGCTGATACATTTTGAGATTCATTTCATCGAGAACTTGTCATTATTTCTTAAAAAAAAAAAAATAAATAAATAAAGTTAAATATTTTCAAATTGTTCTAATCATTCTGCGCAGATTTCTCGTTGCTAAGTACTAATTATTTTATGAACGAAAATAATTCTACTACTACAACTATTTTTCGCTTTAAATTAATGCACAACTTTTGTTTAACTATTCGTGACAAAGCAGAAATATCTTTATATTGTGTACCCATCTCTTTTAATGTTCTAGCAATTTCAATTTTTCAATTCAAGACATAATAAAAATTTCCCAAATTAAACAAAAATATATTAAATAAATTCCTCTTTAATGATCGAAGAATAAATTTGTTTTGCTGCATAATAAAAGCATGCAATTTCTTAAAATACATATATTATAAATATTTTAATATCTGCTTAATGGTAAACAAAGTCCGCTATAATATTTATGAGCATATGCTGTTCACTGCTGCTGCTGCTTCTTCTTCTTCTGGCTTTTTTGTTATCAATATATTGATGCATTTATTATTAGAGACGAAAATGCTTAAAAGACGCTTTAATTTTAACGCATCAATTTTTATGGCTCATAAAAGAAACCCTTAAAGTTCGCATATGCATATAGAGAGTTATAGATGTATATATGTATATATAAAAAATGTTTGTCTGTCTCTGTGTGTGTGTGTGGGTTGTATGGGTATATTTGCTGCTGTAGAAATTGGCTTATGGTACATATTTACACGCTGCATTGCGACATGATGTCGCAACATGACGCATGACTAACAAAAACTTTATGCAAAGTTCCCACCAAATGCAGCTGACAAAGTTTGCCAACAATTTGAAAGACTCTCTCCCCAATGGCTGGGTTAGCGTACAGTAGCGTACAACAAAAAGTTGTCAGTTGCCAGTTGCCAGTTGCCAGTTGGAAGTCGTGCGAGGACAACTCGTTGACAATGCATAAGAACTCCGAATGGGTGTTTATTACAATGTGCTGAGCACGTCGGGAGCGAGAGCGAGGGCTGGTTTACTCACCTATAACATTCAAGCGAAATGCCATCGAAATCTTTGGCTCCGTATTCACCTGGCACTCGTAGATGCCGCTGTCACGTGGCTGCGCATATTTCACATGCAATGTCCAATCCTTCGAGTCGGCGGTGCGTACGACCTGCAAGCCAAAATGCATAGATAAATCGTTAAGGCAATGTCAGGTGCTGCGCAAATTTAGGTGATCCGATGGTGGTAGGGGGTATGGGGGTAGTTAGTTGCAAGAGTAGCTTTCAGCTGAGCCTGCCTTTTGGCACTGTCCTTGGGCGAAATTTAATCAATGCATACAAGCCAGGTAGGCAGGCAGGTGAGTAGCAACGAAATGCATACGCAATTAAGCTGACTTGGCTTACAAATGGTTCTGTCAAGCCACCCCATCTGGCCTCATTTAATAAGCCAGACAGGAAGAGAGAGGCAGAGAGAGAGAGAGATAGAGAGAGGGGGAGTGGGAGAGGGAGAGCGGGTAGTTGGGTACAATAAGTAGATTACGTATACGCACCTTGAAGCGCTCATCAGAAGTGTAGGTCAGAATGCCTGCAGTCAGAATGTGCAAATCGCGTTTCCTTATCCAAGATACCTGCAAATAGACAAAAGACACACACACACATATACATATATAAAGAGTGAGCGAGAGAAAAGAACAATGAGCGCTTAAGTCAATTTTAAAAATTGCTTTGGCCCTGGCCAAAGGGGACTTGGCCAAAATAAAGATAGAAAATTTAATAAACCAAACGACAAAATGAACTAAGCGTTGTACAAAAACAAAAAAAGAAATATATGTATATATAAAATAAAGCCAAAAAATGAAGAAACAAAAAGAAGAAAAACTAAAAAAAAAAAAAAAAAAAAAAACTTTAGCAAATACAGAAGCAGCAGCAGCAACAGCAGCGGCGGCAGCAGCTGCGGCTGCAGACAAAGCGATTTGCGAGTAGACCTGCAGCCAGGCAGCATTCGGCAGCAGGACGAAGAATGAAGTGCGTGCCCAAAATGTCAGCGGCTTAAAGTTACCAAAGCCTTCGAAAAATTGTGGCTATAGCTGTCTGCCTGCCCACACCCTCAACCATTCCGCTAAAGCAGCCAAAAAGTAATCTGCAAACCTGCCGCAGGCAACCAAAACTTTTTGTTCATCTGAAGAAAAAAAGGGACAAAAAAAAAGAATAATACACGAAAAACTGAAGCCCAAACTAAAAGTGTCAAAGTGGCAAAAGGAAACGGAATCCTCCCCACCTACAACCCGAACAAAAAAAATGAACTGCAAAGCGAAAGGCAAAACAGAGAGTAAGGTGCTACTAAATCTCGCTGGATGATGATGAGCTGCGTGCGGACTCGTTTGATGGGTCTCTGGTTAAGGTGCAAAAAAAAAAAAGAGTCGAAACCGAAAAGGCAAAGCTGAGCAAAGCTATGCAAAGCAGCGCCGCTCGCAATGATAGATTTAGTGACTGCTCTTTCGGGAAACGTCGCAGCAGCGCAAGGTAGCTAACAAAAAAACTGGGAAAGTGTAACACAAACCAGAAGAAAAACAAAAAAAAATCAGATGCTAAGCATTCATTTGGTTTAAGCTGAAAACTTTCGACGAAACTGACCTTGCAACTAGCTCAGATTAATGACGCAATAGCTCTCTGGGAAAACCAACTTGAACAAGTAGTTCTAGCTTTAGTATGAAAAACGAAAGTAGCAAAGTTTCGAGTGAAGCAAATAAAGGGTTTTAGAAATTGTTACCACTCGAATGCTCATTTGTGGTACTTCGTGGAACAAGAAAATTCTGAGAGTTAGGTATATGAAAATAATAAAAAATAATTATAAATTGAATACTCTAAATAAATATTTCATTTATCAGTTGCCGAGTGCTATTTATTTAATTTTAATTTATTTAAAAGAAATAAAATACTAAATTTTAAACTTGATTTTATTTTTTATTTTTTGCAATTTTTCTTCTAGCAATTTTTGTTTGGGAGATTCTTTCATACTTATAAATTAATTATTAATTAATTATTATATTATTATAAATTTTTGGAAAATTTCGTTAAAAAAACTTTAAAAACCTTTTGATCACATTAAATAACTATATCAGCAATATTTTTATAAACACTCGATTCAGACAGCTTCTTTTTCTTCTTACCAAGTTGTACAATAAAAACTTAAATTTTGTTGTACCTCAAGTAAAGAAAAACTCGGCATTAATTGATTGGCACTCATTTCTATACACAGCAAAAATATTTCACAGCAAGTGCAAACAAGCTCAACTTGGGGGAACGACCACAAGAGAAAAATAAAATAAAAAGAGAGACAGAGAGAAAAAAAAAAGATAACTGAACAATGTTGTAAAGCGAAAGAAAAACGCAGTGAAATAAACTTTAAAGTTGATGAAGCAGGGCAGAGCAATCAATAGATATGAGAACTGCTTTAAAAAAAAATGAAGCGAAATTAAGAGAAAAAACAGAGAATCGCGGAAGATGAAACACAATGCAAAACCATAAACTAAACTTTCTGAGGGTGGCGTCTGCCAATGGACTCGACAAAGCAGTAAACAGCACAGCATTGGGGGCAAAGGACATTCAAGCAAGAAAATTACCAAAAAAGAAAAAAAAATGGCAGTTGATGAAAGATGATGGCCAAGCGGACAATGAAAGCGGAACCGGAAAACGATACGAGTAGCTGAACAAACTGTAAAAAAAAACAACTCCAGAAAAAAAGAAAAACTCTAGTGTACAAAAAAAGAAAAAACCAACTTTGGCGACTTTGTCGACTTTGTGGACTTTGGCGGTAACTTGATTTTCAGCTTGACTAGTCTCTGGCAAGGTCAATATTTGCCTGGGCGCTAGTTAAAACTGCATAAAATATACGACAAAAAAAAAAAAAAAAAAAAAAAGGAAAAACGCATTTTAAGATAAGCAACCACACACACACTCACACAATGGCCAAGCCACTTGACTCACCGATTTATCGCGCAGATTCTCCACTCGGCAATTGATGGCCGCTGTGTGTCCCGTCCTGGCTGTAATATTCCGTGGCATGCCAAAATCAAACACTGGCGGGGGATAAGTTGTCTCATCGACTTGCTCGTCCACCAGCTCATCCAGTCCATTGTCAAAGTGCGCCACATTGTTGTGGTGCAAGTGGTGGTTACCATTCCCATTCCCATTCCCATTCTCGTTCATATTGTGGCTGTGGCTGTGGCTATTGACCAAGGAGGCGATATATACATCATCCACAGCCGCAATGGAGGGCAACAAGTCGTTGTCTATGAGGCCATCATCAGCTGCAAGGAAAAGAGACAGCAAGCCGAGAGAAACATTGAAAATTGAGAAATTGATAAATTGAGAAGCGAGAAGCAAGAAGCAAGCGTCGAGAATTGAATAAGCAAATGCCGCAATTGTTGATTGAATTGCCTGCCTACAAAACTTCATTTACAGCTTAGACCATGGGAAATGGCAACAAAAAAACGTGGGAATGTGTTAGTGGGATGACTAACACGTCTAGAAAATACCCTTGCTGGGAGAATGGGAAATTAAAGTTTCCTACTTTAAAAAATCCCAACTCAAACTTGTTTATTGGCTCGAATTATTCTGAAGAAAATAAACACAAATCAAGTTAATTTTGAATCAATATCAATATGTCGTATATCATATTTATATGTCTCTAGCTTTAGTAGTTCCGAGATCTACTTAGGCAAACAGACAACAGACAAAAAAAGATATTTTGAAGTATAAAAGCTGGAGAAACTCCAACATATATACAAAGAAAAATAAAGGCACTCAAGTCTAATAGCCAAATGCATAGAGCCCCTAAACAAAAGAGTACACAAAGTCGAGTGCATTGAGAGCAAATTAATTAAATGCCACTCAATGCCCAGAGCCCAAGTGCCTGAGCATGTGAGAAAAGTCAAAAGGAGATTGTTCAGATGCTAGATGTGTGATGTATAAGTGTGAGAGTGTGTGCATGTATGTGTGTGTGTAGCATGTGTACTTGAGCTCGCTTTGCAGACAGCTGAAATGACGACTTGGCTTGAAAGACAATGGCCAATAGAATGCAGCAGTTACCCATTGGCGGAAAATGCTCGTTATAATAATTATAAAAAGCATTGTAAACCAACAATCAAACGATTTCCTGAGCTCTTCCTCTCTCTGCTCGCTGCTCTTTGAGCACAGCTCTTTAGCTAAACAACGGAAATTGTTTTTAATTAAAATAAACGAGCGCTTTAATGGCCTTGCGGCCGGAAGTGCACAAAAAACAGAACTCAGCTACGCATTCCTTTCACGCGTTTGCCAAATAGTCATAAAAAAGCAAATGTACAACAAAAAAATTTGACAACTCTCAAATTACAGTTAATGAGCGCAATAGAAAGCGTGCAAAGCGCAGAAAATAACAGTTTATATATATATATTTTTAGTCAACGAATTATAAAATTGTTAACAGCTGGATAGCTGTACTTAAGAAACATTCCAGAGATCTGTTCTATATTTAGCTGCTAATGCTTGTGAAAGGAGTGAAAAGATGATTTCGAATAATTATAGATTGGCTTATAAATATTTTGTGCACGAACTAATTAAATGGCGCAAAAACTAAGAAATTATTAGAAATAAATAATATTTTTTTTTTTTAATTTATTTCGTCATTCACTTAGAAATATAGCTACGTTGAGCTTTTCTCAACCATTCAGTGTGAAAGTAAGTGTGTATGTGAAAGTCAGTCTGCATTGCCCTTTTGAGATCCCCATTTTCGAATAGGTCGCATTTTGCGAGCGTCTATCGTATAACTTGCGAAATAAGTCTCTTTCAAAGAGTCTAACGTGAATAGCTCAACGCAAAATTTCTCCGACGAAGACAGACTATTTTGCTAAAATAGTCTTTTTTGAGTTTCTCTCATGAGTAGAATTTGATAATTGATGAGTTTAACTGTTGTTTGAGAGCTATGCTTAAAAATAAATTATTTAATAACTTCATGCATTTCATTAATTTTAATTTATTTCGGCTTATCGTTTATGCTATCTTACTTATCAAAAAGAATTTTTAATTTATTGGTTATTAATTAAAAATAAACTATTTAAAAACTTGATATATTTCATTAAATATTTCATATATAATTTGAGCTCTGTCTCTTTGCACAAATGAAATACTAAATAAATTTCTTAGCTTCACACAGTTTATTAGTTAATTCTGTATAAATTGTAAATCTGTAATACAATAATAAATAAAAATATAATATACATATACACATCATATAAATGTCAACTTTACCTTTATAGGTATTTTATTTGTATAATCAAAATTCTTTTTTGATTGCATAATTAAAATTATAATATAAATTGTCTATCAAATATTGCCATCGAATATGCACATATGCAAATACACATATATGTATATCCATACTTGCAATAAAAAAAATATTTTATGCAGTCTTTTAAGAAACGTTTGACATTTCATTGACCGTTTAACCAAAGTTCAAAGTTCACACTTCACACTCAGATTTATGAATATATATGATGGATATATGCATGATATGCACACTCACACACCCACACACATTAAGCACGCTCGACCGCGCACAAATTCCAGCGACTCGTGCATTATCATTTTTCAGTTTCTCGCACTATTTTTACGTTTTTTTCATTTTTTTCAAGTGCAACACTTTCTGGCATTCCAAAGTAAAATGCATATTTTTGCATTTGAATTTATTTGACATTTTAATGAGCGCATAATGTCAGAGCCGACACGCACGGCCGAGAGAGAGAGAGAGAGAGAGACACAGCGACAGGTAACAGCGACACTTAGAATTCAACGTGCGCGGCTGCTTCTCAATTTAGCTCGTTGCCACTGTCGCTTCACGCCCAACAACTGACGGAGACCCGCCCCCCCCCCCCCCCCAAACCGCTCCCCTCTATACACCCCAAATGTAACTCTCTAACTGGGTCACTCACTTTGGCAGCCGCTGCTGTTGCTTTCGTTGCAGTTGCACTTGAATCTTTTAGGCCGTTGTGGCACTTGTGCATGTTAGACACAAAAATCTAAATTATTTAAGTGCCCACACACAGAGAGCGGCAGGGAGAGGGAGTGTGGTAGGAGGAGAGCGCAAAACAGGTGGGAGACAGATGCACACATCCGTTATTGCCATGTGACAGACGCTGCTGGCTCAACTAGCAGATACCCTTTAAAAAATGCCTAATGTGAATGAAATATCGCTTAAAGATAATTTTTTTTTTTAAAGTAAAAATTTATGCGCCTGCCTGCTAACTGATAGAGTCGTTAGCGCTAACAAACCCTTTTTCAAGTGCTCTCATGTGCAGGGTATAGAAAAACTTAACTACACTCACACACACAGAGACGTAGAAAAAAAGCAACATGCAAAAAAGCGCCAAACTGAGTATTGCACTTGCTGCTGCTGCTGTTGTTGTAGTTGTTGTTGGGCTTTATGCTGCAGACACACACACACACGCACACTCACTCCCTCTCACACATAGACACTGCCATACACACACACACACACACGCACACACATGCACACGCACACTCGAACGCTCATATTTTTTGGCATCATTTAGATGCTCGTCGAGCAACTGATGCAAATTTAATTTGGACACCTCACACAAAAAGCGCGCGTGAGCCGACAACGGCTGGGGCAGGGGCTGCTGCTGTTAAGGGAGGTTTGCTGCTTGTGGTACACCCATGGGGATTTGGCTAAGGGTAGCTATCTGCGCCATAACTTGCGCTTGAGTGTGTATGAACTGCAACTAATGATGTTGCAGGCACTCGAATGCGCCTTTTTGATTTAACGATCGACTTTTTTTCCGTCGTTGTTGTTGTTGTAAGTGAAATTCTCTTTGTTGTTGTTGTTGTTGTTGTTGATGATAACGCGGCATAAAGTGTTTGAAGGTTGCAGATTGGTTAGCAGTGCGGGCCAGAGCTTAATGACTGGTTGGCTTGGTTTGGTTAGCTGGCTCGTTGGCTGGCTGGCTGCGGTTTATGGGTTGCCTTTTGACTTTTGGTTGCTTTGTCGAGTGTGCTTTTTGTTGTTGTTGTTTTGTATATATATTTTGTGGATTTCTGTTTCGCTGCCTATTTATTTATTTTTCTTTTTTTTTCGCAGCACGGCCAATAAAGTTTCCGCATCGTTGCGCAGAGTTTATCATAAACTTAACTGCAGCATCCTGCATCCTGCGGAATACCAAAAATAAGTTTTCCTTTTCCATCAGTCGAGAATGAAATCAAAGTCAAGTGCTTGACATAAGCCTTTGATTGACCTTATGGAACTGACAAATTAACTTCAAGTCAATGCAAATGTTTTGCTGGCTCAAGGGATCAAAATATGCTTAACTGCTTTAGGTGTGTGCATTAAGCTGCTTTGCGGATTTGCAACCGATTGTTCTCTAAAGTGTGCCCACAATGGCTGCCAAATAGGCGGCCAAATATATATATATATGTATATAGGTATACTACATACACACACTTGAAGTATTTGCGAATTTCAAGTACAATAGATACTGAACGTGCTTTTCAGCAATTATAAGCAGTGCCAAGGTAGGGGAGACGTGACTGGATGGTTGCTATATAGACATACAAATCGATGTGAGCGAAGCAGCACAGATGCGAAGCTATTTATAGATATATGTATGTACTTCAACATTCTTTAGGTTTGTCCCATTTTGTAACCCCAAAATCTAAGGCAAACAAAGGCAAAGGCTCGCATTGTCTGCGACGCAAATCAAATACATTTTCGTGGAATAAAAAAGAAGATATTATGGGTATTATGTTTTTAATGTCGCCCAACGTGAGACAAGCTCGAAGCTGAAATAATATAAAAATAAAGCTTTGCTCAAGCAGTAACAAATGCTGAGCGATTATGAAACGTGTTGACTAACTCAAACAATATGCGCAGTATTTTATGACAAGTAAACCCAAAATATAAAGAATTTATGCAACTAGTATGTAGCTGTTGATAGAGCCTAACTAGAAAAATAAGTTATGCTGACATACCTTTTAACTATAACAATTCTAGAGTCACTCTTAAGAAAACTATAAGAAAGAAAAGTACAGAACATTTAAATAACAATAATAATAATAATAATATCGCCAACCCGATGGAGTTGTTTTTTGCCAGCTTTGCCCCAATTCATAGTCATTCATTCATATTAATTATGAATAAATAAGATGTAAAGGTCTTGTAAGACATGTTGTCATGATATACATCAACTATCCAACTAACAGTTATAATATTATACATTTCATATGAGTTATTCATGGCTACTTAAGTAGAGCAAACGACTTAAAGCATTTAAGCCACTGAAAACAGAACTGCTTTAAGCGTTCTCAGGGGAGGGTCAGAAAAGGGCTTCTAAAAAATTCAATAAGCTGCTCATCTTAAGCATCAGCGACGCCTGGGTCCTGCTCGTTGACTTTGCCTACATGGCTGTCCCCTCTCTCTCTCTATCTCTCTCTCTCTCTCTCTCTCTCTCTCTCTCTCTCTCTCTCTCTCTCTCTCTCTCTCTTTCTCTATCTCTCCCTGTGTGTGTGTTTGTGTGTGTATGGCATATTTATTAAAATCGCTGTGCACAATTTTATTTTGCATATCAAAAGGCAACTTGGGCTTGTTCTTGTTGTTGTGCAGATGCCATCTATGGGAACAGAAGCTGCCCAACGGGCTAATGCCGCCAATGCTTGCTTATAGATGTATATAGCATACAAAATAGCACACACACACACACACACACACACACACACACTGAATTTCAGTGGGCAATGCGCGTTCAGAAATTGTTGTTGTGGTCAAGCAAATAGCTAAAGGCGTCAAAAACCTACTCAAATAGACTACAGCTACTCGAGATGGTTTATGATAGCCGCACAATTTTTTTTAATTTTCCAAGTTTCTCTTTTTTTTTTTTTTTTGAATATCATGAATTCTTAGCCACTTAAAAAAGCCGGGGCAGCTTCACTTGACTGCAGCGCCAGTCAACACAGCCAAGCCTTGGGCTGTTTGCAAAAGTCTCTGCATGACAGCAGCTGCTGCTGCTGCATCTGAAACAAACTGACTGCAGCTCAATGTAATACAAGAATTAATGGCATCCGTTGCGTTCATTGACATGGCATTTACATCCGCCCACTCGCACAGCACTAGAGACTAGAAAAATCTATAAAATATACATATATAAATTTGCGCTCTACTACAGCTTACACTTCATTTAACAATGTTGCTGACAGCCGTGGCGATGCATTAATCAAATATTGAATATGCTGAAAACTAATTTGGAAATCGAAGAAGAGCAGGGCGAAGGCAAGGCAAAGGCCATATATTAGATATATTAGATATGCAAAAATTCAATTTAAAAACTGCAAGGTAAAATCATATTAAAATTAAATTTAAAATATATTTATAAAAAAAAAAAAAAAAAGAGCATAAACCACACTAAAGCTCTTTTTCTTTTACCTTCATCTATTAGCTAGTCCTTAAGAAAAATCAATAATAAATTATTAAAAGCTCGAAAAAAAGGTTTTATTTGCTTTCCACTTAAGCGCGTTATACCCTGTATATGCTCGTCATTTTTTTTATACCTAAGCCAAATGGCTTACAAAAAGTTTTCTTCTGTGGGGCAGTCAACAACTATAAGCTTTTCATCTAACCATTCTATCGGCTATAAATTTTTTTAAATGTAAAAATCTGAAACAGGAATTTCCCTTTAATCTACATTTGGCTGTCTATCGGCTAAGAAATAAATAAGTCTTATTATCTGAGCAATGTCTTTTAAAGAAAATTAACAAATTTGAAAACCTAGTAAATTACTTTATATTTCTCGGAAGAGACTAAATTCGCTTGAAACAAGTTTCAAAGCGAACCATTTAAAGGCTTCAAGAGCCTCTTCAGGCATTGAACTCGCATTCGATTTTTGATGTTCGCGAACAATACGAAATCGTTAGATGCCAAATCAGGGCGATTGACCCAATTATTTTTTCATTTTAAGTACTCTCATGCCTGAGCCGCATTGTCTTGATGAAGTTTGCTGCCTCTAGTCCAGCGGCTGCTGCCCCCAAATTCTCCGAACACTTCTAAGAAAAAAAAATGTTTGTCTACAGCGCTGTACTGTGTGGGGCTTCTCTAGAGGAACAGTGCACAAATCGAAATATTCATGGGAAATTCTGTCAGCTTAAATTATTAATATATAATTATATAGGTTATATTATGAGAAATATTTAAAATTTGAGAAAAGTTGATTTATTTTCATAAAAAGTTAAAATATTTCCCATAATTTAAAAAATGGTATATAATTAAGTATTGAGAAAGAATTTAGAAATAAATATTTAAAAAAATTTTTAATATTTTTCAAATTATAAGATTATAAAAATAAATATTGTAAAATATATATTAAATATTTTTTTATTTTATATATTATATTTTATATATTATATTATAAATGTATTTAAAAAATGTTACATTACTTTAAAAATAAGTAAATAATTAAATTGGTAGATCTGCATGAAATGCTCAACATTTATTCAATCTGCTTAATAATATTTTAATTTTAAACCAAAAATTGTACACTGGGGCAATAAAAAATAAAAAAGCTTAATTTTGACTTCAAAAATTACCTAAATAATTTCCTTTTTAATATTTTATTAACTAGATAACTTCCACCTTGAGTTACAGCTTAAGCTACTTGTACATAAAAATAACAAAAGATATAAAAAAATATATATACATCAACAAATTTGTTCCATAAACATATATTATTACTATTACTATTCTATCAAAATAAATGTAAATTCTCTAGCTATACTTTTAGAGCTTATGCTAAAAGAACGTGCATTTGCCCACAATGCATTGGTATAATAAGCAGATTTTGTGCAAAAACAAAAACTCATTTGTTTTGAGAAGCTGCTTTCGTACTGTACAACTTTTGCTGGTTTAAGTTTGCCGTGTACTAATATTATTATATTCTATGTTCATGCTATGCTTATTGTGTTCTTATGGCTTATTAAAGTAGTTGGCCAACTCGTCAAATAGTTTTTATCATCATCCGCAGTAATTTGCCAAAAAAGAAATATATGTATATAGAGTATAGCACACACAACTTTAATATAGTGTACGCAATTTGAAGTTGGCACTCAAAAGTCATACAAAATTCATAGGGTTTTGCCATAAATCTCATACGCCAATGACAATGCCTGTCAATAATGTGGAAAGTTTTTCGTCTTGACAAACAACAGCGAGAACAAAGTTTATTAAGTTTGTGCGATGGCGTAAACCATATTAAAATACACTTTGCAACAACAACACACAAACAAACCAGCACACACATACACACACGCACACACACTCATGATAATCACTGAGGAAAATCGAATAATATGAAGTGAAATTGAAAAAAAATAATGTTGCCTACTTACGAGCGCCGTCTGAACTGAACTACTTCAAAAACGCATAAAAAATCAATGGCAACGAATGTGCGCAATAAATGTCAGTGAAAACGCAAACAACAACAACAATAAGGAAAATGAAAATGAAAATGAAAACGCCAAGGAAAACTTCACATGCTGTATTCTCTGCTCTCTTTTTTTGCGTTTCCTAAAGATTTTTTCCGCTGCTTTTTCCACATAACATACTTGTGTCTTCATATAAGTGTAGAAGTTGGTTGGGAGAGGGGCGTGAGCGGGGCTGCGGCTGTGGGCCTGATGTGAGCGTGTGAATTGGTCGCGGGGCATACAAATTGAAAATCCGCCATAAATTGAAGAAGAAGGCAAAAGCAAAGTCTGCGTCTCAAAAGCTGATGACAATTTATTGTTCACACTTGTAACTGATGATGGTGCTTAGGGCCACACACACACACACGCACAGCACACACACACGCACACACACACACGTGCTGCAATTTGTGCCATGTGTTTGCCCAAGTATATTTCATTGTCTGCAGACCAAGCAAAAAAGTAGGCTCTACAAATTGCTAGCCATTATTTCCAAAGTCAATATACGATATATTCGTTATATATAGAGAGAGAATATATATATATATACAACATAAATTTGATTCCGTTTTATATTTCAGCTGGCCAGGTGTGCGCGTGTGTGCGTGACACTCGATGATTTAAAAGGCAGCGCTCAACTTTTGCATAACTTGCTCTTTCAATTCTCTCTTTTTCTTTCATTCTTTCTACATTTTCGTGCGCTTGTAGTTGATTTTCATTTTCAACTTTAGCCATTTACAATGGAGTTTAGCGCGCCGACTTGGCTGCCGGCTAAGTGGTTTCATAACTTCCATTCAAAAACTACTCGCATCTCTCGGCTTCAAACTTTTCCAATACGCACACAAGGCTAAAACAAAAAACCAACTAAATTCAAAAAAAAAAAAAAAAAAAAATAAATAAAAATAAAAAAAAAAGATCGCAAAGGATATGTGCCTGCCATCCTCAAAGCTTTGCTGCCGGGCGCTTTAAATGAAGCGGCAAATGATTTAAGATGAAGCTCCTCATCGTGCATAGCATAACAAATTTGTTGTTGCCCCATTACAGCTGGACAGCGCCTGTTGACGCGCCGCCAGCTTCAGCTCCATACTCGTTCATCACATTTAAATTCATAACAGCAAAAAAAAAAAGATACAGCGGGGCGGAGAAAAAAATTACAAAATATAAGAAATGGCTCTTGGGGCAAACAACAGGAATCCATTTTGTTGTTGTTGCCGACTGCGAGCGAAATTTATGAGGCTCGCTATAGCTACTAAGTCGCAGCTAATAGCGGCTTTAGAATTTATAGAGTTTTCGTCTGCGGCTTAGCAGTGCTTGGGCCATGGACACTGAGCACGTTACGTATACGCAATATCAATACAGCCAAAGCCACATGGCTGCCACATAAAGTTTGCCGCTCACGAAATAGCGCTGTGTGTGTGTGTGTGTGGATATATATTACTAAATTGGCCAAGTTATACGAAAAGACTCGAGCTCGAGCATAGAATCGAGCTTAAGTTATATAGATGACAAATCAAGTTAAGGTTAAATAAATATGTTTGTTTTTTTCTTTGATTCTATTATGAATCAATGTTTCATACTTTAATAAATGGTCAATAATAAAACACAGTTACGATTGATGTGCCAGAGATTTAATACTCTATTTATACAAGACATAAAAAATAGTATTTAAATTATTTCAATTTATATAGTTATTTATTTTAAATTATAATTATTTTTACTTTATTTTTAGAACTAAAATATATTCATATATTCAATAATTTCAATATTTTTTGTGAAATAATTTATTTAAAAATTTTTATACAATTTATTTTTGTATACAAAATATAAATGGCGTACAAAAATATAAATATATATTCATATATACTCAAAAAATAAAAATAAAATAAAATAAATATATATTCAATATTTTCAATATTTTCTATGAGAAATCTATTTAATTTACAATGAATTTATTTTTATACCAAACAGAAATAGAATATATAATAATTTCAATAGCTAAATATGCAAACATATTTCTGGATAGAGTATACAAAATTTGTAATGCCTGAATCCCTTTCTTCTATTGTGATTATTTAAAGCAAAGGCCTATTCTACTTTTTTGACATATTATTGCTCTAATTTTTGCGGCAAAACGTTTAGTTGAGCCACATAAATAATAAATAAATAACATAAATACCCACACACGTACACAGGAAACGATAGAGAAAGAGAAAGAGAGATGGGGGCTAGAAAGCATAGAGGGTTGGACATTCAGTCAGGCGTGAGGCTCTGAGGTTTAGTAGCGGTTTACATAATGATGACCTACGTGCAAAAGACGAACCATTTCCATTGTTGTTGTGGACTTTTCTTCTAGAATCTTTGTTGCTTTGGCTTTGGGTCTGGTTTCGGCTGTGGCTGGGGTCTTGATTTACAAGCCGGTTAGACAAGCTCTTGTGGATGGCCAGAGTCAACCTCGACTGAGTTATAACATGGGCTGGCTTCTGTATTAATTTGCATTTTGTTGACTCAATTCATGCAGCAAAATGTTTTTACATAGATTTAGCATAAAATATTTAAAACAACTTCTGAATAGCAAGGCAGGCAGTAGAAACACACAAAAAAAGTGCAAACGTTTTGTAAAGTTTTTGCTTTATTTTAATTATTTTTTTTCTGCAGTACTTTTGTATATAACTGTATTAGGGGTAGTCCCACCATCGATATGCAAATGCGCTGCCACAGGGAGAGATAGAGAGAGAAAGCGAAATCAAATTGAAAAACTTTCAAGTGCTCTCAACTAATAGTCGTAAATATTTATGCATTCATGTGTAAGCCGGGCAAATGAAATTCAAATGTCTGTCCAACTGTCTTGGCTAGATTTAGCCGCAGTCCTTGGCCACGCCCACAAATTGAGCGTATCGGGCGGTAGTTCAATCAATGCTGGCAGCTTTCATTTAAATCCTTGTTATGTGCCAAGATTATATCACAATTGAGTTTTGCCAGCACCAAACTCCAAACAAACCAAAAAAACAAAAAGAGAGAAAATACATGCACATATTTTCCCAGCATATATTGCTAATGAAATTGAAATTGAAATTGTTCGGTCATGGCTATTGATATGGCCATTTTACAACACTGGCCGTGAACAATGTTATCAATATTACGCTTGAATAAGAATTATTCAGCAAATAGCTAATAGACAACAGCATCATTAATTAGATTGTGGAATATTATTGTAAAAGAGCTCAAATGAAATTCCTATGCATTGCAGTTGCATTTACTTTTGCTATTTTACAACACTGGCTGCAGGCAATGCAGGCATATTTTAATGGAAAACTGATGAAATAATTTTGAGCGTAATTCATTTTGAATTCCATGGAAAATAAATATTGTGGAGCAATTTCATTTAAGAATAAAATATTTAAAATTATGCAACACTCATTGTGTGTGGTAAATAAACTCTTATATCACTATTTAATTAAAAAAAAGAAAAGTTAGATTTTAATTTAATAAGCTTATTTATAAAAGAAATCGAATCAAAAAAAAAAAAGCTAACTTTCTTTTTGCAAATTTCCTTAACAAACTTTAAATTTTGCAACGCTGAAAAATATTGTATAAAATTCTATTCGTTTTCTATTTTTATTCTTTTTCATCTGAACAAAATTTGTGTTTTAATTTCGCTTTTTGCCGCTGCTCCAACTCCCATCGATTTAGTTAACTTTGTCGCTTAGGCTTTGCTCTTCAATTTCATTTAATTTGTGGCAGCTTAGCAAAGCCGCTTTGCAGCAGACTTTTGAAATATTTAGCAATCTATGTAAACAAATAAGAGCATGAGCATAATGGTATCATGGTATCATGGCATCATGGCATATAGCCAACAGAACAGCCGCCATACCAGCGTCATTTTCATCTGCATCTCATTGAGACTGCTCTGGCTGTGGGCTCAGCTCAACTCGGCTTCGTTGCCATATCCTGGTTGCCAACTAATATAAATTTATGTCCTTAAGAGCGCACAGTGTGACACAGACACGCACAGCAAATTAAAATCAACTGGGAGCAGTCGTTATGGAGGCTTTCACTTTCGCTAATGTGTTATGAGAGGCAGTCAGCCAAGTCAAGCCAAGCCAAGCCAAGCAGAGCAGAGCAAAGCACAGCAAAGCAAACCGAGTCAAGCAAACCAACCAGTGAGAGTTAATAAGCGGTGGGCGTATGTATGTATGTATGTATGTGTGAGTGTGTGTGTGTGTGTATGTGTGTGTGTGTGTGTGTGGGTATGTGTCAGTTTGTGTTTAAGCAAATAGGTCGCCAGTTATACACACACTCTGTCGCATTTTAACGCCCTAAAGCTTACATTGTAGTCGTCGTCGTATTTGCCCAACTGAAAGACACCGCCAAGAAACGGCAACAAACAAGTTAGTGTTAGCTAGTTACAAAATTTGTGACTAACAAATACCCTGTAAATAACTAGTATATTGTCTGATAATTTTGGGTAATTTTCTGTATAAAAGCATTTGCAGAGAATCGTGATGAAACCATTTTGGTTCCTATTAAATACTGATTAGTAATGCCCTGATATTTTATTTATTTCATACTCAGCATGAAATTGAATAATTAACATCCAAATTGAATAATTAATACCCAAACTTATTAGCTTGACGAACAACTGCATATTGCACTCAAATTATTACTGAAATTATTAATATGCAAATGACAAACCATCTCATGCTGCGAAATGTTATCGTTATCTTAAATTTTTGCTGAAATATGGTTATCGAAAAGGGTTTATACTCTATATACAATAAAACAAGCGCTTAACTTGAAATCCTATCCTTTAGAATCAGTTTATATTCCACGTTTAGGACAATGCCTAGCATAACACTTTTCAGACAGCTCATTATACCCCTTTGGCAGTTACTGTTTGCGAGGCATCAAAAAAAACTCTAAGAAAATATGCATTAAAAGTTGAATTTTTTTGGGACTGTGGTTATGTAAGTATATATGTCTGTGTGTGTGTGAGCCGCAAAAGTCAAAGCAAAAAAAAAAAATTAAACTTAAGATTGAGGCGAAGCAGAACTGTTCTGGCCGCTGGCAGGAGTGGCGCTTTGGGGGATTACCAAGCAGCGCAAATGCTGACAAGCATATAAACACACATACACCTACACCTACAGCTACACCTACACACACATATACGCACACAGTCATCAACACACACTCGTGTTTAATCAGATGCGCATACATACATATCTGAGTGCGAATTTACAGATGAAGTCTGTTAAAGGCTGTGCCTGTGAGTTGGCATACATACGTATGAGTATGTGTGTGTGTGTGTGTGTGTGTATTAGTTTTTTTTTTTCGCTTATATTTTGTTGGCTGTATTTACACTTTTTCATTCAGCAAGTCACTTTGTTTACTACACATTTAACTTGCCTCACACTCTGCCCCTCTGCGAGTGATTAAAAGTTTGAGCATTAAGCAAATTGTATCTAATCCCAACCACGCTTTCCTGTTTCTCTTTCTTTTCTCACATACAGCAATTTCTTTTCGGTTATGTTAATTAGAGCACGCAGCAATAAACAATCTACAAGCAAATCGTTGTCAGGCAATCAACAGTGAGCAATATACGAAGTTCGAATTCCCATTTCTATTTCCACATTTCTAGACTCTCGCCTCTTCTTCTTCTTTTAGCAGCAGCAACTTTGAGACTGTTTGATTTGGCTTTTGCTTTTTGCGTCTTGGCCTGGCCAAGACATTTGTGGCCTGATTTGATTTTCGTTTCGAGTGGCACATGCGATTTGGCATTTCAATTTGCCATCCCCACCCTGCCCCGCCCCACCACGCTTCCATCGTCCAATTATTATGCAACAAACAAATAATCGAATATGCTTTTTGAAATCTGGCCACAGCTGTCGCCGCAAGCTTCAGCCTCTGTCCAAGCCCCAATAGCAGCAATAAAGAAAAATTACAAAGAGGCTGATAATACTTCTGTTGCACGCAAAACTTTTTAATCGATGAAAGTTTTGTGGCCCAAGTACGTGTGCCAGAGTTTTTCCGTCCAGCCCCAGCCGCATGCCAACTTTAACCTTTGAATTTGGCCAACAGCTGCGCCAGCATCGCATACATCACAAATTTATCCGAATATTTTGGGCACATATTATTAATTGGTGCCAGATTTCAAACATGACATCACATTCCACTCCAAGCAGCACTAAAAATACTTGAGCAAATTTCTAAGAAACAAATCATAGCAGCATGAGCGAGCAATATATTAGAATTTGTATCGATCGAAAGTTTCCAAGAACATAAATACTATTTATTAAGGCCTGGCTTTAATTTATGCAAATAGAGCATCGATTAGGTTTTCAATTTAAGATACGATGCAAGAGATACGACAAATTAATATCTGTGTAAATGCAATGAACTAAAAACTTTTAATTTAAAATAAAAAATTATTATTTTTATTTCGTAAACTGTAAAATAGGAAAATAAAATATAAACAATAAATGCATGTAATATTTATTGTTGCTATTTTATTTTCTTATTTATATTAAAGCCATATTTTGTTTACATGTATTTATAGAAATTTTGTTATTACTGCTAACTTATTTTCTTATTTTTACGCCTTCGAAATAAAAATATATACATTTATGTAAACAAAATGTGTTTTTAATTTTTGTTTTGTAAAATTAAACAAAATGTGCTTTTAATTTTTGTTTTGTAAAATTAAACCGAAATTTTGTTTTCAAATAATAATTTCTCAACGCAATTTGTAGGCTCCCCCAAAAATTTTTAATTTTTTGTTAAAGGATTAAAAAAAATTTAGATAAAAAAATCCGCACCACAAAAAAAATTTTTTTTTTTCAAAATACTTGGCTCACAGTATTTAAATTTAAATAAAATATTAAACATTAAAAAAAAATTAAATTAAATAGAAATTTATATTTATATTTAAAAATATATTTATATTTTAAAATATAAATTTATATAATTTATAGCAAGAAAAAAACATATATATATTTTGCTGCTTATATTCGACTACAAAATATAATTTTTAATTTTTAAATTTTAAAAATTTTAATTTTTATTGTGAAATAAGTAACTTAAGCATAAATTGCGGACAGTCAAACTTAATAGTTCATTCTCGAATCTTGAACAAAGCGAAATACATATTTCAAGCATAACTTCATATAATAAAATAGAATTGAACAGTTCTCAAACAATTCACGCAATTGACAATTTACCATTTACAAATAAATCCATAATTCGTACCAAATAGATCTAGCAACATTTGCTGAGTAATCCCATTTTATTTATGATTAGACCCCATTAGAAAACTTAAGACTATGTCCCATTAATATACTTAAGATTTATATGTCATTTATAATGTCTAGACATCCATTGCCAAGTAGCGGCTGCTGGTTGGCTCTAAGATATAGAAATTTACTCCATGCATAAAATTAACTAGAATAATGTGACAGCTGCCTCCAACCAGACTGTAAGGACTAGCCAGAAAACGATTTGGGTTTATCTATTGACGCATGCATATATTTACAGGGCGCAGAAGAAGCGTTCTACTAGATAATTACAAGCTAAAAAGCTACAAGCAGAGAGAGAGAGAGAGAGAGACAACGAGATAGACCATAAATAATAATTAAATGCGTGACTAATTACTTGTGTAATTTGCTATTATTAAGCAGCAGCAGCAGCAGGAGCACTAACAGAAGACGGAAGTTGACGTAGTCATAACAGATATACATACATATATATATTTGCACACAAATAAGCATATGTGCACAAGAAAGAGAGGCAAGGGCTGGTGTCAGTGAAAGAGCAAGAGAGAGAGAGGGATTGAAGGGGAAACTCGCATAATGAGCTGGCAATATGTCGAGTTATCGCTAGAAATTAAGTTCAAGTTGCGCCGTGCCTGATAGGTATTTGTCAATGCATAAGTAATCTAGGCGAATGTAACACTCTCTCTCTCTCTCTATGTGTGTGTGCGTGTAGGTGGAAATTTTGTGTGTGGGCGGGTGTGCGGCTGCTGACGATGATTAAGTTGACAACAACTGTCAACTTTGCTTTAGCGCGCGCTGACATAACCTAAACGCATACACACACACACAGAGAGTTGACACACACACATATACACACACACACTCATGCTACGTTTGCTATGGCAGCTGCCCTGTTGTGGTTAGCCCCCAGAGCTCTTGCTCTGCGGCTTAATGAGTCTTGATTTATTTCATTTCCTTCATTTTTCGATACGACGTTGTCGGCGCCGTCTGCGTGTTGTCACCCTTGACTCCCGAAACACACACACACACGCACTTATTATGATGCCTTGGCATGTGCTTTCACGCTACGCTGTGGCATCTGCTTATTTACATGACAACAACAAAATTCATTACTCATGCTCTGGCACCATCCAATGCGCTTCGTGTCTTCGTGTTCACGATTCACTTTTACCTGTGCGCATGGTTTAATTAATACATTGATTGCTTAATTAAATTTCTGTACAAGCGACATTTAACGTTGACATCGCTAAGCGATTCCCATAACTTCTCTCTCTCTGCATATTCAACTTCAAATACTAATTGAACCACACAAGCACATGTGCGGATTGAACTGATTCCATAAGCTAGTTATGAAAACAAATTTTAGAGCCAATTTGTTTTCAGAACTAGCTTATGAAATTTGTGAAATGTAATGGCACATCAATTCCATAGTGCTTAAAACTTATGAGCAGAGGCTTAATAATGCAAAGTAAGAGCATTAGAAATTATTTTCCTAAGTGATATTATAAAATATGTTGAACAACAATTTAATAATAACTATAAAAATGTTTATATGTAAAATATTTTTTAATAAAAATTCAATTTTGCAAAGAACAATTTTTTTGTATGACAAACATGTTTTTTCTATACTTTTAATATACTCAATTTTCTGCCAAATAATTTCTTCATTTTATTAATTTTTTATCTGCAGAATTTATTTATTTAAAACAAGTTTTTTTAGAGTGGTTGAGTTATGAGCAGCATGTAGGAATATTCTGCAAATTATATACATTTTTGCTCAACAAAAATTTTAACATAAAATATATAAGAAAATAAATAAATAAGTGCACAAACAAAATTTTTATGAATAATAATTTTTCGCCTTTTTTTATTGTTTTTTTTTTTTTTTTACATTTTAAGAACATTTTGCTGCCGCTAGAATTTACGATTTTTATAACACAATTTTTTTATGCATATTTTCTGATTACTTTTTGCAACAATTGAATTGTTTTAGACAAACTGTCGCTTCGCTATAAACCAATTTCTTACATTTGTTGCAGCCCAACAATTGGAACAAAGACTTAACCCGATTCGTTCCATTCCTAACGCACAATTCCCACATGTCAGCTTACGCGCAAAGCGTTCCGCAAAAGCTTTCGAAAATTGTTTTCATCCTGCTGTGCCCGCCACATCGCAGCGCTGTGTGTATGTGTGTTTTGATTGCCATCAATAGTTTTTACGCTGGCTCACAACGATATCAATTTGTTGTTTATTTTCCACATAAAAAAAAGCAGGCTTTACTCTCATATAGAGCTGTAGCAGTAAGTAGCTATGTCTACATGGCCTCTGAAGGCAGGACTATAACAGAAAATTAATTTTTTAAATTCTGAGATAGTTTTGATCTATAAATAGAAAACAAATTACTAGAAACAATTATTTCTCAATGAATATTTGATACTCTTTCAAAATAAATTACATCAAATTTATTTCAATTGTATTCTTTCGAACTCATCTAAAATTCACATTTAATTAGAATTAAACTTTACTTTCATTAAATATAAGCAACTTTAATTTGATGCTCCATAAGTCGAATGTACAATGTTAATATATAATTAATATCTATTGTAATTACTAATCAATGAAGTAATCTATAACACGTTACATCTCAAGCAAAAATCCCCACAACTTTATTCTTTAGTTGCAGCTGGAATAAAGCTATTGAATTCATGCTTAGATTTCGCGTATCTGTTTAACATTTCAACAATTTTTTGTCCGCTATAATTTTTCTCTCACCTCACATTTTTTTTTATTTGTAATATTTACAAACATTAGCCAGGGGAATCAGTACACGAGCTTTTTCAATATCCGGCACTTAAATTTTATTACTTTGCACATTTGATGGCCGCCATTTTGTGCAACCTGTGCTGCACGTGCTCCCAGAGACATACTATCTTCCTCGCACACACACACACACACACACACACATTTACATCTAGCTAGCGGTATTCTGTTGCAGCGCCGCTCTCTGCATATAATCTCCATAAAAATACATATAAACAAAATGTAAAATTCATAAAAAAAAAATAGAAGAGAAAAATAATGCGAAACCGAGCATTTTTCGCCTTGCAGCTGGCATTTTATTCGGTTGCTCTGGCTGCTGCTGCTGCTGCTGCTGCTGTTCCCCTTGCTCTTGCTCTTTTACTCTAGCTTCAACGCGCTAGCACTTACACTCCACTGTACCTCTCTCTCTCCCTCTCTCGCCTTTACTCTTACGTCGACATTGTTTGCGTGCGCTATGCATTTGCTTTGGCCTGTCTGCGGTTACCCTTTCAGTTGCCTTCCTCTTTGCACTTCTACTATTCCTAACTCACTCTCTCACTCTACCACTCACACTCCCTGGCCCTCTAGCCATGTTTATTTGCCTAAGCGCCGCTTGTTGTTTGTTTACACTTTTTCGGTTTATGTTTCCTGCTTTTGTGTGGGTGTCAATTTTATTTACTTTTTACTGCACCAACTTGACTTTTATGCCCATTTCTGTTCCCGGTTCCCTGCACACTGCAACTGTTCCCACTGCCAGCTGTGAACTGTTGCCTTTCCGTTCACTTGTTATGCGAGTTGTACTCAAAAATTTGACTTCTCTCTTGATTTCAGTTTATTTTTAGGTTCCTAAAGCCACAAATATAATCATTTATTTATCTCGACGAACAGCTGAGTGTAGTGCTAAGATGATATATACATATATACATATATATATACTTTTTTTTATGAATATTATTTTCTTTGCATAGGACTAACTGCACAAGAGCATATTCATGAACTAGATTAGGTTGTACATAATAAAACTAAATTTTTAGCAAATTCTCTCGCATATATTTATTAAGTTGTAAAGCGAAATATAGAAGGAATAAAAGATGTTTTAAATGTCGAATTTTAAATACCCTAAGAAATTAATGGTAAATAGAAATAATATATTTATATAAAGTATATATTATATATATCAGGTGAACAATTTTCTTAAAGTCGCTCACAGTTTTAGTTATTGACTGAACTGAAAAGCTCAAGAGCTCAAATGATTCAATGAAACAAGTTAACAGTTCAATAGAACTCAACAGTTCAAGACCTACCTCTAAATGTTGATCATAGAGAAAAACTGAATATAGATCATGATTGACTAGAATATATTAAAGAATATAACTAGTCCATATTTAATATTTAAAGTAACAACTCCATTTGCCATTTCTCTAAATAGAGAGTATTTTTAGCAAAACTCAAACTTAAACCCACTCATACACACACACACATACTCAACTATATATATTCGCTCTCATAATGTAAACATAAACAGGGCAATATAATATGAAAAGCTTGGGGCAAATAGCGACAGTCGCCAACTGGCAGCCACACCCGCTGAATCGAAGTCGAAGTCGAGGCCAAAGTCAAAGTCGAGATCGCTATGGATATCACATATGCCGTGGAGAATGCACACGATGAGAATATACTGAAGAATGATCTGCCATTGGAGAAGGAGGTAAGATTGATTTGAAATTGAGTAATTGAAAGACAAAGTCAAGATAGAAGCTTTGCCAACTGCTGATAGTCGTATTTGTCGTTTATGTTATCGCTGCTAACACTCGAGCCGCATCCCGACGACAGTCACAACTGCGATGAGGAGACTCTGCGAATACGACAACAATTGTTGATCTACAAAGCTGAGGTAGATGCACTTGATCGCAACGCTAATAACTACTATGAAAAGAAGGAACGACTCATTTTCAAGATCTTTTGTGAGTTTCGTGGCCTGGTCTATGAGCCCGAAACCATGGAATGCTGCCTCCCAGAATACCCAGAGAATCAGAATGAGAATGAGAATGAGAAAGAGAATTAATTAATTAATGCTAAATAATTAATTCAAACAATAAAGCAATGCAGTTGAAACTATGCTTTATTCTTTGTGTAGCGTAAGTTATTAATAACTAAACTTTTCTTTCCAAAATAATCGAAAATTATCGAGTGTTAATAATCTAGCTACTTTAACTAAAATTTCTCAAATTTATTGAATGCATCAATTTAGCTAAAGCTTTAACTTCATTAGACTTGCTTCAGTGCTGCCACAGCTGCTGCCTAGGCTTAGCTCTAAATGTGTGGTATTTAAATTATACCAAAATCCGAATACCTGCAGTTAGAAGAACACGCAGCCAGAACATGACCAAACAGAACAAATGCCTCAACCAGCCAGCCTAGTTGTAACCTAGCCTTTGTGCCCTGTCTACAAATTAATTTCAACTCAGTTGGAAGCCGAAGCTAAAAACCATTTGAATGCCAGGCAAATTATTCAACAACCAAATAAACAAGCAGTCGGGCGTGGCAGTAGGCACCCTCACTGGGTCTATGTATGAGTGTGTGTGTGTGTGTGTGTGTGTGTGTGTGTGGATGTGTGTGTGTGTGTGTGGGTGTGAGTGTGCGTCCACAAAATGACTTAACATGTCTGAAACTGATTATAGCTCTGGCAAGCAAAGTAAAATATATATATAAATGTATTTATATATGTATATATATATTTGTATATATATTTTGGTATATACAAATGTATATATGTACATGTACACACATGTACAAATGTACATACATATGTGTGGTAGTCCGCATCATTGCTTACAGGTGCCACCAAGTGGCCGTGTCCATGTGGCTTACGCACGACTTATGCGTAGACATCATTAGGCAAAAGTGCGTATATTTTAATACCCTATAAAGCAGTCAGCGAGGGAGTATATTACTTAATTTATTCAGCTTTGGCTATTTATTTTCAAATGACAATGATGTTCTATTTTGATTGATCAATATCGATATATATCGATTTTTAGAGAAATTTTAAAAACAATTTTCCACAATTTTGGGAACTTTACCATCAAGTGGTCGTTTATAAAACCAAATCATAAATATACAGGGTAACTGCTAGCCTACTCTCTTCCTTATATATTTCCTACTACCTTCTGCCTATTTCAAGAATGTGAAAATAAATTGGCTTAGCTGCCTGTTGGAATGTTGGAACTAACGTCAAACTGAATAGAACGCCAACGTATTGAACATCGCACTAGAACCTGGATCGAAAGTCAAAGTGAAGGTTCATTAAAATTTGACTTTCGTTATTGGATGATGCAAGAAGGCGGGCACAGCGAATCATTGGAATTTGTTTAATTAAGCATAGTTACCTAACATGCTGACATGTGCGCGCTAATCCAGCCCCATTCGCATAGAAACCCCTTCAATTAATTGTGTTATCGAATTTAATAGCTCAGCGTTAAGGGGAAAACTTTAAAATACACTGCTTAAGATATCAGCGAGAAAATTTCGCGTTCATTAATTATCGCAACAAAATGCGTGTCTCCTGTGCACCCGCCCGCTCGCAGCACTGCATAGCCGCTGTCAGGCACACATGCACACGCCCCCTGTTGGGCAAAGAGTGTAATTAAGCAGCATCTACCGTTACGGCGCTGCCGCACCACGTTCCCATTGGCCCTGGTCTGGCTCAGTGTTTGGCTCGCAGTTTTTAGGTGCGTGCTGTGCCCTGCTGTATGGCTCCGCTGTTTTCTCTGCCATTTCGACCCATTCACTCAAGTATTAATAACAGCCAAAGTGTTGCTTGGGAAATTTATTAAGATGCCGTCGCCGGCAGGCGTTGCCACTTGGCCCTGCTCGTTGATGCCTCAGCTGTTGCCACTTCCAAATATTTAAGGGCCTTTTCTTTTCATTTATATATATATACATTTTTTTTCCTCTCTGTTTTGTAGTTTTGTTTTGTTTCGAGGCCTTTGCGCTTGTGTCTATAATTTGGCCAATTTATTTACAATGTGGCGTATACGTGATATTTAAGGTGCCTTAAAGTAGGCATAGCAATTTTCTAAGAAACTTTTCAACAATTCATTTAATATTGACATCATCAGTGCCTACAAAATGTTTACGACATTACTTTCGCTAAAGTGAAACTTTAAATATATTTAGGAAAACTTAAATGAAGTGGCTTTAAGGGAAAATTATTTGGAATATCTTATATATAAGCTAATGGACAGCTAAGGTATGAATACACGCAGCTTGAATAGCTAGCAGAAAAATATATTTTATTTATTTATATATTTGTGTTTTGCAAACATTTTATCAAAATATTGTTTGCATTTATTTCTTTAATAGTTTTTTTCGAAATCAAGATTTTTGTTTTTATTTATCAACACTTTACCTCACTCACAAGCGTCGTCAAATAGTTTTTCATTTTCTCACCATTTTGCTGTGGCCGTTTTTATGGTGAAACTTTGCGAGCAATTTGCCGTTCTGTTTTATTTCTAAATTGCGTGTACTAAACTAAATAAATAAATTGGCTTTCAGCAAACTATTTTCTTTTTTTTTTTATGAGTGAAAGTTCTTGCACCTACCGGGTAGTAAAATAATATTTTATTTTGTACTCATTGGGGTACAATATAGCCAAATACATCTCTCAATAAGTAGAGAAAGTTTTTATCTCGAAAGTGACGGGCCAATAGATGCGCATTAAAAATATAAGTAAATTGTGGTAACGTAAGACAAGAGAACTATAAACGAGCTTTTTTCTGCTCTGCAGATGTCTCTGAGTTTGGCCTCGAACTCGATATTTATCGATAATTCAAAAAACCTTATTAGAAAGACATATATACATATATCTTTGTTACAAAAATTCCATTAATATTGCAGAACAGACACAAACAACGTTCAAGAATTTATTTCAAAACTCTCATGTCCCATCTTTTTCCATTTTAAGTAGAACCAGAGTATTCCATATTGCACCCACATACATTTTCATGTCCGGTCAGTCATAAACTTTCCACCAATGAGTCAGCCAGAGTCATACAAAACTGCCTGGGTCTGGTTCGTGGCTGCTGCCCAGAACTCGTATTGCAACTGCACAAAAGATGAACTGACAGTGCCATAAAATAGTTTCTAGCCGCAAAAAGGCAGCGGTTGCACTTGGTTGAAGAAGAATAATGCGAACTTTGTGTGATGCGATTGCTTAATGAATACAACAATATGTTTAGCTCAGAAAAATTATTTTCTAGTGACTCCTAATATATCTAGACCCTACGAGGGCATATACACAAGTAATTCGGTATTCTTTAACAAAAATAAATTAAAGAATAAAAAAAAAAAATGAAATGGGAAAAATTATCACAAGGCCAAGCGCAAAAAATATTGATTACAATTTTTTAATATTTTTTAAAATGAATCATATTATTAGCCCACTTGCGTTTATATTTTTTGTATATATATATATATATATAAATATTTAAAATACTTTGCAATTTGATAAAATTAATTTAAAGCAAGTCTTCGCATAATTGCCGGAACCAACCCCTAACAGCTTATAGAGTTTTTATGATGCGAAAACTATAAAAAAGAAATCTTAAATTTTTTCTTTTTTTTGCAATTTAAAATTAATAAAATATTTAACATATAACACAATTGTTTTTCTGTTTTTCTTATAACCCTCTATTGGTGAATTCATAAAAATTCGTTTTTAATGCAGGTTTTATTTATGAAATAAATAACTTATTCATGGAGGGTAGGAACTTTGTTTAACATTATGGGAATGAAAATACTTTTATTTTTTTTACAAAACAACGATATCAGATTTTTATTTTAAGTAATGTAAACTTCATAAATAATTTAAAAGTCTTTTTTATGAATGTGCTTACAGCTTTTTTCAAGGCGTTTTAAACTCCGAAATATCTATAGGTTCATATCTGCTTTCGCTGAGAAATATTTTATATATATAGATATATATATATATTTTTTTTTTGTGTCATTCTCATGCTGAGCATCGACAGAGAAAAAGAAAAAAAGGACAATAACAGGCGCAACCAACTGCCTAATACTCGTTCATGATCCAAGAAAAACTTTAATTAAAAAATAAAGATTATTATTTTCCAATATGTCACGCCTGTGTGGCTCCATAATTTATAGTTCTCTCTATCTCTCTCTCTCATATATAGAGTAGACAAACATTGCCCAGTGCCAATATTCTCCGGTGCGAATTGTGAACGAGAATAAGATAAAATAAAATAGTGGAAAATGGAGCGCAAAAATATCTCCGACACTCGCAGCGGGTGTGAATTTATGGCCATAGACGTAAGGTCATAGTTCAGCATATGTCTGCATGGCTTGGCCCAACAAATCATCATTAAATGGGGGCGCATAGAGCGAGCGTGGACAGCAGCCATAAATAATAATTTAATTATTTTATTACTTAAAAATGCACAACAAATGCGCTTTATACACGCGCTCGCAATTAACGTCGCCCACTTGGCAGCCTTAAAGTCTGACGAATAATTGCCTCAATAAAAAAAACCAAATGAAACGTGGCCCTAAATAAAGTGAGCAGCAAGGTCCAAAGAATCCATTCAAGCAACAAAGCAGTCAAGAGCCAACTCGTAAGTAACTGGACAGGTTAAAGCGTAAAAGGACTAAGAACAGCAAATAAACGAGCTCAACTATTACAATGAACGACTAGAAGATACTCACACAAAAGAAAACATATTTTATCGAAAAGCTGAACGTTTCCAGCTATATAGGGCTGACTCAAATAGTTGTTGAGCTGACTAAATTAACCAACAAACATAAAATCGAGTTTTTTATCGATATAAAACAGTTGGAGAAAATGTAAATTTATTAAATACATATATGTACTGGCAAATAGTAACAAAAACTATGTACACTTCTCAATCAAATTTCCAGCTAATCAAAAACTGTCCTAAAACACTAAAAATCTACTTTTACTTTTATTTCATAAATGTTATCGATAAATAATACCTTTAATATGGAGACACTTAAATTGTCCAAGAACAAATTCTAGTTCTCATTCAACTTGTCTCCGTTCCTTATGCTGGCACATAAACAATATACCCCCTTTGTAAGTCATTTCAATGGGTGCAGCGAATAACAAATGGCAGAGACAAAGGAGAAAGGTAGGCGATGGGCGGTGGGCGGTGGGCTGGATGGCGATGCAGGAACATTCAGCAGGGCAACTGGTTTTCATTTCAGCTCTTGCCATGGCGTTTGAAATGTCACAACACAGTGCGACAAAAAGGCGTGGCCACAATTAGCCCAGCCGGAATATACGGTGTATGGCAAAATGAAAATGTGTATGTGTGTGTGCGTATACTTTTTGTTGGCAGCGTATGAGTATGGCATGATGCTTATTATGCTTGTGGCAGCCCTTTTAACATGGGCTCCATTTCAACACGCACACACGACATCGCAATGTATAGCTCAGCGTGTGTGTGTGTGTAATCATAATTGTAGTAGCTGCAAATAACAACAACAGCAGTAGCAGCTGTAGCAGCAGCAGCACTGCACACACAACAAAAGGCTTTTTACAGTCTCCTCTGTCTGTTTTCGTCCCGGTTTGCATGTGTTGTCGCCTTTTTCGTTCTATTCGCAGCGCCTGCTTCAAAATGTCAACTGTAAATTCTTTTGCGCTTCTTCGCATTGTTGTTGTTGTTGCGGTTGGGTTTTGTTGAGCAAAGTTCATGTAACCCTTACGGCTAATACATACACATACTTATTGTACCAAAACCACCAACAGCAACAACAACAACAGCAACCACAACAGCAACAATGCCAAGCAGTGGCATTTTATTAAGATGCGCACTAGAATTTGTCTGCCAAACAGCCAACAAAAATGATTGGTACACAAAGGCTGAGCTAAACGACAGCAGCGACTGAAAACGATTCTTAAAATAGTTGTTGACTCTCAAGAATGAGGGAGCTGAGAGTTAGCTGGAACTAAGCAATTTTACTTATATAATGCGAGCAGCGAAACGTAGAAAGTAGAGCGTAAAAGCGCTAATGCGGTCTACATACTAGAAAGCTCAGACTGAGGGAGAAGAGAATTGATATAATATTAGTTTATTAATGAGATAATGAGTAGGAGTATAGTAGTAAAGGTGTATAGAAGTATTAGAGTATTAGAGTATTAAAGTATAAGAGTATTAGAGTATTAGAGTATTAGAATATTAGAGTATTAGAGTATTAAAGTATAAGAGTATTAGAGTATTAGAGTATTAGAGTATTAGAGTATTAGAGTATTAGAGTATTAGAGTATTAAAGTATTAGAGTATTAGAGTATTAGAGTATTAGAGTATTAGAGTATTAGAGTATTAGAGTAGGAGTACAGGAATATAAGGAGTATAAGGAGTATAAAAGTATAGAAATATAAGGGTATAAGAGTCAAGAAATAAATAAAACAGGAGAATAAAACTTGTTCACAAAATATGCCAGCTTAAAATTCAATTTATTTTTTGAAAAGAGAAACAAAAATTCAAATCAAATCAATTACTGCACAGCTTAGATAAAAAATAAAATGTATGAACTAGCAGCAATAATAAATAAACAAATAAAACAGAAAATATAACAGCAATGGAATTTTTTTGTTAAACAAAACACAGTTGGTGACAATCGAATAAACAAAACTCAATTCGCTTTGTAAACAAAAAGTTCTGAATCAGAGCGACTCTTTTTTAATGGAAGAGAAAATAATGAAGCGGCGCAGCTAAGCAATTGATTTCATGCAGAAAAATTGTCGTCGATAAATGAATAAATGTTGATTGATGGGAAGCATAAATATATGTATATGAAAGCAGCTGAAACAAAATCAAATTGTGTCAGAAAAGATTAGGTAGGGAAAGTGGAAAAAAAAACATATGTGTAAAATTGAATTATATTTAGAGATCTGCCTGACAACGATTAAATAGAGCCTTACTTATAGATGTCTAATCTAACTATATAAGACAATAATTTGTTTATCCTATCCCACTATATAAATAAATTCAGTTACTCAGTTAATTTTAACTTTTATTATAAATATTTGTGCTAATTTTTTGCCTTGTGGCTTGAAGGTTAAAAGAGTTTCAAAGAGAAACTAACAAAGCGAAAAAAAAGCGAATAAAAAAAAGCAAAGCCAACTTACAGTTGAAATAATTTAATTGAAGGGCTTGTAGAAAGGCACACATAGAAACAGAGACAGAAACTGAGATTGAGAGAGATGGCGAGTGGGAAAAAAAAAAACAATGAAAGAATGGCACAAACGTAAAATAAAAGAAATGCTAAAAGTTTTCTCATGTCGGCAACGGGAAACGCAAAACGGAAACGGAAGTCACATTTGGACCACATGTGCGGACATGTCGCCCATAATTTCAACACACATAAATATGTAGATTTACATTTGCGTGCACTTTGTGGAATTGCCAGAGCAATCAAATTATAGGCACAACACTCACTCACACACACACACATATTACATAATTGAATTATATAATATATGCGTGTTTAAAAACAGTTTTTTAATTATACAAGATAAATACGAAATATTAATTTGAAAACAACAATATTGAGGCACAAGAAAAATAATCAACAGCAACAGCAAAATGTTTGCAAATTATACAACAACTTGGCTGTTCACACAGACATTACAATAATAAGAACGACAGCAGCAACAATGACAATAAAGCGCACGGTAACAGGTAACAACAGCAGGTAAGAAGCAGCACAACTGGCTGCCATTCAGCGGGTCTCCAAAAGCTTCGATGTGCCTCACAAAAAGAAAAGAAAATGTAAAAATAAAAAACAACAAAAAAAAAACAAAAACAGCGCTGCTAACGTAAACAATGCCACAAAAGCAACACGTGCCCCCACCAATAGTGAAATGCTGCGACCTCCCAGCGCCACCACCCCCTACCCGCATACCCATAGCCATCACAACAGCCCACTCACCTGCCAGCTAAATGCTCACGTCGCCGTCTTAATGAGCCACAGGCTTTACTTATACAATGGGAATGCCGACAGCTAACAACAATAACAAAAAAAAATCGACAGGGACAGACATATACAGGCACACCTTATGTACGCGAGT
This sequence comes from Drosophila borborema, assembly GCA_030914335.1. Lineage (NCBI taxonomy): Eukaryota > Metazoa > Arthropoda > Insecta > Diptera > Drosophilidae > Drosophila > Drosophila borborema. The sequence continues at coordinate 181,665 of JAUESP010000005.1, read as the reverse complement.
GAGAGCGAGTGGGAGAGAGCGTGAGAGAATATGTCCACAAGCAAATGAAATAAAATGGCTTAATTTATTAAACACGAAAATAAGGTAGAGCCACAGCCTTTTCGGTCGTGCCTTTAATTAAAAACATCAAAATAAAACAACAAAAAATAAAAAGAAATTAGTAGAAAGGTTTTTTTTTCTTTATGGGTTTCTGGCCACAAGGGCAGCTGGCGCGTAATCACATTTTCAAACAATTTCCACATGTCAAACTGCAGAAAAAGCAAAAATACCTTCGACCTCCACACATCACAGAAAGAGAGCCTCGACTCTGACAGAAGTAAATAGTTTGTGGTACTATCCTGTCCCAGAACGAGCTGACACTATGTGTCTGTCCAGCTGACAATGAAGTAATTTGCCCTAAATTGTTACCTGCTAATTGGCAACCGGAATATACACACACATACGCACATATATACCTACACGAATAAAGAAAACCACAAAAGAAATCGGAAGCTGTGAACAGCTAAGAGAACTGTGCGATAAATACGATTTTGAAATTGTTTTCTTTTCTTTTTGTTAATTTTTAAAATACTTGAAATTCATTTTATCTCTATTTTAAATATCTTTGACATTTAAACTTACTTAGAACTCAAATAATTTATATACAAATTAACTCACTATCACATAATGAAAAAAAAAACCTATTACATTAAAAATAATAATCGCATTTTCCTCTGCAATGATTTTATAAGTTCTTAATAGCATGATTAGCCTTATTACAGCTATAACTAAATTTCTGCACGCCAAAGGCAAATAAAAATCAAACATTTCCAGCTAAATATCAGGAAATGAGCTTAAGCATCTGTCGGAAAAGAGAAAACATCCTCATTTGCATGCCAATTATGCAGCAATAAATTGTAAAAAAAAAAAAAAGGGAAAAGAAAGTAAATAAATTTATACGCAATTGAACACAAACCCCACAACTATGTAGCTCTACATGTATATCTGATTCTTTTGCAGGAAATTCATTTGCGTGCTTAAAAGTAAAAGTCCACGCTGAAACAGATAAAACCCTCAACAATTTAGCCTGGAGGCACCAATCAATGCAAAGCATTTGTCAAGGCAGCGCAAACGGAATCGTAAACGTTACAGAAACCGAAACCAAAAACCGAAACCAAAAACCGAAAGCCGAAACCATTCCACATATCAAAGAGATGCCAACATGAAATGAAGCAAAAGCTGCAATTATGAGCGGCATTCAATCAAAAGAACCCGAACCCGAGGCAAACAGCGCAATGGGAAACAAATAATCCTGATTCAGTCGAGGGCAGCATCGACTTCGTGTTGCTCAAATATGAAGAATATTCAATTTATAACTGAGAAAGGAGATTATGAAACAGTTTACAAGTGATAATCGAGTGCAATTCATGAAATAAGCTTTTAATTATAGATTATAGATTATAGATAATAGAGATATGCAAAAAGATGTAAATATAGCTAGAATAGTAAACTTTAAGATCTAGGCCGACCTACATAACTTGTAACGCAAACATTATACCCGATTAAGACACTTACAATGGATTTAGGGTATAAAAAACACATTTTTCGACCAATATTTCTAGCATCAAAAGAAACTTGCTGACAGTCAAATTGGTCGGCAAAAGAAGCAGCCAAAGGCCGGCCCAAAAAACAAGATATATTGGCGGGCCAGCAGGAAGCGTTATAAAAGCTATTAATACATAGACACACATAGTAAGCCAAACGAACCACCAAATCAAAGTGTGAATACCGCTCAATGGTTTACTCACATCATGCTCTATGGTCTACGAGATTGCCAAAGCGTCAGTTGGACCTACAATGCCTGTTGGGTGGGGACACCAACAACAGTTTTGGGCATTTGGTCAGGGCATTTTATTGTTCTGGTGCGGCCAACAATAAAACGAATAAATAGGCGGAGAAAAAGAGTGGTTTAAGTGGGGAATATGCGACTTGGGGCAAAGTCTAATAAACAAGCTAAACGGACGTTTCTTGTGTTCTATATCATATCTACTACGTTGAATAACTTTGTTATTTATTATTTGAAATGATATGACATCTATATGACATATTTATTTGAGCATAACTTATGACAAGAAGTTCTCAAAGTAAAATTCTTTTTATTGTCCTTCTTTGTACTCTACCAGCCGAACGAAATTATATTTAGAAACTTTCGGTAAATCAACTAAAGAAAAATTAAGTATTCTTCATCTGTGTAGATATATCTACATACCAAATTTTATAATTATATCTCTTGTACTTCTCGAGTTATATACAAAATAAAATCTAATCTAATCGAGATATAGATATATCTAAATTTTCATCTATTTAATATTTGCAGATTATGTTAGATGAAATGTCAGCCAAACAAGCATACCTAGATTTACTTTGTGTTGTTTTCCCTTAATAAAAAACTTCCAAGAAATCCATAATACCCCTCACCATCCCTTTCACTGTGTATAGGGTATAAAAAGGCGGCAGCAAATCTTTCATTATTCATTATATGCGCCACACAGACCGCAATAACTTTTAGCCAAGGCTGGCGCAAAAAGGAACTCCAGTCATTTATCTTGAGTTGCCCGGCTCGATAGCCGGTAAGTCAGTGGTTCCGACTGTCGAAAAATTTCATCAATCTTTCAATAATGCGGCTCAAATTGCCAATGGAACGACAGGCTGGTAGGTATGCGGGGGTAGAGCAGAGAAGAGCTCAGGTAAGTAGTCCAGAGCATAAGCGTAGCAGAGTTCAGTGTCATGTAAATTTGTTTGCGCTGTTGCACGTAGCCAATAAAACGTCTTGGAATGTGCCCTCACTTAAGCGGCAATTGAACCGCACTATACCACCCATACACTAACACACACACACACTAACACTGTGCCATATGAGGCAGGTCATCAGTATAGAAAGAAAGAAAGACAGTCGAAAGCAAATAAATCATGCGGCCAGCACAAGTCCTTGAACTGTTTACGCGTACGATCCTTCAAGCAACCCAACAGACTTTTATTTATTTTTATCATTTTTTCTGCCATTGACGATGCGAGCACCCACACACCCACACACACACACATATACACACATACTCGTATTAGTATATACATATTTCTTCTTCCGTTTCGGCTTTTTTGATGGCTAATAAATTCGTGCCGCATTCGCATATCCCTTTTATTTATGTTTGTGTTTAGCGTTTTTTATTGATTATACTGCGTAAAATATCTACTACTTCCTCTCCCACTCCATGTCATTCTCTTTGTCTCTGTTTTAAAGATATTTCTCATTTTATAAGTACCCAAGTTGTCAGATATATTGCAAAGCTTGTCGCTTCAGTGAGCCTAATGAAGTTATAGCTCGATACGCTTCTCAATTTTCGGTCTTCCTTTCATTGTTAGCTAAAGTATATATATATATATGTATACATACATACCATACATATATATATAGCAATATATTTTCATTAGCTGTAAAGAAAATTAAGCTGTTCGGGTGCCATTTTTTGCCCTTAGTCAGCGTAAATTATTTTCATTTATTTAATTGGCAGTGAAAGTGAAATTTATGAAAATTCCCATCGATACATTTAACAAATGTTTACGGCTTGATTGCGCTTCATTTGTTTAAACAGCTGCCTCGTTTAAAGGCTAAAATCAATTGAATCTATATGAGCTGTGCTTTTTTTATGGCTTTCAATATGTTTCCGATAAATAAGTTTTATAGAGCCACAGATTATTAAGAATAAAACAATATGTAGTCTTTTTTTATTGGTATTGATAAAGTGAAAAAAAAATTGGTTTTTGTATCAAAAAACAATAAAATTCATATGAACGGACGATTGACGGCAGATAAAGATGATTAAATCAACTCAGAACCATTTAGGGCATAAAACACTTGTGCTTAAGCAAATCTTAAATAAAAATTAAGCTGAAGCATTTTTATACAAAACTCTTAAATAGAAGTTGAATAAAACTTAAGCTGAAGCATTTAAAAAAATGTATTTATTAAATTAATTTAATTATTGTCTGTCACTAAGGATCAAACACATAAATTTACAAACATATTTTAATAATAATAAAAGCTATTTTTTGGAAATAACTGGCTATTAATATATGTTCTAGGATCTTAAAGATATTTACAAATTTTTTAAAATATCTTTATAAATAATTCACTAATTAGTTAATATTATACAAGTCTGTTTTGTAAATAATAACAAATTAATATTATTTACCATTTAAATATATCTAAATATAAAAATTTAGAATATATGTATTTACTTACAATACATTACAATGGACTCAGTGTCTCATGTCTCTGGCATATCTACATATTATTTACTCACAAAAAGTTGACAAGATTTGAATGTTTTCTTTTAAATTTGACTTACATATAAGCAGCTTACGGAAAAAATTCAAATAATATTCCCAGAATTAGTACTTAATGCCCATGCTGTCTCTTTCACTCTTTTTCTCTTTCACTCTCCCTCTCCCTATATCCTTCTCAATATATCTAACAGCCACTTAAAGAGCCTCTGCAATTTTTGCAGCAAATAGCAACAGTTGAAGCAAGTGAATTTCTCGCTGCAATCATCTTTCAACTTGAACGTACTATGAGTCTGTCTATTCCGCTCACAGCTTTGCATCAATCCATTGAGATTTGAGAACCAAATGCGTATGCCGCTAACGCCACTCGATCTGCCTGTGCACTGTCCTTTAGCCAGGCATTCGTCTGCAATAAGATTCTCAATGTAGGCCAAAAAGTCGGCTGTTGAACGATTCATGGCAAGCGCTGGCTCCTCAATGCAGCTACAACTGCTACTGCAATAGCAAATGCAAATGCAACTGCTTTTCAAGCTGCTTTTCACCTTAAATAGGTGTAAAGCTGGCCAATTGCCTGAGTCAGTGCATGATTGCAGCCAATAACTGTGCGATAAGACAATTGTTTTAAAAGTGAGTTTCGTTTAGCAAAGAGTTGCAAGAAATTCTTAAATATTTGAGTTAAACTGCATAGGTGTAAAATGTTTCAAAAATGTTTGAGATTTGTTGTTTTAAAAAAGATTTTTGACTTTTATTATCATTTGAATCGATTTTAATAAAATAAAATAAAAATAAAAAAATGTTTAATTCAATCTTAGTTTCTTCTTTAAACACTGGAAAATGTCTCATTATGGCAATGTTTAAAAAAAAATAGAAAGCTATAAGAGATTAACTTATAAAACTCTTATACTTCTCTAGCTCTGCAATTTATACTTCTCCTAAATCACTCACACATACAAAATAGCTGTTGGAAGCTGCCAAGCTTTTTCGGCAACTCTGGCTCCAATCATTTACGAAGGCACAAAATAAAAAGCCAATACGATTTAATTTAGCTTATTATTTATTAATTTAATGCCGAGTCCGTGATATTTGTTTAGGCAAAGTTAATTGTATGCGAAAAGATAAGAGAGATGTTGCGCGCTTGCAGACAACTTTCGTACAGAATTAGAGAATTTAAAGAAACAAAGTTACAAGTATAAGCAAGTAAAAGGAAGGCGAAAATTACATATGTATGTCTGTTATGCTTTCTTATGTGTATGAGTGCATTAACAGCGAATGAAATGATATAGAGAATGGACTAATTTAAGAGAAACTTATTTAAGAGTATTTATTAGCTGCTGCGCCGAACATCCTCCCCCCCGTTGAAAGACCAAGTCTTTCAACAGGATCATCAACCGGAAGGACGCACAGCTTATTGACAGCTCGACGTGTAGTTCCAGTGGGCGTACGTAGAACAGCAACTCTCACGACACCATCAGCTCCAGCAATGATCTCAACGACCCGGGCTAATGGCCATTTCAAAGGTGGCAAGTTTTCGTCTTTCACGCATACGACATCGTTGACTTTGATAGAAGACTGCGGGGTGCGCCATTTTCCACGCTGTTGGAGAATGGTGAGGTATTCATCACTCCAGCGTTTCCAAAACAACTGCTGTATGTACGTCATGCGTTGCCAGCGATCAAGGCGATTGTGGTCCAACCCAGTTACGTCTGGCTCGGGGAAACTGATGAGTGGTCGACCAATCAAGAAATGTCCTGGAGTGAGAACTCCAAGATCATCGGGATTTTCTGAAATTGCAACAAGAGGACGAGAATTGATTATGGCCTGAATTTGGCATACCAAAGTGCGCAGTTCGTCGAAGCCAAGAAGTGCCGATCTCATAGAGAGATATAAATGTTTTTTAGCTGTCTTCACTGCTGCTTCCCATAGGCCGCCGAAGTGTGGCGAACGAGGAGGTATGAACTTCCAATCGAAGCTGTTGTTGATGCAGTAGTTGTGGACTTCAATGCGATGTTCCTGGCTCAACAATAGGCGCCGCAAATCCGCCAACTCGTTCCGTGCACCCACAAAGTTAGTAGCATTGTCAGACCAAATGCATTTTGGAATGCCACGCGTACCAATGAAACGCTTGAGGGCGCCCAAAAAAGCAGCTGTCGAAAGATCCTTTGCGAGTTCCAACCATACAGCCTTGGTTGCGAAGCAAACGAACACGCAGATGTAGCACTTTACAGAGGCTTTGTTTCGTCCATCAGGCTTGTAGTAAAAAGGACCACAATAATCCACTCCAGTGACTGTAAATGCCGGTGAGCACTGTGCACGATCCTTGGGCAAGTCCGCCATTATATGCTCAACGAGACGAGGCCGAGATCTGCAGCAAATTATACATTTTCGCAATGCTCGGGCAACCGTTTTCATGCCACCTATGGGCCAGAATTGCTGTCGAATTATTCCAAGCAAAGCCTGCGGTCCTGCATGGTGATACTTCTGATGAAAATGCGAGATTATAGCGAAGGTTAGGGGATGCTCTTTGGGCAAGATAATTGGGTGGCGCGCATCGAAGCCGAGAGTAGAGTGTCGCAAACGACCACCGACTCTAAGTAGACCAAAATCATCCATAAATGGAGAGAGCGAAAGAATGGAGCTTGACGAATGTATATTCTTTCCATTCTGTAGGGCAGAGTATTCTGGCTGCAACTGAGTTCTTTGAAGAAGACGGCATAGTAGGAACGATCCCTGACGAAGATCGTCTGATGACAACTCAGCTGACTTTATTTTTCTGATAAATTTGTGAATGTAGCCAAAAATGCGCTTCATTATTCCGAATGAATTTATGTGTTTGAATGACAAAGAGATATCTACGTGCTCAGCTGAGAATAAAACCTTTTGGCGCATTTCAGGAAGACATGCTTCAGACAAGCAGTGCCTTGGCCAATAACATTTCTCCTTTTGCAAGAAAGAAGGTCCATGCATCCATAATTTTGAGTGCAAAAGTTCCAACGGTGCTGCTCCCTTGGATAACATATCCGCCGGATTCATCTCGGTTGGCACGTAATGCCACTCCATGCCGATCGTGAGCTGCTGTATGGCACAAATCTTGTTAGAGACAAACACATTGAATTTGGATGGCTCTTCCTTTAACCAAGACAAGACCACGGCTGAATCTGACCAACAATGCATCTCACACTCGAACAAGTTCATTTTGTTTATTTCGCTTACCAAGTTCGCAAGCAGAAATGCAGCGCATAACTCAAGTTTAGGCACAGTAAGAGTCTTTAGTGGGGCGACCCTGGCTTTGGAACAGAGCAACTGAACTTGAACAGCATTCTTCGATGAGCGAACATAAACACAAGAGCCATAAGCCTGAAGACTAGCATCGCAGAAGGCATGCAGTTCGACCCTTGCTTTAAGTTGGAGTACATAACGAGGAAATACTGCATGGCTCACTTGCTGAAAGTCCTTACAAAACTCGCTCCAAGCCGTTTCCAATGGTTGCGGTAAGCTCTCATCCCATTGCAGCTTGTCTCTCCACAGGCGTTGCAAGATGATTTTGGCCCTAGTTAAAGTTGGTCCGATCAAACCTAACGGATCGTAACATCGCGCAATGGTTGATAAAACCGAGCGTTTTGTGTGTGTGCCAGTATTAATTTTGGGCTCGAAAGTGAACACGAAGCTGTCCTTCCGAGGCTCCCAGATGAGTCCAAGTGTTTTTGTCACATCGCTGCCGTCGTCGAGTTTGAGAAAACTCTCCTGCTCAGTTTCTGGAACTCCGCGAAGTATATCAGTTGAGTTAGAGCACCATTTTCTCAATTTAAAATTTCCTCGGTCAAGAAGATTTGTAGTTTGTCGCATCATGTCTCGAACTTCTTCAACTGAATTGCCTCCTGATATCAAATCATCAACGTAGAAATCTCGCAAGACAGTTTTAGATCCTAATGGGTACGACGAAGACTCATCCATTGCTAGTTGATGCATTGCACGAATTGCCAAAAAGGAAGCGGGTTTGGTTCCATACGTGACGGTATTCAATTTGAAAACTTGAATATCATGGTCTGAAGAGTCTCGCCACAAAATGCACTGAAGCATAGAATCAGGCTCTGAGACTTTAACACACCTATACATTTTACCGATATCTCCTGTAAGTGCAATGGAAAATGTGCGAAAACGAACGAGCGTGTTAAACAATGTAGCTTGAATAGTCGGTCCTGACATAAGCAAATCGTTTTAATGAGAGCCCAGATGTGGTAATGGCTGAGCCGTCAAAGACAACTCTCAGCTTTGTTGTCGAACTCTCTTCTTTGTATACGCAATGATGGGGTAAGAAATATTTGCATTTATTGATATCTGCGCTGGGCACCAGTGACATATGTTTGAGGTCAATATATTCCTTTATAAATGCTGAATATTTCTCCTTGAGAATTTCATTTCGAGCGAATTTACGCTCCAAGTTTACGAGTCGACGCTTGGCCTGCAAATAAGAGTCGCCCAAAGATTCGACGCCTAGCTTTTTTGGCAAGCAAACTGAATATTCCCCTGATGACAATCGACGATAGTTTGCGATGAAATGCTGCTGACAATGGAGCTCCTCGGTTGTTACCTTGGCTATAGGCTCGAAGACGTGCTCCACTTCCCAAAATTGACGCACTAACTCATCAAGCCGAGTGCTGTGATTAGTGTCATCCGAAGCTCTTTGGGTTGCGATGAACGATGAGAGTTTGGGGGCTGATTGCCCGCCACCTGACACGATCCAGCCGAGTTGAGTTTTCTGCAAAATTGGTAAACCAGGTGCTAACAGAATTTGACCAACACACAACAGCTCGAAGAAAAGACCAGCTCCGATGAGAAGATCAATCCGTTGTGACTTATGGAATAAGGGATCAGCTAGCTGTATGTTTGAGGGTATATTCCAACTATTAGTAGACATTGACATCCCAGGCTGATTGTCAGTAATCATTTGGGCAACGATTGCAGTGATAGTAGTAGAATAATTTGAAATCCGCGATTTCAAAACGAGATCGACTGAGTATCCTTCAGTTGAGAAGCTAGCATCTCCAATGCCAGAAACTGCAGTGAGCGATTTGCTTTTTCGAAGCTGAAGCTGATTTGCGAAACGACTGGTGACGAAGTGAAGTTGAGATCCTGAATCCAAGAGTACACGACACGGAACGAATGTTCCAGCTCGATTCTTGACAAGGATTATTGCAGTAGCTAGAAACACAACATCAGACGAACTAGGCGATATGTGGGCTTGAGGCAGAGAAGGTGACATTGCAACCATGGCAGTGGGGTGTATTGTATGTGCTTGTTGATCAGGTTTCAACACAGCGTTGGATGTAGCTATCGAAGACTGATTGTAATGCAATAGAGTATGGTGCTTCGATTGGCAAGTACGACAGGAGCTAGATTTACAATCCTTTAGCTGATGACCTTTTCTCAAACAATTAAGACAAAGCGCGAGTCTCTTGGCCTCCTTATGTCTTGCCATTGGCGACAATTTCTCAAAGCGCTTACATTGAAATATCATGTGACTTGTGTCTTCGCAGAATACACAACAACTAGGAATCTTGGAAGCAACAAATGATTTTCTTAAATGTGTACTCACGATCTTCCCTGACTTGCCAACCTGACCATCTTGCAAAACTTGATCCACATTTTCAAGCATTCGACATCGCCCTTGCAAGAAAGCTGACAATTTGGCCCACGATGGTAACTCATTAGCAGACGAGCTTTCCTCCCATTTGACCTGAGTTGACTTATCCAATTTCTGCAACACTGTCTGCACGATGATAATATCAGCAACTTCTTCCCTCGACGCTAAAGAATCCATAGCACGAAGGTGAGATGTCACTTTATCTGTTAATTGCCTCAGCCTACCTACAGAGGTATCAGCCTTCTCAAGCCCAAATATCGCTCTGATGTGTGCCTGTAAGATAAAACGTTTATTATCAAAACGACGTTGAAGAATATCCAGAGCGACGATATAGTTAGCCTTGTTAATTTCCAAAGAGCTGATGGAATCCAAAGCAGAACCGCTTAAGCAAGATCGAAGATGCTGGAACTTCTCAACAGGATTGAGATCAGGATCAGTATCTATGATCGTTTTGAACATAGAGTAAAAGTTTTCCCACTCAGTGTAGATTCCATTAAATTTTGGCAGCTCCAGCTGCGGCAAACGCGATCGATTAGACATGACGACCATTGGATGAGCATTTGTAAAACTTGTATTGAGCGTTGAAGATAGCTGTGGATTCGGCCGACTTCCCAGTTCACGCTGAAGCAAGGCCTTAAACTTTAGTAGAGTTGATTCAAATTTCGCAGGTAAATCACTAGATATGGATTCAAAATCTGATTCCTCTAAGCTAGTGTGAACCGCTTCAAAATTTGACTCTAACTTGGTGATCGAATCCAACAGCACACGTAGCTCACACGAATCCATATGACTTAATTTTTCCACGTCTAATTCGGCATATAACCTTTCAAGTCTGTCGAAAAGAGCTTTCGTTTTAAGCCTTAAATAAGTGACCTGAGATGCAGGCACTCCATCAGCATTAGATTCTGAGTTATTCATTTTGATACGTCACAAATTCACTTAAGTTATGCTCAATTCAATTCAATTCACAAGTTCAATTGCAAAGTTGATGCACAAGCTAATAGACTCACTAATGCACTTCCAATTTAGCTGCACCTTTTATATGCAAGCTCACTGTGTGTGTATGTTTGTATGTGTGTGATCTAACACAGCTATTTTCGGATTAGCGGGCCTTCTATGCAGACGCTGCACAAAAGGCGCCAACGGCGACGAACGAAGCGAACGATTAAAAGAGAATGAGAAAGACAAAGATAATGCTCGCACAACTGCATACACTGAATTATGCACTTTGAACAAAATTATTTGTTCACAAATGCTAATGTTTTACACTGTTGCGTTAGGATGAAATTAATTGTTAATTTGAATGCACTATTTTGCACAAATGTTTATAAATTTCACGGAGAAGGCTAATGTTTTACACTGTTGTGTTACGATGAAATTGATTGTTAATTTGAATGCACTATTTTGCACAAATGTTTATAAATTTCACGGTTGAGCGACGACGAAATAGATTAATAACTTTTAGCGCACTAAACGAACATCACGAAGTGTATAAATCACGTCGGGGTCACCAAAATGTTGGAAGCTGCCAAGCTTTTTCGGCAACTCTGGCTCCAATCATTTACGAAGGCACAAAATAAAAAGCCAATACGATTTAATTTAGCTTATTATTTATTAATTTAATGCCGAGTCCGTGATATTTGTTTAGGCAAAGTTAATTGTATGCGAAAAGATAAGAGAGATGTTGCGCGCTTGCAGACAACTTTCGTACAGAATTAGAGAATTTAAAGAAACAAAGTTACAAGTATAAGCAAGTAAAAGGAAGGCGAAAATTACATATGTATGTCTGTTATGCTTTCTTATGTGTATGAGTGCATTAACAGCGAATGAAATGATATAGAGAATGGACTAATTTAAGAGAAACTTATTTAAGAGTATTTATTAGCTGCTGCGCCGAACAATAGCCCTATTGCAAAAAAAAAAAAAAACTCAATATAAATATTCAACAATTTGCACATCTTAACTCAAACTCGTGCAGACATAACTAATATACACACTTTACATTCTAAGCGAGCATAAAAATGAGTGCTTTCTCTAGATTTCTTTTAGTTTTGTGTGTTCTTGTTCGTAAAGTAATGCTGAATGTCTCGTTTGTTTGGCTTGGACATGCGATAAAAGAGACACTCCTGCGGCGACAGGTTCTCGGCACGTAGCCAGTCAGGCATTCAAGGCAGTCAGCAATTGTTGAGGCCAAAGGGCATCGCATCTTGGCCGGGTGTGACTTCTTGACAGCCAACGGAATTGTCGCTTTACACTGCAACATTTAACTGGCAGCTGGCCAGCCTTTTATAAGCCGAATGCAGACGTTGGTGATTTAGTAAAAAAAAAAAACAAAGCAAAAGCAAAAAGCAAAAAAAAAAAATGTAAGCTAACCGCTGGGCTTGCCTTGCAGCCTGACAAATTGCCATATGCTTAAGTTATCATACGCTATAAGTAACGGCTCGTTCACTTCGTCAACTAAGTGAAGCCTGCCTCTATCTAAAGCGCTCTCCAGCTGTGCGTTCTGTTTAAAGTTGAGAGCAGTTGAAATTGTTAGCTGTCTTTACATTGCAGGTGTTTTGAGCAACAGCTTGGCTTGAGTCAGCTCAAGTGTTGAATATGGAATATAAATAATGAATCACAATAAGAAAACTCTCTTTAAAAAATTACAAAAAATTGTTTAAATACATTTGTGTATTTGTATTAAATTATATCCTCGAATTCCTAACTCATTCCTTAATTCACCTTTGAACTTCATTTCATAGTCTGTAATCCGCACAAAATACTTTGCTTTACTCTTAAGCCCCAAATAACGTCTACAACATTTATTGAAATGGCTTAAATGACCAATTGAGTAAAATCTGCTACACGCAAACAAACGAACGAATTCATTTATAATTTAAGATACCGCGCACATAAAGATGCTCAAACGTTTTCTCGCTTACTGCGCCGAACTGTCATTCAATTTCAAAGCAAATGTCCCAAGCAGATCTTGAAATTTTGCCTATTAAACAAATCAAAGGCCTGCAGGCAAGAGTGATTAACGTGCAGTTACCCTAGAATTCATTTCGATTTAATTAGTTTGCTGTCCTGTTTATCTGTTTATAGACAAATGTTTATTAATTTTAGAACTAACTATTGAACTCGAAAGGTCAAAAAATATGTGAATTGTAAATTTGGAAAATAAAAATATATAAAAATAAATATTTCATATTTAAAGAAAATATTAATGAAAAATGTTTAAAAAATATATAATTCTTGAATTTTTATTTGAAAATAAAATGTATATAATTATATTAAAATTGTAATTGCATGAAAAAGTTCACATTTGTATGAATTTTAAATCATTTTTTTTTTTTATAAAATTATTTCAAATGCATAAGCTATATATATATAATTTTTTCAATGTGAAAGAGTACGTGCATTAAAAATTAAAAAAAAAGAAACATGTATATATATTTTATTTATTTTTTATTTAATATTAAATATTATTCAATATGCCCAGCTGTTATCTCATACAATATAAAATTATATATATATATATATATATATACTTACTCAAATTCCATGTAATATATATTTAAACATCAATAAATCTCCAATATATCCACAAGTTAATAATTGCAAGATATACAAAAGCAAATCATGAGTAAATTTAATAAGCTTCCCTGTTTACCCCTACTTAGTTACAGGGTAAATATAGATACACATTCAAAATCCACATAATTCATTCAAGACCCCAATTCAGTTAATTATTATTAAATGAGCACAATGGTATATCAAACACTTGCCGCTGAGACGCTTTGTGCGGTTGTCAGTAAAATTCAATTAGGCAAATGTCAAATTCAAGTGCGACGCGAAATATGCGCGAAAGACAAACAATAATTATTGTTGTATGAGCATTTTGTGATTGGCCTAATTTTAGAATTCGAGCAGAGCTAAAATCGTAAACAAAGTGAGCTAATCGAAATAGGCTTGTCTAAAGTCATTTGGAAATTATCACGAAACGTGTTCACATGAATTTCAGACACCATTTTTAAAATTATTTAGTGTCATTAACTGTGAAGCTTTCGCTTAGACAACACAAAAAGTTTTCTAATTATTCCTGAATCAACGCTGCACCATGGATATGTTAGGCAATGGCGAAAGTTCTCCTCGGGCATTCTCGAATCGACCAATTAATTCGCAAGGCAATCGACTAATATCAATGGGTCGCTGGGTCAGCGTGTACAATGATACACACGGACTGATAAGACGATCAATAATGCCGCGTTATGGTAAGCCTTTTAGTGGAGACAAATCACAGGTGTTGCTGGAGCCACTGCTACACCAAATAACCGGACGTCATGATTTCAAGCAGTTGATATTTCTTTTGGCACCATCGTCTAAGCAAAACTTTCATCGCAAACTTCATTGCTTCGAGCGGGATACGTATAAGCATTTGGGCAGCACATGTATTACTAGCGAGGAATTGGAACTGATGCAGCAGTTCGAAATGCTATTCAAATACGAACTGGCCTACACAGATGAGTATTTGCACGTCAAGTCTCTAGCCTGTGACAGTTCAATTATAGCACAGCTCGTACAAAATCGCAGAACAGCTCTGCTCAACTATTGCGAACCAGAACCACAGCCAAAGATAAAGTCGTTGCGTCAACCAAAGATTCCTGTTCGATTGCGTGTATCGGACGTTAGGCGAATCAAAAAATCTGACGGCGGCGATGCTGGGGAACCTGTCTGGAAGCTATAATCATAAAAAATCCCAACACAAGCTCTACGAATTTCAAATGTTTATATTTCTTACGATATAAGTGTTCTCAATTTCGGCTAATAATAAAAATGCAGAACACTTCACATAAAAATGTCGAAATCTTTTTATACAACTTATTTAATGTAAGATACAAAAAGTATCCATGAGATACAAAAGTATCTGTAAAATTAAGAAATATCTAAAAGAAAAAGAAACTTTTCAGTACTTAAGAATGTTCCTAGCTCACAAAATTAAATTGAATAATATGTATCACAAAATCTGTATGTAAGCTACCAAAGTATCTAGTAGATGCGAAAGTATCTGTATGCAAACAATATTTGCTTCAAAATGGCCTTCGATGAAATTCAGTGCCCATTAAATGCGACGTAACAGGATACTCAAGCTAATAGCTATAATACGCGCATGTACAGTAAATGTGCATGACATAAGCTGATTGCTACGAATCTACATAACCAATAACAGAAGACGACGGATAAAGGAGAGCGTAGGATAAATGCTTAGTTACTATGGCTGAGAGCATAACTGTAAATTGCCAAGTACATTTCCAATGAAAGCACCGGAGGTAGGGCACTGCAAGGCAGGGCAGGGCAGCATATTGAAGAGCATGCCAGATACGATGGTACGCATAAGTTGAGCTAACTCAAAAAAAAAAAAAGCGCTCTTAACAGTTGAATAAACATTCAACAATCGACATGCGAGATGCGAAATGTGAATTGCGACATGCAACATGCGACATGCGATATTCGATAGCCGTGTTGCGAGGCTTGGATTGGCCATTAAGCGACATTGGACGTGCTGCGCTCAAATTGAAGTGTTATGAGATAGCTGCCAGTATCCATTATACAGACGACAGCATCCACTCATCACTCAATTAATCCCCTCAACTGACTCTCGCTCCCAATGGGACAGCCCCCTCACCGTCCACACAGTGCCTAGCACCTTTGGCTCGAAACGTAGTCGGCACTGCGGTAAGCCTCGTCAGCTGTCATCATTATTTTGCGCAGCTTAACTAATCGAGGGATAACTGCGATACCGGGCAGTTACTGCTATGCCAACCTACTGAATAACTGGATACCTAGATAGCTGTATAGCTGGATAGCTGGATAACAGGGCAAGCTCTCTGGGAAGCTGACGACTTTGGTAACACCAATGCCGCAGCGCTTATGGTCGCGGCCAACAGCATTTTGGGTTCCAGTGAGGTCGTGCCAGGCGCACTCTCATTGCTGTCAATTGTTTTATTTCCAATAATGGGACAGCCCTGCAGCACAACAACGAACGAGGTATGTGAATAATAGAGATTGTTCGACTAGCACATACTTCTTGTTTTATATTACTTGTGTAAATGCATTTTGGATGTTAGCTTAATTATTCATTGCGCTTTCCTTATTCTTAATTTTTTTAATTAAAATTGGTAAAATTGATTATCAACAAAATTTTTATTTTTTTTAATATTAATATTTATTAATTTGAACTTTAACAAAGATAGCTTTTTTCTATTTTCTATAGAGAGAGACTATTCGAAAGAATATTTCGAGAGCCTTTTTCTATTTTCTATATTAATTTCTTAAAAATAATTCAAGCTTACATAAAACTTTAAGCTCAAAATGGACAAAAAATTTCTTTCATATATTTTTTAAGCTCTTCAGCTTTGCTGTAATTGGTTTTACTAAATTTTTAACTAAACTATTCTATTCAGCACATTGCGAATTAATTCTTAAAATCAAAAAAAAAAAAAATGTGTTCTTCAAATCCTTAATAAAAAATCTAAAAATCCCTAAATAATTAACAGAAATATTTTTTAAAATATCCGAAACGCCAATCCTGCATTAGAAGCTCAAAATGTCCATCGTTTGCAACAGCAACTTCATAAAGCTCTATAAGATATAGATATATCCAAGCTCCATATTATCTCTTCTAAATCAGAATACCTTACAGAAATTATTGATTCGATAAAGGAATTTGTAAACTATTTCTCAAATCAATGAAGTTCTTCAATAATTTCTATATACAAATATATGCTCAAGCAATAAGTCAACAATTTTTATCTACCTTTCTCTGCCCTTCATACTAATCTCCCTTGCTTTACCGTTTATACTCCCCTCTCTTGTTCTACCTCTCACGTATATCGAAATTGTTGCGCTTTCAAGAGCAACGCCCTAGAATCTTCTAAAAGTTCATAATCCTCTTACTAGTTCAGCTAGTGGCTGCATTTTTTTTTTCTCTCTTTGTTCTGCATTCTATGAAAATCATAAATAAATAGCTTTGGGGCTATAAACAATATCCCTTTCGACCATTTTATGGCTACAGGGTATAACAAACACTTTACGTTTTACGTGCTCTCTCACATTTTTGGCATTTTATATTGTACTCGGACTTTCTAGGCCAACACGGTCAGCATATTGTATGTGTGTGCAGACAGCTGTATGTTTGTCCCTGTCTGTGTGTGTGTGTGTGCGTTTGTATGTGTTTGTGTCAGGCGCACTTTTCCAATCCGTTGGTTTTGTACTTTTGCAGTTTTTGGTCGGTCGTATTGGCCATCGAATACTGCAATTTACACAAACACAAATACAAACACAAACGCCTCGAACCGTACTGCATTTCATCCACTTTGTGGCCGACAAACGGCGACGAGCGGGTCAACAGTTTTAAAGTTTGTGTTTTGCTTTAGATTGCATTTCAACCTCATATGCTGGCCAATGCGACGGCTAACTCGTTGTGTTTCTGGGCGCATGTTTTATGATCGAATTGATTGAAACAGGTAACTGTTTACATAGTTTATGATATATAGTACATATGTTCTGCTAAAGCTTTTAGCCACATAAAATGTTTGGGATGAAACAGTTGTAGATTGTAGGTGAAGAGAATTATTGCAGGCGATAAAAAAACACGGAGAGTGTTTGATATAAAGCTAGGAATAATTGATTTTGAATTTCTGATTCTATATATGTTATTTTTTTATTTATTTTTTTTATTTTTTTTTTTTATTTTTTTTTATAATTTTATTATAATCAATTTGATTTCCGTGTTTATTTATTGATTTATTTTTGTTTTTTGAGCTTTATATGGAAGCTAAGGATGCTTAGTAGGCTGGATCTTTCCATCAGACATTCAAGAGCAGAACACTACCGAATTCAGTTTATAATCGAATGTGACAGAGTTTACACCTATCGTTTCTAAATTATACAAAATTATATGGAATACAATAATATTTATCTACGCAAGAATGTACCTCAGCGCTCCTAATCGCTATTATTTTAATGTGGGAGTGTTTAACTTAGATGTATAGAATAATATATATAGTGAAAAATAAATAAAAGAAACCATCGTTCAGAGAGCCAGCAAGATCTTTAGTACAAAAACTAAGATTCTTAATCAACTAACAATATACAAAAAATTTCATTTATCACGCATTCATATCCAAATAATATTATTAAGATTTTTCAAATACAATTTTTCATGTTCTTTCATATATCACAAATTCATATCTAAAAATATTTTTAAAATTATACGAAATTTTTGCATGCATGTTGATAAATGACACATTCATTTCCAAATATAATTTTTCAGATTTTTAGAAAATTATTTTTCATACATTCATCTCCAATTAACTTCTTTCTAAGATTCCCATAACTCATCCCAAGCAAGCCAAGTTTTAAAAAGACTTATATAATTTGCACAGCTTAGCACATACTTAACATTCTTTAGAGTTTTTTTCTCCCATTCAAGAAGTCTGTTTCCGACTTATATAAGCTTATTCCACTCACGATATCTCTTACCAAGTTTCTATCTCTGAGACCTTTCTGTTGTGTCGCTTTATGGAAGTTTCAACTTTTGAGCCTTGCATTGTTCGAAATTTCGCATAGTTTTCCATTTGCCTACTCGCCTAGCTTATACGTCATACTCTGCATAAACTAATAAGAATGCCAGATGGGTCTGCTGCTGCTCTTATGTATGCCTGCATGTGTGTATGTGTGTGTGTGTGTGGGTGGGGACAACAATGCCAACAGAAACTAGCTCAGGTTACGGACAAACGCTGTCTGTATCTGCATCTGCCTAACGTCCATTCGGTATGGTATAATCGTAATACATATTCGGAACCTCCATTAGCGAACTGGTCCATCAGCGCATGCAAATATTCACCATGCGATTTAGTCGAGTGCAGTGGCAACAGCAACAGAAACAGCCACGGTGCCAATGCCAGCCAAAAAGTCCATTGACCATTGTTAATTTGCATTTAATTATTCTCCATTCAGTGAGCAGTTCACAGCCGACACTAGAGTCCAGTTGTTAGAGCCTATTGTTCATTTCATGGCTATATTTGGCGGACGTTGATAACGCATTAAACAGCCAACGGAAATTTTGTGAATACCAGAATAGTGAATACGACATTGTCATAGTTGAAAATTTAAAGTGAAATTTTTTTAGAGTATATTATTATATATGACAATATATATATTGTCGCTAAAATTAGCGCATATATAATGGGGCAACATGTTGGCAACGATTAAGTGGAAACATTTAATGGCGGAAATAAGCATAATGAAAGCAAATGTTGTCCACTTGGCAGAGCACTCACATTAATTATAACGATATCCTCAAATTTATTGAAGGCTCGAGAGCCGCACAAATGCTTGTCAAATTACCAAAACAATTTATCACAATTTGTATATACACTTGTATACGTATACGTAGGTATGTTTGAATGAATGTGCGTGTATGTATATATTGAAAACAATGCCACTTGAACTATGGCCACATTTTGTGGGCCACCTCTTCAAATGCGCTTAATTTCAATCAAAGCCAGAAACAAAACAGCAGTCGACTGGCTCTCGAAATTGTTTTCCAACCAACACAAAACAAACAGTGGGCCGAACTGGCCCTAAGCAAACAAATGCCACAAGAGGGGGGAGTGAAAGAGCTGAATATAAAACTAAACCCAGCCCAAACTCAACTTAGCTGAACTCATTTCGGCTCAACTCAACTGAACTGAGCCGCAGCAAAACAGCCAAAACTTATGACAAAAACACTACTAAAACAATACGAAATCATTTTTCGTTTCAGATAAAGAAGTTTCAGTACTCTAACCATTATTTGTATTTATATGATGTATTTATGTAGATTAATTAGCTTGATTTACAGAATCTAACAAATCTTTCATTTTCTTGACAAAATATATATTATATATAAATATAAAGAATTGTTTGTTAATAACTTTGTTTTGAGTTTGACTAGATAAATTAATAAAAAAAAAAAAGGAAATACCACAATTTTTTGTAATATATTTATTTAAAAAAATTTTTTTTTTTCTTGACATCTAAAATATCTACCAAAAAAATAAAATATTTTTTTATGTTCCATACAAAATTAAAATTAAAACAAGAGAAGAAATAAATTAATCAACATAAAAATCAAATTTATTTTTAATATTTGTATGTCTATTAATTTTTATAAAAAACCTTTGTTTCATAAAAAATAAAAAATAAATCCAAAAAAATTATATTAGTTTTAAGTTCATGATTTTTTTATTCTTCAAAAAATAAGCACAAAAAAGATCTTTGTTTAAAAACAAAAACAAAAAAACAAAAATAAACAAAATGTTTATTAGCATTTTTTTTAAATGCTACTTTGATTATTTGTCTATGTTTAAAAGGATTTCATTTTGTTTCAATAAAAAAAAAAAAAAATATATCAACATTTTTTTTTTTTTAATATTTTTGATTATTTATTTTTTATTTTGTTTTTAACCTTCAATCAAATTATTTCATTTATACAATTCGTAAACAAAGTTCTTGTTTAAGCCTTTTAAAAAGGTCGGATGATCTCTATCATATTCAATTCATTCAAAGCTATTTTGTCAAAGCCTTGCAAAGCCTATCTGACAATCTTTTTTGTGAAATTCCTTTCTTTGGACAAATTCAGAATAAAATTCAAGCCCTAATGAGTTAATTTTTTTTTATCATAAATCATTGCCTTTATAAAATTATGTAATTTATTTAAATATATATATATTTTATATAAAAATTCTTTACATTTCGCTGAAACGCATATACCTTTTCTCATTTTTTTTTTTGTGATGTTGACCTACCCCCGTCCAACCTTTGCCGCATTTTCTCTTTCACTTTCATCTCACTCTCTCAATCGACGCTCAGGACTGAATGGAATTAAAACGCATTTTTCTTAATTTGCTAGTCCAAAGAAATAGCGCACAATTAAATGCGCATCAGCTGGCCCAAGCACACTCTACACTCCACACGCTCTAATGGAATCGGTTGCACAGAGCGAGCATAAGATTAAGCAACTGCGCCTAAAAGTTTGTAAGCGAAAATTAAAAGTAAATTAAATTATTCGCTGTCGTTCGTCGTCTCATGGCTCTGTGTTTGTGGGAGAAAATATTCAGCGCGCAGTTGTTGGATTTTCATTTTGTTCTTTTTTTGGTTTTTGCTTTTGCTGTTGGTGTTGGTTGGTTGTTGGTTGGTGGTTGTTGGTTGTGTGGTTTTTGCGGTAGCTTTGGTACTTTGTGGTGCTCCGCATTTGGCGCATTGCTCCAAGGGGGCGTATGCGTAATTTTTCACACTTTTGCGACTCTGCGACTGCTGCTGTCTTATAATTTATGCACATTTTTTTTTTTTTTTTTTTTTTTTGTTATTTATTTATTTTTACTGAGTATTTTGGCATTTTATTAGGCGTCACAAATTACATTGCAAATGGCACGAGCTGCAATCGAGAGAGAGAGAGACGAAACGAGCTATAGACGATGCGCGGGAGAGTGGGAAGGCGTGTGAGAGAAAGAGAGATCGAGTGCTCTGGACATGGTAAATGGCACCTTGGGGATTTGACTAATAGTTTGCTAATGCGCGTTTTATGCGCTGGATATTGTGGCTGCTCTGTTTGACCAAATTGATGCTGGCAGCAGAATCATGAAAACTTGCAAGCGGGGGTGTGAAAGAGAAGGACAAAGAATGAAGCAGATAGAGAGAAAGAGGGGGAGAGAGAGAGTGAGAAAAGATAAATTGTACGCTGCATTTAAAAAGTAAACTAGAGCTAGGACAGCTAGTGTTTGCTTTAAGCGAAAAGCAAAATATAAAGTTGGCTTCGAATAAAATGGCTAGGAATTTAATATTGAAAAATTTATTATGTGAATTTATGTCTGTAAGTATACAAAGTAATATGAAGGGTACTGCTAGAATACATTTTCTTCTTCTTAAATAAAAGATAAAACGCCTCTGCCTATAGCGTTCGTTGGGATGAAAGTTCTGGTTCACATGCAAACTTATATATGAGCTAACTTATATGGTTATAGAGTCTTCTGGGCATAACGACCCTTGAGCATAGCTTTAAACGAATTCTACGATATTTATATTTTCTTCTTCACCACCAATAACAGAATTTTATAATATTTTTCAATATTCTTAAACTTCATCGATTGACTTGCTTTACTGTAAAACTGACTAAGCAGAAAATTAAATTTTAGTTGGATGACAGAGAGGATTGCATTGGTGCTTCAATGAGCAACCTGCTTTCCTTTTTTGTTGAACAATCAATAAATTCAATAATACCTTTTATAAGTTTGTTCTTTCTAATTATTTTTCTTCTCTAAATATCGTTAAATATAGATTTTGTGACTTGTTACTGAAAGAGAATTGAGACAGAGAAAATGAGACACGAAATCTGGTATATATACTCGATAAAATTTAATAATAATCAAGCCTTAATTTAATAATAATCAAGCCTTAATCACATTCTGTTTATCTATTCATTTATTTCCCAGACAATAAAAATAAATTTTCAGACAATTTTCCACTTGAAAACTACAAATGCCTGAGATCTCTAGATAGAAGTTCTCTTCATCAATGCAAAACTTTAAAGGAAAACAACATCAAATTTAATTGAAACAGTATCTCTGGCCAGTTTCACACGCGCATTTAGGCATATAGTGCACATACTTATATAAATCATACTTAGTTTCGATAATTGGAAACGGCCTAGGCCAAAACACGTAAAATACATTAAAGCATTTGGGGCCATAAGGCGCTTAAAACTATGGCAATAATATGGCGAGTGGCAGTCAGGCGTGGCCTTAGAGCGATTGTGCCTTGTGTGTTTGTATGGAAAATTGCGAAATGCGAATTGCGAAATGTGAAATGTGAAATGTGCAATGTGAATTACTGAATGCCAAATGCATTTTCCCAATGAAACTCTCAAAATGTAGTGAGAAACAATGGAATGTTATTGTTGCACAAATCCACGCACAGCAAAGTTTGCATTTTTGGCATGACGCCCACGCATGCACACAGAGCTCGAGCCTAACGCAGACGTATGGAAATTGTTGGCTATCGATGATAAGTGAAAACGCTTACAATGCAAGCATTGTGGCATTGCAATGCTTGGCGCCTATAGTGAAATTATGAGACCTGGTCTAACGTTGCGTATGAGCAGTCAGGCATAAGCGTAACTTGAGCTTAAAGTTGCTTACTTAGCCACAGTCCATCTCTCTCTCCCTCTCTCTCTGTGTGTGTGTGTGTGTGCGTTCGTGTGTGCAACTCAAACAGCTTTGGCCATGGCTCACAACTTGTTGCAGCCAAGTAAATTGCTAAAGGGAGCCAACTTGATGTGCAGCAGGAAGAAAACTTTGGCTATATTACGTATACGCCATGTAATCGGAACCCAATGAGTTGCGGCTGCCAGTTACCAGTTACCAGTTACCAGTTGCCAGTTGCCCGTGCTGGCTGGCGTGTTGGCTCAAAATTAAGCCAGGCACGTAACAAAACTTGAGCCCAAACACAAACACTGACAAGCTGGCTATAGCAATTCGATGGGCGGAGGGGGGCTGGCAGCAGACAACAACAAGCTATGGCACGTAGCTACATATAAACATTAGATGGATATCTATAAGGAAGCCGTCGCAGCAAGCAACCAGCAAAACATGTTGCTGGAAATCATTTTTATTTTCTGTGTGTTGCTGCCACCACGAAAGGCTGAGCAGCGCGTGCCAATTTTGTTTGAGGCCAAAGAAATCAGTCAAGCGTTAAGTTCACTTTGCTGAAGTGTGAGTGTATGTATGTGTGTGGATGTGGGAGTGTGTGTAAGTTGTCTTGCTGCCTGTCGAACCCATCGGGAGGCAAATACACCTTTGGGCTTGCAGCTAATGAGCCGCATATTTTCTAAGTGCCGCTCAATTACACTGAGTGCTTGAGCTTCACTGCTCAAAGAAAATGACAGTGAGAGTGGCAGAGAGAAGGAAGAGTGAAGGAGTTGGAGTTCTTCATTTTCCTTCTAGCTCAATTGCTGTCTGTTATGATAAATGTCTTGTGACTGTAACAACTAAACTAAACTATTTGGCAAACAATTGCAGTCCCACAGATAATTTACAGCAGCATTCAAGGCCATGGCATCATCGTGCAACAGCAGCAGCAGCAGCAGGAGTAGCAACAAGAAAATATGCAAAAACTTTGCCGGTGTGCAATTTCCCCTGACTTTCGTAGCAAATTGAATGTGCAGTTGATTCTCATGCCCTCGCTATAGAAATGCCTTGAACTGCAGTTGGCAGACATTTCAGCAAGCTTTAAGCAAAGTGAAATAATGTTAAATCGAGTTAGAGAAGTTTGAAGTAAGAAAGCGCTAAAGAAATATATAATATATAAATAAATAATATAAAAAAATATATATTTATATTTAAATGTATTATAAATATATTTATTTAGTTTTTTTTTATATATTTATATTTATTTAAAATACAAACATAAATAAAATATATAATATTATTAATTGATACTACAGATGCGGAACATTTAACTTTTTGTTTTAGTTTTTATTTGCTTTCATTAAGTTTTGGGCATATTTAGAAAATACCAATTTTTGGTTTAAATTAAATGAGGATACTTAAAGAAATATTTTTTAGAATGAAGTTATTTTTTAAAATCGATGTTTTAAATTTTTTTTTTAATCTTTATTAAATTTATACACGAAATATAAAATTGTATAAATTGTTGAGTATAATAAACTCTTGAAATTTGTATAAATATTTTTTATTTAATTTTTTTTTTAAATTAATTTTTTTTTAAATTAAAATTATATTTATCCAATTTTTTACAAATTTTTTATAAATAAATATTTTTAAAATAAATAATAGATAAATGAAACAAATTTTATGAATATTTTAGTGCTTGTCCGAATTATTTCTTTCGTGCACCTCTAGTTTAAGCTACTTCATGTGAGATGCTAAAGAAAGCCATGATTTCATGGTCGGACCAAGATGCAAGTAATGAGCCTTCAAGCAGCTTGCATTTGTTTTCTGTGCCGTCTCAAGGTATTTGTATATTATCGCTTCAAAGTAAACTGATTCTAAACAATTGATTATTTAAAAATACTTTAACAAAATCAAATAATTGCCTGTTGCACTTCTGTAATTAATGTGTTTGCAGCATGCCAAGCAAACTAACAATCAAAGAACTTTTGAACTTCATTAGTTTGCTCATTCTTTCTTGGCAAAAACTGAATTACACGTGTAATACAACTCGTAAAACAGATGAAATTTACAAGTAAAAAAGGAAATGCTTTGTACTCGAAAAGCTCAAGTATGAGGCATGTCACGTCAGCCATAAAGCATGCAGCATTTCTCTTACAATATGTTTCCCCAAAGAAAAGAGAAAGGAAAAGGAAAAAAAACGAAGCAAAATCGTTCCTAATTGATTGCGCCGAAAGGCAACAAAGCCCAAATACCAGGCGAATGGCAGACGTGGTTTTTCCGTAAAATTGGCAACGTCAACGTCAATCAAAAGGCCAAAGACGCGAAAGAGGCCAACAGGAAACAAAAAACGTGGCACGAACGTAGGACGAGCCAGCGGCATGTGGCATATGAGCGGAACACGTTGCAAATTGCAAGCTGCAAAGTTGTGCGCGAATTTCTAATTAGAAATTACAAACTTTAAGGCTAATTAAATTCAAGTGCAAGCATTAACCAGAATATATATTAAATAATATATATATATCTATACTTAAGTATATGTATGTACGTGCCAAATAATTATCATAACGAACAAAAAGCAAACAAACCATTCAGAGCATGCAAGAAAAAGGCAGCTGCAGTAAATTTATGGCCAATGAACAAAAACTTTTTGGCTTGCAGGCGCACAAAACTCAAACACAACTAAGAAACTCAGAGACAAAGTGTGAGAGCGAGAGAGCGAGAGTGAGAGAGATAGCCCGAGCGAGCGAGCTGGCTAGCTAGGTAGATAGCAACGGTGCCAACTCGTTGCCATCTCGTCGCAGGGTCGGCGTATGCGGGCAACGGCACTTAAGTTTCGGCTATCGAAAAACTTTTGGCGTCACATTCCCGTCTGCATATTCTCGTTGACCCAATGCGAACCCTGATAGCCCCAAATGCACCCAACCCTAGTGCACACAATCTTCTGCATAATCTATGACAACTCAGCCAACAACTAACAAATAAATATATATACATATATATATTTATATATATATTTATTGCAATAAAACAATGCTTGAACTTTTCAACTGATTTCTGGTTTGTTTATTTGTGGTCAGAATATTGTACATAGAGTGTTTCTCATGCTTAAGCTTATGTGTAAGGAAAACTATTTTAAATTAATATATGTAACAATTAGATAAGTCAATTGATTGAAAATGCATTGAAAATGCATCAACTAAGCAAAGACAATGAAAAGTCTTCAGAAAATGCGAGAAGCAAAGAAAAGTTTATGAATTGAAATTATGAAATTGAAGATCATTGAAGGAGTCTAAGTCTACCCAATGCAGTTCTAACACGGCTAATTGAGAGAGCTTGTAAGGTTCAGTATTAAATTTTATTCTTCTTTAAAGTATAATGATTATAAGTTATATATATAGGTATTTTTTCCTATATTATATATGAATATTTTAGATTTTTTCCCCAAAACTCAGTGAATCCGAAACTACAAAAAATACCTGAATATTTTACAAGCCATATCCAAATTCATTCATTCAACTTTTGTCTAAATGAATATGAATGCAAATTTTATATATTTTCAAATTTTATTATTTTCATACAAATCTATTTAGTCTTTGTGTAACTGGCATTGCTCTAACTGCCTTGAAAAATAAGCCTAAAAGCTTGAGTTACACATTATTTAAACAGATTTGCTTACTCTGTATTTCCACTTGCATAAGCATGAGTTGAACAGCTTTTATTATTATACATATTCTCATATATTTTTTTCCATGCAAATCTATAAAGTTTTGCTTTTTAAGCCCAAAAAATGCCAAAAAACTTTGCAATAGAAATATTTGGAAATTCACCTGGTAGCGCTTAAAGTTGGCAAGCTAACAAATAAAATGGCCAACTCTCGAATTGTTGCCCAACACTTGTGAAATTCTTCACATAGTTTCAACGAACAGAATAGAAAAAAAGAAATAAAATAAAAATAAAAAAAAAAAACTAGAGAGAAAGTTGCACAAAACGTTTTGCAATTGGAAAAAGTTATTGCCTTTTAAGGCTTTACAATATATATAAGCCAAAAGTTTTGTCCAAATGCATACGTCATATGGCTAAAAGGGGTTTCCATTGGGGTTAGCTCAAGATTTTCAGTTTTCAAGTGCTTTTTGGTTTTTTGCTGACGGTCGATGGCAATGCATGTACGTACACACACTCAAAGCAAGAGAAAGAGAGAGAGAGAGAGAGAGAGAGAGAGAGAGTGGGACCTCCACGCAGAGGGACCCTCACACACACACACACATAAATCTAAAACTGAGATTTTACTAAGTGCCAAAATGCCTAAAAGCGTTCAAATATACGAATATGTTTAATATACAAATGGGTGTAGTTAAAAGTGTGCATGGGTGTGTGTGTGTGTGTGCGGGTGGGTGTGCGTGCTCGAATATAAAATATATTTATATGATAACAGATATGGGTCAGCATATTAGGCCCCAGATTTGTTAAGGCTTGAACACCCTTAGCTTGGCACAATGTTTTTGCTTTAAATTATGTTAAAAAGAGGAACTTATTTAGCTGACCTAATAAAGCATTGAATAATAATCTATATGTAGCAGAGGCTTTAAATCTGACTTCACATACATCAGTGAAACGTTTCTCAATGTTTGTGTATTATTTTTTTTACTCACAATTTGAGATAAAACTCAGAGAGCAATAGATTGCATCGGTTCGATAACGAGTTCGTTCGATCGCACGATCGCATCACACGAGTAGCTCAAGGCAAAGTGCTCAACCGAAAATCAAAACGAAGCCCAAAGAGCATGTGAGTATGACAGCGTGAGCGTGAAATTTCTAATTTATTTGTGAGCTATACTTTAAACTCGCATATTTCGCATATTTTTATATATACATAGCAATACTTATTTTCAAAGAGAAGCACGGAGCCCTATATTAATTCACCTCAAGATAAAAAAACATTAACATTGATTTAAAAACTTGAACTCGTCAGAAAGTACGGCCAGGCCCTCATACTAAACCATTTCCAAATAAACTTTTGACAAGCTACGCAATATTGGCGCTTTATACATGAAATAAGCTAAAAACATTATTTTTAAATTTATTTTATTGTTTATATTTATATATATATTTTTGTGTTCGTTAGTTCAAATATAAACATATCAGATATACATGTTTGCAAATTCCATAAAAAAGTCAAGAAAAAATTCCCCTTTCATGCATAAACTTTGTTTGTGATATTTTAGATATTTTGCATGCAAATGCTTTTTACATAGTTTTTAGTAAACAATTTTACTGCTAAATTGGTGTCGAATGCAATAAACTTATTTACAAATTGTTTTTTATCTGCATATAGTACCATATATATTTATCTATAAAAACATTTTGTTTAAACAAATGTTTTAGTTTTTTAATACAATTTTTCCTCGTTTAATTGATAAGCTAAATATATATTAAAAAGCGTTTAATTTAAAGTTGTATTTTCAAATTAGACAACAATTAGTGTGCGTTAGACGAGAATGTTTTAAATGGAATAAATATGTATATACATGCATAAGTGAAGACCTGCACAAGATATATGAGAGCACACAAAAATGTGGCTAGCTCTGCTGCTAAAACTAGGGAGCAACTTTGGGTATAACTCAACAGAAACTGAAAACAAAGGAGGTGAGAATTTTGTAGGTGAGCGCAACTGACTATGCAATGTTCGTTCGTGGTTAAGTTTGCTGGTTTAGTTAGTTAAATTGTTTAAAATATTATTATTTTTTTAATTTAGTAACTGCACTTGAGAATCATCCTACATACGTATATAATAAAAATATATACATATATTATATTCTGTAATATTTCGAAATCATTAGCTCAGTTTGATTTCGTTGTTGTGCTTCCTCTCCCATTGCTGTTGCTTACAGTTTCTTAATTCAATTCAATGTGATTGGCTTCTATTGTTACAGTAGTATTTGTGAGAGACTAGGCGCTTGCATAGAGTAGCTGTAAATATATTATCCAACTGAGTTTGCGTTTTAGTTGCTCGCTTCTGATTGGCTTGCACTCGCTGGATCGCACTGCGCGTGAGAGAAAGAGAAAAAGCTAGGTACTGCTGAACATATCCCATACTGTTGTTGTGTGAGAACGAGATGACAACTTAGGCACCTCTAATCGTCTAGTTATCATTTAGGTAGGCAATGAGAACCAACTAAAAATGAGTAGAGCAAATGGCGTCAGGTAGCACAGCGCAAATATTTTTTTGTGAGCTATACGAGTATATATATTATATTTTGTTCTCAATTTAAGTTCAATCTAATCATACAACTAACTTTACAAATTAAAAAATTTTTAGTTACCACGCCTTTACATGCCATGCCATACCCATAATTAATCCATCATATATACTACTAAAATTCCATTTTCAATAATAATTGTTATTAACAACTAGACAAAGATTTCAACAAGTATACCCCTTTGCACTACGCGAGCAGGTATTAAAAGCAAATATATATTTTTGCTCTGCTTCAAACATAGCACCCACTAAAACAAATGGATGCGCTGCATACTCCTACACTATTCTACATACTAAGGTTTTTTTCTTGCTTTCTTTTTGCCTGACGCAAGCAAAGTCTAAAAATAGCGCACATTGAGCATGTTTGAGCATAGCGTTTACCGTTACGAGATTACGAACAGATGTTTGCTTTAACAACAATTTTATTTCTTGTCGCTTGCGTAGCTACAAAGCCTTGGCACACAAAGCATATGGCATATGGCATATGGCGAAACGGCTTAAAGCTCTAAATGCAACATTTTAATGAAAAGGTAAAAACGAGCAATTTTAACTACTTTTGTTTCAATCAATTTCTCATATTTGCAAAAGGCATAATAAATACTATTTGTTCTTTTTAATACAATTGAAATAAAAGCCTTAGCACAAGTTTCTCTAATGTTTTATTGTTTTACCAATTTCATTTCATTTTCCATATTTGCATAAATTGCATAGAATTCTGCATTTGTTAAGCTTTGAGCTTAGCAAGCTCCAGTGCAACACCTGACATCATTTCAGACACTCACTGTGCTTTATGTCACACAAGAGCTCTAAAAATAAAGCAGAAGGCAAACATGCTTTGCACTTGACAGTTACCTTAACGAGTTTAAGGTCATATGTTTTGCTTCAAAACTAAATTGTTTCGCAGTGCATTTTACTTTTTTAATTCTGCACTAAATTAACTTCTGTTAGCCTGAAGTAACAAATTTTTTTTTTTCAATTTAAATTCTAAGTAATATTTATTTAAATAAATGCATAAACTTTGCTGTGGCAATTATTTGATTTTACTCTGACTTTTAATTAAAAATGAAAATACACAATAATTATATTTGCTGATTGTCTCACAGTCTAATATCCTAATTATATACCCTGCACTCATTGACAGTTTGTCATCGTGTTTATATATTCATGTATGTAATAAGCAGTAGTAAGCGTGAGCAATACAATGAAAATATTTATAAAAATTTTATTATCAATATTATTAATATATATATCCCCTTTAGTCTTTTGAGAAGCTTTCATATAAATAAAATTAAAATTAAATATTAATATAATAATTAATTAGCATCTCTGCGCATTTTTAGACACATATATGCGATTTTCAATATCTTTCCCGATCTATAAAAAATTGTTACAAATTCATCGTATTCTATACAAAATCGCTTATCTAAAACAAAAGTTATTTATAATTTATTTTTCATCTACTCCAGCCAGAATTGAAATAGAAATCTATTTCCAAGCTAAGTTTACACAACTTAAATGCATTTGCATGCCATTAGCCCATTAACTGTGGTGTTCAATGCACCTGTTAGTCCGGCACTCCCCTTTGTCGTATTTACATAATTTGGTGTGCCATTAGTCAGTTTTATTTACTTGGCTGGCACCCAATCGAAGTAGACAGCACTGCAACAGCAGTGTTCTTTATGGCCAGACATAGCCACTCCCCCTTGCCGTCGAAAACAAAAGACCAAACAAAATCAAAGTACATTATTATTGTCTGCAAAGTTTTGTTTGGGGCTTGATTGGAATTCCATTTAGAACTGTGAAATGCATTTGCAATGAGCTCGAACTAAGGCTAGGCAGGTAATGTCAATGTTTTCTAATTTTTTTTTTCTACTTTTTTAGACAACTTTTCGGAGCCGTCTAATTGAAAATGTCTGCAAAAGTCAAAGGCAGCAATAATAATTTTCGTTAATGTGTTTTAGGTAACATGAACGATTTGTCAAACAGAAAAATAACGAATGATTATTTAGGCTGACAGCTGAAGCCGTGACACAGGCCTCGTTGATTTATGAAACGCTGTTTAAATTTAGACTTTGCAATGGAGTTGGGCGTGGAAGCTTAGAGTGTAGAGTTGGAGCTTAGCTGGTGGCACGTTCAATCACATTTCTAATTACCAAGTTTCCCCGAGGTAATTAACTTTGCATGCATTACACAAATTACAACAAAGCGCCCAACCGTTTTATCAACTCAATTACGCAGAGCTGTATGCCACCTGCCCCCAAGAGAGTGAAACAGAGAGAGAAAGAGACAGAGATAGAGAGAGAGGGAGCATCATCAGTGTGTGTAGATACTTTACACAGATAAACAACAAATAAGCATTGTTTGTAATTTAGCGAAATTGTTGTCACACACACACACACACATGGAAACACACACACACATACACTAACGCTCATACTTTTTGTTTATCAGCTGACTAAAATCACGGGAACAGAAGTTTCTGTTAGTTGATGCCAGCTATACGCTCCCTCTCTTACTCTATTCCTGTCCCCCGTTTGCTCCCCATGTGTATGTGCAATATCGTTGACAGTTAGCTCTATATATGCACACATATATACATGCATACATACATATATAGAGGCAACTCAGCTTGCTCACTTTGCTCATTTTATCACTCTGCTCATCTAGCTCTTCGCTGGCAGCTCCATTTGTAAACGCTGCGTATACGTAATGTGCAGTGTAATGTAATGTGAATATGTATGTGTATGTGTGTGGGTGTCTGTGCATGGGTGTGTGTGTGTGTAGCTTATTAGAGCTTGTCTTGACAGCAACAGCAACTACAGCATAATAATAATTTTTTTTGTTTTTATTTTTCTCTTATTTTATTTTTTTTGTAGTGCGACTTTTGGCTGGCAAGCGAATTTTTAATTACCACTTGGAGCCATTTTTAATACCCTGCACAAAAGGTGCCATAAAGTTGCACAAAACTGAGCAACAGGCTGAAGCAACAGCCAGAGCTGTCAAGAGAATGGACGAAATTTCATAAAGACGCTAGAACCGAACATAATTTAAATAGCCAGCAAAATAACTGCAAATTATTATATCAACAATAACTTTTTAACAAATATTTATATTTTGCCTACAGGGTATTTTCTAGTCGACTTCAGTAGTTTTACACAATTTTTACGCTGACTACTTTTAACTTAATTCATATTTATTCATCCTCAAAAATAATAACAAAATATTTCTTAAGCTGCACAAAGGGTAT
Organism: Drosophila borborema; assembly: GCA_030914335.1. NCBI lineage: Eukaryota > Metazoa > Arthropoda > Insecta > Diptera > Drosophilidae > Drosophila > Drosophila borborema. The sequence continues at coordinate 148,984 of JAUESP010000005.1, read as the reverse complement.
GCTCTCTTCGACTACCGCCATTTTTTGTTTCCATATTTTTTGTACATATATATATATATATATATGTGTGTATATATATTCTCTTCTTTTTTTAGGGTAAGGTCATGTGTTCTGCAAATAGCAGCAGAGGCAGCTGCAAATGCAGCTTAATTATGCTGTAATATTGCGGAATAAAAGGCGAGGATTTACGAGTAGAAAAGTTTCGGACGTAAATTTCAAGTAAATTTTTTTTCTTGGTTATTTTTGGTGTGCATTAAGAAAGACCAAAAACTCAGATAAATTAATAATTAAATTCGTTTATTACGTCGAGTTGAGTGCTATATATACACAATTTTTTTATTAACACAAAAACACAACTTAATGCCAGGACACTCAAAATTTAATTGGCAGTAAAGCATCAAATTAATATCGCTTTTAATTGATATATGTATGTATATGTATATATTTGTTATATGTATATAAGCGAGGTGTGCTCCGAAAGTATGACGAGTTGAATTTTTCAATTCAATTGAATTTAAATTTTGATGGAAGTTAGTTGAATAAAAAAATATAAATAAATTCTGCTAACTCAATTAATAATAAAAAAAATAAATAAAAAAGAAAATAAAATAATACAAAATAATAGTAAATATAAAATTTAAATTAAAAAAAATAAATAAAAGTAAAATTAAAATTTACCTTACTTTATTAATTTTACATATTTAATGAGATTTTGCAAAAATTAAAAAATATTTATAAAAAGTTTGGCTGCTCTCTAAGTAATTTTTATACTTATCGAAAATAATTGCTCAATTGAACATAAATACTATTATAAAATGTATATTTTAAGTAATTTTGTTTTAAATTCCTATTTTAATAGGATCTCAATTTCATGCTCGATTTGAATAAAAATTGTCCTTTAGCATGCTTCGGGTATCTTTTTCCAACAAGAACCATTTGCTTTCATAATTTATGCCTCATTCGGCACTGCGTGGCGTCTATTATTATTAATTTATGAATTTCCTTTATTGATATGCAAATTTATATTTCAAAATACACTTTTATTATGCATATCTAAGACACAGCCTTTTCTCATTGCACTGTGCCTTTCTTTGTACATTAGGCGACCTTCTGCTCATATTTCAGCTGCTTAAACCCTGCCGTACATATTTTTTCTCATCCTTTTATCTCTCATCCCCTTCTTTTTTTTTTTTTGCCGCCTGAAAAGTTTCAAACAAACTCAATTTTAATTTATTTATTCATTTGGTTCAATTTACACAGTCGGCGATAATAGCACGCAGCTTCCAATGAAAAATTGAATACTTCATGAAGGAAAGGACAACAACAATTCGAACATTTTCCGCATTGGCTGTTGGAAAATGTCATGAACCCCAGTCGAGATCCCAGTGGCAATGCATAGCATTACAACATATCAAACTACAAGCAGACCAACAACCAGACGAACAAACAAATAAACAAACAAACAAGTAGCAACAACAGCAACAACAACAATAATAACAACTAAAACACAGAAAAGTTGCAAACAAAAGTGGCGAAAACGGAAATAAATCTAACAAAAGGGCTTTGTAGCTTACACGTTTTCTCACATCTCGCTAGCTCCCTCTCTCTCTATCTCACTCTCTCTTTCTTCCACTGCCACACCCTCTCTGGCTCTGTCTCGCCATGCAGTGTCAGCCCCAAAAATTACATAAGCACCAGAGCATTTTGTTTGCGTTTGGCTTATTTTCACAATTGACAAACGAGGGCAGACACACAAATTGACACATAGATGGCGCTATCGTTAGTTTAAATAATGACTGCATTGGGAGCATCCATTTGTTGTGTGGTAATTTAATATCAAATGAGAGCTAAAATAAAAGCTTATCAGCTTTTTAAAGCTATACATATAGATTTATAATTATATTCATGAATAATATATAAATAATTATACATGAATAATATATAATAATATATAAAAAAAAAAAGAGTTGAAAATTCTATATTAAAAAATATATAAGACAAAAAGGAAAATAAAAATAAAATGAATATTAAACTCGTATTGAAACATTTACGCTTACTTTCTTATATAAAATTATATATATTATATTCTTTTATTAACAGACAAAAGATACATGAATCTAATGCCTACAAATATTATTATAATTATATTAGATTGTCAACTCAAATAAATTATTATTATTATTATCAGCATATGTGCTCGCTCAACCCTCGCATCAATTTATGCACATATATTTATTCTTTTTTTTTTTTTTTGGCATATATATTTCGTTTGGTTTAGCTGGCCTGCAGTTTTCTATATATTTATGTGAGCAATATATGTATGTCAACTTTTATGCGTCGTAAGGCAAATGTTTTTGCAGGCGAAAGATTTGTTACAGATTATCCCTGCCGCACATAAAACACACCAGCAGGAGCAGCAGCAGCAGCAGCAGCAACAACAACAGCAAACAAAACAAGGTGAACTGACATAATTTCTCGTTGTTACCTACAATGGGGGCAAAGCGAAAAATAAAAAAAAAAATCATAAAACAAGAGGAAAGTTTTATGAACGCTGATTGGGAAGTTGGTCGACAGAGAGTTGGCACTGCGGCTAGCCAACTAAAATTAAATTTAGTCGCAGCGCAGCTAACAATTTATGACTTACTATTATTTCAGTTGAGCGCACACGAAACCACACCCCTTAACGAGAACTCCCCAACAGTCCAACAGTCCAGCAGGCAGGCAGTCAGCCGGCTGCCTGGCAGGCAAACAGGCAACCAACCAGGCAGGCAGGCAGTCGTCGTCCAGGCAGTCAAATCATTATTTGTACATTCAGGCGTAACTTTTCTGCCCCCAAACATTTGTTTTGGCTCGTTTCGGTAACATCATTGAAAACGCATTTTGGTATAAATCACATGTCCGTGGTTGATTATGTGTACAGCTGCACTCCCAACTCTTTCGCTGTCGATCTGTGTGCGTGTGTCTCTATCTCTCTCTCTCTCTCTCTCTCTCTTTCTCTCTCTCTCCCTCTCTGTCTCTCTCAATAAACACAAAATCAAATTGCAATTCAAAGTCAATTAACAAATTATCGGCATACGTACGCGGCGCATACGTGATATGCCCACAGCACAGGTCGTTCGCTTTGCTTTAACTAATTAAAAAATTTGTTTGCATACTTTGCGGCGCAGCTGCCAAAGCACCACGTGCCACAGCATCCAGGCAAAGAAGTTAGCAGCTGCCACAATGCACACACAGACACGCAACAGTGAAATACAGATGCAAATGCACAGAAGCAAATATTCAGCTACAAATGCAGATATTTGTAACACAAATACACACACACACACATATAAACAGAAAAATACTCATATACATAGCTGCACACACACACACACAGCAATACTCGCATATGGAGCAGCCTAGTTATGCTCCATGGATGCGAATTGTAGATTCAGTTCAGTTCTTGTTGCATACGCTTCATTGCAGTTATCCTTAATTTTTGCCACAATTTTCTGATTGCATTTTCGCATTTTCCATATTTTGTGCTCTGCCTCATGCTATGTGAGAATCCTGAAAATGAATTTATCCAATTAAGCAAATGCTTGCGTAACTGCTTAAATGTTTTATTAACTCATAAATTTTATAGATTTTTTGCACAGCAATAATAACAGAGCTCTAATGGCATTCAATAGAAATATAAATCATTAAAAACGTTAATGAATTTCATTTCAGAGAAATTTCTTAAGCGAGTTCATTAAAGTAAGTTGATTTCAAATCATGAATTGAATATTTTTTTAATGAGAATTAGTTAAGAAATATATATATATATATATATATATATATATATATATATATATATATATATATAGAGAGAGAGAGAGAATGCAATATAACGATCATAAGATCGAATACAAGTCAGCCAAGTAAAACGAGGGCAGTCTGCAAACTTGCCAATCTGAAAGATATAATATATATAAAGCCAGCTATTCATAAAGCTAAGTTAGCCATATATAATTGTATATGCTCATTCCCTTACTCCATTATTATTTTGGTAATACCATTACACTCATTATTATTGAATACACTTAACACATTTCCCAAACTATCAAGTGCACAATTCTTGTTGTGGCTGCAATGTACTACACTTTGTGTCCTATATAAAAGTCCCATAAATGCTTCATAATCCCGAAAGCTGGTCACACTTGAACATGGGCAAAAGCCAAAGGCAAGGGCAGCTGCCGCAGTGCAAAAGTAATTTGTGGCAGACAATGAAAATGCCGCAGAATGTACGAAAAATGCATGAAAAATATTCAAAGCGGCGACCGCCAAAAACATATGCCGCATATTTAAAGTACACATATGTAAAACAATTCATAACACCCAGCCAGCCAGCATAAAAAAAAAAAATAAATAAAAAAATGAGAAAAAAACAAAAAACCAGGGAATAAAAAAAAATGGGATATACATAAATGAGCGACTAGGAAATACTCTGACTGTATATTGACAAAATATGTATTTAATCATAAGAGGTAAACGTAACTGAAGATGATGTATATAAACTTGAATGGCATGTATATACAAATATATATGCTCATCTATCTATATATGTATATATTGCTATCTAGCTATCTATCTATCTCTCTATATATCTATCTATCTATCTATCTATCGATCTATCTATCTATCTATCTATCTATCTATCTATCTATCTATCTATCTTTCTATCTATCTATCTATCTATCTATCTCTCTATATATCTATCTATCTATCTATCTATCATCTATCTATCCATCTATCTCTCTATCTATCTATCTATTAATTTATCTATCTATCATATACCTATAACCTATATATTTACCTATCTATCTATCTCTCTTTTTGTACCCTTCATTCTATCTATCTATCCTAGTATTCATTCATTTCTTATCTATATATCTACCTATATATTTACCTACCTATCTATCTCTCTTTTTATATCTTTCAATTTATCCATCTATCTATACTGCTTTCCACCTATTTTTCTCTTAAAATGTAGAAAATATTACAAAATCTCTTTTAGATGCACCCGACTATAAAAAGCTATAGCATGCAGTCATAACAGTCACAGAGACAGCACCATATTGGCCATCTATGCTGATCAATAATATATATATTTTACAGAATCAGTCGCACCTCCTGCTGACTGTTACATACATTTGCGCAAATGCTTAAAACCCTGTTTACACATTTTCAATGTGTTCAGGGTATAACGGAGTAGGCCAGCATATGCAGGACAATAACTGCTGCCTATACACATACATACACATGTATATATAAGTATACATATGAGTCTATGTCTGTGTGTGTCTGTGTGTGTGTGTAGCGCGCAAAGGACATGCTGCCATGATTTTTATGAGCTTGTATTTATATGATTTCCTTATATCCTTTTAAGGGGCAAAACCCGCCAGCCACGCAGGCAAATGTCTCTTAACCGGCGAGTCCTGCGACCGGCGACAAAAAGTTGGACCAGGCAACAATATGAAATAAAATTACGTGCACATATGCATAGTACACACATACACATACACACACACACAGAAAAGCTCACACACATATGTAATTGTGCCTCTCTTTCTTTTTTTTTTTTTTTTTGTTTTGTATTGTTTAAATGAAATTTATGTTTATTAAATTGCGACAGCCCCGAAAAATGGAGCCCCAGCAGAGGGCATTGGCTTTATCAGACAAAATAAGGCAGACGACGGACTCAGCCAGCGGCCTGGAACGGTTTCTTGTAATTTTATACTTCATTGTTTTTATTTTTTTTTGGCTACGCCCAAGTAAGGGGTCACAGGCCGCCCAAAACTTGTTTAATTATATGCAACCAGACATGTCTGCAAAAACTTTAATATATATTTTATTAAAAGTAAATGCATATTTATGATTAAGCGGAAAAAACAGCAATTTCCATGACCTGATTACTTAATGTAATTAAATATGTTTGCAGGTTTGCCTTGAATAATAAATAAATGAATTGCGAAAAAAATGTGTTGAATATATAAAATCTATGATAAATAACATTTAAATACGTATTTTACGAGTTAATATTTTATTAATAAATTGAATTCACGTTTGGCAAGCAATGTTGATTTAATGAATAATTTGAAAATGGAGTAAGAAAAATATGCAAATTAAATAAAAAATAATGATAAATAATTTTTAAATACATTTTTTACATATTAATAAAAATAAAAAAAGTGTCATACAAATTTTTGCAACAGAAAAATACATTTAAGTGTTTATTTAGCAAGCAAAAAAAATATGTATAAATTAATAAATTTAAAAAAAAAATACATTTAAAAAATTGAAAAATAAATAATATAGCATATATATTATTCATAATAAAAAATAAAGAAAATTTGACAATGAATTTATTAAAAAGTTAGAAGCTTTAAGTATAATTTAAAATACAAAAAATACAAAATAAAATAAATTTAAAATACATTTAATATATATTTAAAAATCAAATTATATTTAATTAATTATTAAAAAAAAAAAAAAAAAAAAAAAAAAATATATATATATATATATATATATATATATATATATATATATATATAAATTACTATAATAATACAATATAATTTTTTAAGAAATAAATAAAGCAATAAAAATTAAGAAAGAAATATTTTTGAAAAAATTAACTTTAAATTACATAAAAAAAGTAAATAAATAAAAATAAAAAAAAAAACTAAATGAGAATCTATATTTTGTATACTCCATCAATCGACTTTACAATTTATAGCAGCGTCTATAAAGCTTATAATTGCAGCATTATATACTCATTATATATTAATGACTCTTGCGTATTTCATTTATATGCTTTAAAGATTCAAAAAAAAATTTTAAAAATATTTTACGCAGTCGCATAAAATTTTAATGTTCAGCTATTTTAATAAGCTGAGCTCATTAATGAGCTTTGATTTTAAATTGTGCAATGATTGAGCGATTGAGCGAGCAGTGGCAGCAGCAAGAGCAGCGCAAGCACTGGCATTCTACAGCAACGGCCATGAAAATAATGACACTTTAAGCCACGTTAGTTAGCTCATTAATTTTTGTGCAGTTTTAATTGGCCGCATCGTGGCTTGGCTAGCATCTGTGCAAACATTTGAGCCAACAGAGCCAGCCAACTGCTGGACACTTTGTCTTCATTAATAAGAATTAAATAACATTAAAATTATAATTTTGATATAACCCTTTTTTCATTGTTTTTTTTTTTTTTTTTTTTTTTTTTTTTGTTGGCCAAACACTCGACAGCTTTCGACTTTTAATGGGCCAGCGACGCCTTCACTTAGACATTTTTCATGCAATTTATGAATTCCGTGGAGGCTTATGGATGTAAATGTGCCACAGGTTTTACCTTGTCATCAAGTCGATATAATGGCCAACCACGCCAAGCCTGCCCATCACCAGCCATGCCCCCCTTAGATTGTTACAAAATAATCTAAACTTTTTAATTGCCACGACAAATGGTCGTGGCACGTTTTTGCATTTCTGTTTTATTTTTCATCTTTTTTCCCCCTTCCTGCTGTTCATATTTCCTCCGTTTAATTTGTATGCCCTGTAAATTAGCTGCCAGGAGGTATATTCTTGCTACCTTTATGCGACTTTTAGAGATTATGTTGATGAAAGAGAAAATTTTATTTTGTCAAAGATTCGAGCATTTACCTTCTGCTATTAAATTTCAATTTTTTTTCTTATTTATTATATATTTTAATTTTTTTTAAATAAAATTTCTATAAAAAATCTAACATCGATTCTTTTAGTATTTCTTTGATATGTAGAGGGACTGGCCGCGTCACATACTCGCTACTAGAAAACTCTGCAGTTAATTTATAATTTTTTTCTGATACAAAAAAAAAAAAAAAAAAATTGCCAGCAAAAGTCGCTGAACTCGAGAGCGCGCGCGCGCCTGTTAGAGGCTGGCATGGCTCGCGTGGGGGAGTGTCCTTTGGCAAGTTTAATTGTGCGGCCAGGCTGGCGGGTAATAAAATTATTTTACGATCTTGTTTTCCTGTACGCCCCCATCTACGCCTACGACTACGCTAGCGTGCCGGCGTGCCGGCATGCCAATCGCCCCCGCCCCATTCCATTCTTCGTTTGCCAATGCCTTTGTCTTTGCTTTGAAGCGCATCAAACTAAAGTTTGAGTTCATTTACGCAACGCTGCGCATCGCTGGGCGTGGCTGATTGTCAGTGCAGCAGCAGCGGCAGCTATATATATATATAGATAAATATATACACGATATATGTGTGCATGTTTGCATGTGTGTGTGTGTGTGTAAGTGGAGCAGGCATTTTCTTGTCAGCAGGACTGCATTGTTGTTGACTTTTCATCTGGCAGGCCGCAGTGACGACTGTTTCTTTGTGCCCGTCCCGGCCAAATGCGACGGAGTCGCACATGCTGGCAGCATTTTGGCAAAGACCTTGCCCTCATCAAGCTGCCAGCTGACAAAAGTGTCAATATATATATATATATAGTATACTATATAAAAGGTATTGACCGAGTGGGCCAAAAGTCAAAGTGCAGCTACTGCAGTAAATACTAAAAAGAAAAAAAACGTATTGCAAACATTTCGGATTGTCCTTTTACTCCTCTTATATTCAACTGAACAGCGTCTTAAGCATCCTTGCTGCACACAAGCTTTTGCTATGTTTTTAGCTTCTTTTCAGCTCAAACAAACACTTTCAATGTTGCAAAAGTTGACACAAATTTGACATTTAAAAAAAATTTAAACGGTTTGCGCTTAAATAATATATATAGATTTGTGTGTGTGTGTTTTTATAGCCTAATTCAATTGCGCTTTATTTCGATTCCATTAAATCTGTGTTGAAATTCAATTCAAAGGTTATTTGATTTTCGCTATTTCGCAGCGCCATAATCAACTTTAGTTTGTGCACACAAATTCAATTATTGACTCATGTATGTAACACATGTTCTATTTGATTTGTAGTCTGTAATTCTATTTGTCCTAGCAAAAGGTGTTGATATCAGGTCATGGCATTTGCTAGCTGTAGAGACAAAATTGAACTTCATTTCTTTTTAATTTTATTATTTTATTCAACAAGTTTTGCAATTTATATGTCTAATATATTATTAATTTTCAATTCAATATAATTTTAAATTGCGTTCATTTATTATTCAGCTTCAAAAACTAACTTTTATCTCACCTTGAGCATTAGCTTCAATTAATTCGTTAATTTACTTCAAAAATCTAATTCAATAACAATTTACATTCAATTTCACATTAACTTATTTACAGCTAAGTCTAAGCCAATCAAACTCATCTTCAATCTTCAATCTTTGGCTGATAATTATTAGCTAACTAACTTTTCAGCTTTTCTTCAACAAACTCTAAATATAATTTTATTACAATTTATATTTAGTAAAAATACAGAAAGAAAGTCGCCCATCAACTGTCTTTCAATCTCCACATTGCTTTCAATTATTTTTCTATAACACAAATCAAATTTAATTTCAATTTGAGTTCAATTTGCGCTTCAACTTTCTTCTTCAAGCTGCAACAATTTTGCTCGACTTTGAGTCGCACTTAAAGCTCGTGCCTGGCACACAATGCAAAACAAAATGCTATGTAGCTCATTTGAGTGCGTACTTCAACGGTTACAGGCAGCCATTACTTTCAATTCAATGCGCTAAAAAGTTGTGCGACCGTAAACCACATTCTAGCAAATTAGTCGACTTTAAATTACTTAAGTCAAGCGCCTGCTCTGCCCTTGTCCTTCGGCAAGCTGTCATAAAATATGTCAGCTACTTAAAGTGGCATAAAAATTAACAACACGCTGCGTATACTTAATACGTAATACGTAATACGTAATACGCCGTACGTAAAATTTGTGCTCGCTCGAAAAGTGATTTATGCGCATTCGCGTACAAAATTTAGTTTCTCCTGGCAACAAGTTAATTTTTAACTCATGGCCGCCATCAAAATGTTAACAAAATATTTTGTAAAATTTATATTGCAACGCGCCACTGAATAAATCACATTTTTGTAGTGGAAAACTTTTTGCCAGAACTTGCGTATGAAAAGGATTTGTCGAGGTGCTCGCTTAAAATTTACGCGTTGCTCAAGCAATGCTTAGCAGATAAGAGGGTCGCTGAGTGTGTGCATGTATGCATGTGTGTGTGTGTGTGTGTGTAGATGCTTGAGTCGTGGCAGTTAATCCTTGTGGCATGATAACCCTTGTGGCATGTCTATGGCAACAGGGTCACAAACAGATGCACGCAATCAAATTTAACAACAGCTCTCTCGCTCTACTCTAAATTAATATAACAGCCAACGGAGCCAGCACCCTACCATCCATTCACTTAATCCTAACCTGTCCAGAGTTCAAGGCTCTAGGAACGTCTATCAGACGCAGACATAAAAAATAAAAAAAAAGCAAGAACAACAAAGTTCTCTTCGCTACGTGTATATAAATTTCATTAGCTCATTTGTTGACTTTTTGATATGCCTCGCCAAAGGTTAATGAAACTCTACACAAATTGACTTACAAATAATGTTATTTTATTAGCCAAGGAAATTATATAAACAGCAGCGAAGCGTAGATATACTAATGACTCAATTGTCTACTTTTGAGAGCAATAAAAATTTGCCAGACACTTAAAAAAATTAAATTTTTATATATTGAATCTATATATCGACGTGCAAGTGCCCTGTACTTTGGCTGGAAGTTGGCTTCGATGGCTGCTAAATTTATTAAAAATCCATCAATCAATCTCCATTTTGCCCACTCTTTCTCTCTATTCATCACTCTTTAACTGACTTTATCCTTGTACTTCGTCTTAATCTCTCTCTTAAGTCCCTCTCTCCCCCTCTCTCTCTCTCTTTCTCTCTCGCTCTCTCTCCGCTCTCTCTCTACTACTACTGCTACTTATCCCTCCTCTCAATTACTCAATTACTCTCTCTAAATCTCTCTTACTCACTCTCTCTCACTCGCTTTTGCTCTCTCTCGTTCCCTCCTTCCCTCTCTAGATCTATCTCGGTCTCTCTCTCTCTCTCTCTCTCTCTCTCTCTCTCTCTCTCTTTCTCTATTTGTACTTATCTCATATTTCCCTTTCTAAAAGCCGTACATATATAGACATTAAAATCTACGTAAAGCAGCTTTTTGAAGTCTCTTGCTCTTTTCTCTTTCTCCCCATTCTTTTGCATTCTCTAACCTACCTGTCTCTCTCTCTCTCTCTCTCTCTATCTCACCCTTTCTCTGCGTCTGTTTCACTCTAAGTACTAGAAAGCAAAGTAAACTTTTGCCATCTACTTAACTGTCCCCTGCGTACTTTATGTTTATTTCTCATTCTCCCACTTACATCCCCCATTGAATTTTATAGTTATAAGAACTATGTAAATTTCAAACGAAAAAAATCCAGTGCATTTTGAGCACTAATTTGATTTGTTCCAATCGAGTTCTTTTCTCACATTTTTTTCTTTCCTTAGCTACAAACTTTAAAGTGATGGCCCATCAAAATTCTAAGCCAAGCGCAGCATAAAAACAAATTGTCTCAAAGAGCTGTAAAAAAAAAAAAAAACATTTACTACAAATTTTTAGTTGCTCTTTTTTTTTAAGAGAGAGAGAGAGGGAGGGTATGTTTGGGAATGCAAAACAATTGTCGCAAAATTGTAAAAATAATAAAAATTCAATTAAGGCGCGAGTTGAATTAAAGACTTGGGGAACATTTCAGATTTGGGTTTCTCTTGTTATTATTTTTTTTTTACTGTTTGCTTAAATTAGTATTATGCAAGGGTGTGTGTGTGTGTTTGTATGCATGATTCGACACTTGTCGTCAGCTTTTTTTTTTTGTTGCCATTTATTTTATATATGTATATATATACTTTTTTGTATTTCAGCGCCTGGCAAATTGTGGAACATAACAATAAGCACACAACGAGCTGCAACAACAATGCGAATGCGAATGCGAATGAGAATGAAAATGAGAGACTGACAACAACAACAACAATCAGCAACAACAACAACCAGGAGAACAACGAGCGTACTCTGTAATAATGATAATAATCATAAAAGCGAGCCCTTGTCGCGCTTTGGCTTTAGCTCTTTGGAGCGTTAAAGCCGCAGCCAGAGTTACACAGAAGCTACGCTCTTCGTACTGCCTCTGAGTTATGTTTTGATGCAAAAAGACATGAAGGACCTGCCGCCTTTCCGTAGAAAGCCCATGGCCCATAACATGATTTAATTAAGGTCCCTCCTACATGTGCTAAGTAGATTTTATTCTTGTTGCCAGTCAGCCAGCCGGCCGGCCAGGCAGTCAGACAGCTAGGCAACCTTCATGGCATAATTGATTTAGACGTTTACTGCATTAAACGGCAGCCAACAAAAAAGAAAAGTATATAGAAAGAAAGAATTATGTGGCCAACGCTGCGTATGAGTTATATTTGATTTAGCATTACATTTTCATTATATATTTGCTGCTACTTATGTTAACACAATATATTATTTTGTTTCACATAGTTGGATTATTTTTATTTTATTTCACTTTTTTTTATTTTTGATGAGCTTGCAAATTATTTTTGCTCTCTCTCTCTCTCTCTCTCTCTCTCTCTCTCTTTCTCTCTCTCTCTCTCTCTGTCTCTCTCTCTCTCTCTCTCTTCAGTCGGCCTGCTCAAAGTTGAAGTATTTTTTGTGCTCGTCATTCATATTTGATTTGATATTATCCCAAAATCCATTAACAAACCCAAATTCTAAGCCCAAAAGCAGCACAAAATTCTTTGCATATACATATATCGCATATATGACATACATATATGTACATATATATGCTGGTACTTGAGTGCGTGCAGAGGGGAGCGTCGAGCATTGCCATAAGAGGATTTCAAATGGTTTATGCTGGCTTTGTCACATCATATGTAATGATGATGCTGATGCTGATGATGATAAACAACCTGCTTAGCAAGTGCTCTGGTTAGATTTCAAACGTTCATTAATTTTGCCAAAGTCAAAACTGTAAATCCACAAAAAAAAAGAAAAAAATTGACAATGCTTTAGGCTTTGATAATTAACTGCCAGCCTTGAACTTGTTTCTAAAATCAATATTGCGTAAAGGTTGCTGGTTTTTTTCCCCCTTTTTTGGAGTGAATTTCTATTTGGAAAGTTAGGAGCTTGAGTTATTTATAGCTTTACGCTGTCATCCTGCAAAGTTTGTTATATAAAAAGATTAAATCATTTGGAAAAATAAAATATGTTTAGTTGCGAATTTTGGTTGATTTATATTGCTGTTTAAAGTTTTAAAGAGTTTAAAGAAATTGTAGAATTTGTTAAATATAATAATATAAATCTTTTTTTTTTTATTTTTGGTAAAGCTTTCAGTAATAATTTCGTTTTAAAAATTGTTGTATATTAAATATATCTATTAAATAACAGAAATATATAAAATAGAATAAAATAATACAATTTTTATTTTATTTATTATTTAATTCCATATATTTTATTGATTTATGTATCTATTTTGTATACAGAAATGTATTTGAAAGGCACACTACATAAACGGTAGTATTTATAAGGCTGATAAGCCTTAAGCTTCTCCGTTCGCTCTGATGAGAATAATACTAAAATAAATTTTATACAATTGTATCTTTGAAATTAATTTCAATCTTCAGCCATGGCAATGCAATTGAAAGATAATGCATTCCAGCTATGCGCATAAGTAATAAAATCAAACAACAGGTTAAACTAATGTTGATAATATCTATTGTGGCTGCAGGCTGCAGGCTGCAGGCTATGCAGAAACTTAAGCACATATATGTATATTTATATATAAATATTAGTTATATTTATATTGTTGTCAGTGTTGTGCTATGGCAACTAGTTAAGGGATTAATAAGGCAGCTGACATAACAAGTTGCCTGGCTTATGGAAATAATCATCGTGGCCTGCAGCAAAGACCAAAGCAAGTGTAGACAAATAAATATACATATATATATGTATATATATACACATAACGTATTTATCAGAGAATATATACATATATGCGTGTGTGCAGATAAAAGGATATATGTTGTTGCCGTGTACTTACATATTGACTTAATGCGTTGCTCCGATTGCTGGGCATTCGCTTCGGGCTCCACTGCAGTAGCTGTGACTGTTGCAGTTGCCGTTGCAGTTGCAGTTGCCGTTACAGTGGCTGTTGCAGTACCACTAACAACAGCAGCTGCAATTAAAGTCGCCTTCATTGTTGTTGCATTTATCATAGCCAGCAGCAGCGCCAGCAGCAGCAGCGGCAGCTTAACGTAGTTGGCCATCCTGGCCATGCTGATCCTTGCTGAAACTTGTTTGCCTTAATTATTTGTCCTTATTGTTGCACTAGTGAGCTTGATTAGAGAGGCATTTGATGAATTAAATTACTGCTGTTGCTGTTGCTGTAGTTCTGTTGATTTCCACATGATTTAGCAGCTGCAATTGAAGAACCAGATAGTACACAATCAATTTATCTAATTAGATTCAACACGCACAGCGCATCTTATCAATTTTCTGCAACGCTTCAAAGTATGCTATGAATTTATTTATTTATTTCATTTATTGCTTCGACAAATTTTCGTTAAATTTGAAATTTTAATATGAATTTCTATCGTCTAACACTCAATTATTTACATAAGCATTTAATTGCCAGTGTCAGTTGAACTAATCACTGATGCAGTTAATTAACCAAACAATTGACTATATCAATATTTATTAGCTAGCTAGCAAGTTAGGCAATTTAACTGACTGACTGACTGACGAAATAAATAAGAGTTTAATTAAACTTAAAATTGTAGTGTAACAGACTTGACTATATTTACATGGATTTATGAAAATAAATATTGATATATTTACAGACAGAGAGAGATAAATAACTAAATAGAGAAAGATTTTCTAGAGCAGTCATTATATTTTATTTAATTTTATTTTTTTCGTAATAAAATATTTGTTGTTTAGTGTAATTCGACCTTTAATCTAAACAAAAATTAATTAAACATATTCTGGCTATGTAATATAATTATAAATTGAAAAGCATAGTAGAAGAAAAAAGTTCAAGAGGATATATGAAAGGCGTCAAGTCAGCTTAAATATGTCTTAAGGTTTGAAAATCTTTGGATTGCTGTACCTAAACGCCTAGCCATGCTTTAGGGCTGAGAATGTTTAAAGAGATATATGACAGAGGTGAAGACCTGGTCCAATTGATCTTGTAAGCGAAAGGGTTACCCCCGCACTACAACTAGAAGATGACTCAGAATCTTCTAGCTGTTGTGCGGAGTCTAGAAAAGCTTTGGGCTACGGCTACACATTCGCCTCTGTCGTGGTATTTAAATAAATCTTAAGTGAGAATAGAAAATAGAATACAAAAAGCAGCCCAGGCTTCATTTATAATAATTATTATTTTATTTAATTTTTTTGTATTTATTTCTTTTTTATATTTTATTTATTTATTTTCATCTTCATTTATTATTATTAATATTATTGTTACTATTTTATTATATTTTATTTTTTATTAATTTCTTTATTTTTTTTATTTATTTATTTATTTTTTTTTTTTTTTTATTGAATTTTTTTTTTTTATTCAATTTTTACTATAAGAAGCAAACGTTAATTTATTGATCGTGATAGGCCAGTTGAGAATATTTCCAGGAAAGTCAACTTTTTGTAGCGTTCAACCCTTTCGTTTCTTTTTTTTTGTTTTTTTTTTTTTTTTTTTTTTTTTTTTTTTTTTTTTTTTTTTTTGTTATAACTGGTATAAAAGTAAAGAGAATTTCAACGGTATGAGGCTTGATCATTTCATATTCGACTGAGTCTATCTCAGCGATTATTCCTTTCTTATTTTCTATTTTTATTTTATTTATTTATCTACCTCAGCGATTATTCCTTCCTTATTGACTCTTATTTTATCCATTCATCTTATCTAAAATAAAAATCTCTTTACTTTTCAGCTATTTTTATTACCTCTTCTCATAAAGGTATCTATCTAGTTACCTATCGCTCTCTTAACCAGCAACGTTGAACGAAGTATATATTGTTCTCATATTTTTTAAGCTATTGAGGATCTGCGTAAATATTTTCCTTTTACCATTTTTTTACCGATTACCGATTGCAAATTACCGTTACTGCTCAAATAATAATTAACTGTTTGTCTTGCGCTGGGACAGTTGGCGCGTGTTAATTTCATATCCACTTGGCGCATTGTTTGATTGGCGCCCAACGGCCCAAACAGCTCATTACGCAATTTCAGCACAACAACAACGACAATACCAACCACAACTACAACAACAAACAGTACAACAATATCATTTATTACAGCCCAAAGGGCCAGCGAGACACAGAGCATTGGTAATATTAAAGTATTTAAATGCTGTGATTATCTGTAAGTCTGTCTGTGTGGGTTGCTCGCATTGTTGTTGTTGTTGTTGTTGTTGTTTTTGTTGTTGTTGTTGTTGTTGTTGTTTCTGTTGTTGTTGTCGTGGTTGCTATTGTTATTGTTTGTTGTGTAATATGGTATATGGTACATGTTAAGGTCAGTTTGTACTTTGACCCGTGCACTCGACACTCACCAAATTTGCATTGTTTGTTATTGTTTGTGTAAAAATTAACATTTTAATTGGATTTTGGGCATTTGGTGCTTATGAATGTGAGCAATCCATGTTTCAGACAAATTACACAGAAATCTCTCAATATCTCTATCTCACTCTCTCCCCCTACCAATCTCCCAGTCTGTCTCTTGTTCTCCCTGCTTTTATTTGTTTTTATGTAGTTGTTGGCATTGGATTTTATTAAAAAAAAAGTAAAGAAATACATCATTATTTCAGAGCGGAAAAAGAAAATAAATAAATCAGACCTTTGCTTCGAAAATATGTGGGCAGCATCAACATTGATATAACGAATCAAAAAACAATGATTTGACTGCGCGATACCCTGTTTAAGAAATGCAGAAAAAAAAAATCAACTTTTTGCATATGAAAGCGAGTTGTTTAGAGCTTGCAAGTGATGTAAAACTTATACATAAGGAAGAATTATATATAAACTAGGAAATATTCTATAAATATAATTATAAGAAATTTGCTGAGATTCCATATATACAATATATATGATTAACATATAAATATGATGGAATGTGGGCTTCGTTTCTAAAATACTCTTCAGTGTACCATCATCATCTTCATCTATTAAATTCACTTCATGGAAATTCATACAAAAACAAATATATATAGCCCATTCAACTGCATAAACAGAGTATCAAAAGGAATATAATTGTAAACCATAAAGCAAATACAGCAATGCTCATTAAAGTCAACTCAAATATTTAAACGAAAATAAAACAAGAATATTCACTTTGAGCTGCTGTGAAAAAATACGAAATTAAATACATTAATTATGGCATGAAGAGTGTGAGAATTTTAAAACGAACAAAAAAATTGAACCACAATTTCAGCGTTAAAAATGCGAAATGAAATTTATGAATTCAATTGAATATTGAATAAAAAGAGAAAGACAGAGAGAGAGAGAAAGATTTTTATAAGTAAAGCAAAAAAAAAAAATTCCAAAATTTAAACGACAAAAAGATTTAAGTGAATTTTTGTTTAAATGTATGAAAGAGACTTTTATTTAAATAACGAATAAGAACTACACAATTTAAAGAAAGAAAATATATATTAAAATTAATAAATAAATTAATAATAAACACAATTTATTAAATCTTTTATTTATTTTCAATTTCTATTAAACCCAAGCGAATCATATTACTATATCCTTTAGCTGCCTTTGTTTATGGAACAGTTAATTAATTATGCAACAATTTTTGGGGCTGTGAATGGAAGCAGTGTGTTAATTGTGCCTGGGTCGCCTATTAAAGTTGACTTCAATTATGCCACACCCCGGCTCGATGCTAATTTAATGAAATTTTGTAAAAGTTGCGACCGAAAATTAAGTTTAAACAAACTTTGCTTTAATTATAAAACAAAACGAAAGGCCCCCAAAAGAGCGTCATCAATATGCAAATTATGCCCAAACTGTTTGTTGCTTTTGCTTTAGTAGTCGAACTTTATATGTATTTTTTTTTCTCTCTCTCTCTCTCTCTTTGGCAAAGCGATTTTCGATATTTGGCATCCGAAAGCCATTTTGTTTTTTTTTTTTTTTTTTTTTTTTTTTTTTTTTGCTAGAACCAGTTGAATTAATAATTTTGCATGACATGTGAAAACTGTGTCCTTGGGCGCATGCAGTTTTGTTATTGATGCATGGTAATAGCATCAAGCAAACTAAGCTGCAAACTTTTTTATTTTATGTTTTAGCTAGGGGGTAAGTTAAAATTCATTTATATTTTAAATAAATGAAAAGGAAAAAAAAGAAGAACAAAAATATAATTGAAAAATTACAAAAAACATTCACCAAAATTTAAACCTATTCATATATATTACCAGATTTTAAAAGATAATAAAAATGGATTTTCATGTAAATGTAAAAATTGTGTTTCAGGTATATGTATTTAATTAATTTTTTTTTTGTCTTTTTTAGTGTTTAATTTATTTTTGTCTGTCTCTCTTTCCTATGATGAAAATTTCGTTTATTTTTAATATTAAATTTAATACTTGCTTTTTTTAATTCTTTTTTTCCTTTTTTATTTAATTTTTTTCTCTCCCTCCTATTTATTTAATATTTGTTTGTTATTATTTTTTTCCCCATTTTTTAATTTTTTCTCTCTCTCTATC
This sequence comes from Drosophila borborema, assembly GCA_030914335.1. NCBI lineage: Eukaryota > Metazoa > Arthropoda > Insecta > Diptera > Drosophilidae > Drosophila > Drosophila borborema. The sequence goes on along the minus strand of JAUESP010000005.1, from coordinate 130,269 downwards.
CTATGATGATAATTTCCTTTATTTAATTTGATATTAAATTTAATACTTATTTATTTTTTGTTTATTTTTTTTTTCAATTTTTAATTTTCTCTCTCTCTCTCTCTCTCTCTCTCTCTCTCTCTCTCTCTCTCTCTCTCTCTCTCTCTCTCTCTCTCTCTCTCTCTCTCTCTCTCTCTCTCTCTCTCTCTCTCTCTCTCTCTCTCTCTCTCTCCTATGATAATAATTTCGTGTATTTTTTTTTTAAATATTAAATTTAATATTTGTTTATTTTTTGTTTTTTCTTTTTTTTTTCATTATTTTTTTTTTCTCTCTCTCTCTCCTTTGATGATAATTTTGTTTATTTTTAATATTAAATTTAATACTTGTCCTCGATTTTTGTCTCTTCCAGGATGCAGACAATGAATCTGTAGCAAATTTTTTACTAAAAACAATGCAAGATTAATAAAGCAGCCACAGACCTGCCCTCTTTTTATTGTTTTTTTTTACCTGGAAATGAAAACGCCCATGAAAAAATAAAGCTACTAAATTGATTGAGAAGCAATAAAAGGCATGCAATTAGAAGCTTGGCGGAATTTGTGTGAAGTGATGCGAGGGTTAAAAAAAAAAGCGATGTTACAAGCATCCAAAAAAAAGAAAAATGTTCTTTAAAAATTTTACAAATAATTCTGAATAAAAAAGAATAAAAATTCATAAATGCAGCTTCGTTACGAAAACGTACTACGAAAAGGTTACATAAAAAATAAATATTTGATTGCAATATATTTTCCCACTTTATTTGGCTTTAGATCCCGTCAAGTGTGTTCATTAGGCGCCACATCTAAGTCAGTTTCTTCCCTAGTTACACGCAAATCGTCTCTAATTTCCAGCTTGATTCATTCAAATCCTTTTTTGGCTGCCTTCATACTCGTAAATACAGCAACTCATGATGGCTTTAATCACTTTATTAAATTAGTTGCTTGGCAAGGTGAGCCAGCATATTCGAAGCACTCACACCAATCAGTCTTGGCTGTCGCTGTCAAGTGAGTGTATTCATTTACACTCACTTCCACCGCAATTCCAATTTGGCCTTTTTGTGTTTGCCGTAAACAAAAAAAAAAAAAAAGTCGAGCGTGCACCAAACAAGCCCAAAACAAAATCTCTGAGCTTCCAGTTAACAAGTGTTGGCCATTAGGGTATCATTCGAAACAGAAATGAGTGTGAGTGAGTGAGTGGCCAAGTGTGACTGTGTGAATGCCCATATATGCTAGCGTGTGTTAGTGTGAGTGTGTAAATACAAGTTAATTAAACAAGCCACGTCTGCACATTAATCACCTGGACAACGCTCCGGCGCCAGGTAACCACAAAAGCTAACCAAAACAACAGCCAGAGATGTGGCCCAATGCCAGATACCCAGCAATTCACACAAAGCTGTCAAAATAAGTTCTGCTAAAATGGACCTCAATTCGTTGAGCATGCAAGTTTAAGAAGCCTAAGCAAAATGGTAAGCATATTTCAATATAAAAGATATATATCTCCGTTCAATTGTATCAAAATTCCATTTAAGACCCTAAGCATGTTAGGAGCTTAGGAAATATCTTATGGAAAAAATCGACAAACTTTTTTATTATGAAAGTAAAAAAAAAAAAAAAAAAAAAAAAAAAACAAATTTAAAAAATTTTATCTAAATAAACTTTTAGATATAGTTTTTTAATTTTTTTTGTTTACCTAATGTATTTTTTATTTATTTTTTTTTTTCTTTTTTTTGTATTTACTTTCATAATAAAAAAGTTTGTCGATTTTTTTTTTTTTTTGCTTCTTATAATTAATTTTTAGAGAATTTATATCCAAACTTTTCCAATCAGATTTACCATATATGTATTATATAATGTATGTATATACATATATTTGCATTTATTTACAATAAATAAATATATATTTATTTTAAATTTAGTTCTTTAACATTCTTCTCTTTTATCAATCTACCTTTTGCTATCTACTTGACTATCTACTTTCTACTGTTTTTCCACACTTGACCAACAATCTACCTATGTTAACAATTTATTTTTCCCACAGGGTATTCAAAAGAAGTAAATAGAGACAAAAAGCGAGAAGAGCCCAGCGAGAGAGAGAGAGAGAGAGAGGGACAGAGAGAGATAGACAGAGAGAGGGCGAGAAAGAGGGAGCGGGGGATGTGTGAACTAAACCGAAATTCAATTCAAAGCACGTGAGAAGTGACGAGTGGAGCGCATCCGTTGTTGAGCTCTCTATATCGTTGTCGGCGTTGTTCGTGCCAACGGCATGTCGAACTACTCTTAAGCCCGTGACATGTGTCCTTTGTGGTGTTTATGAGGTCATAAGATTAATGAGCGACAAGCTCATCTTTTGTTATTGTTTTTAGCGGCGTCTAATTAATTGCTGTCCGCCCTTCCACTCCAAAATGTCTATCGCTGTCTGCTGCCTGGCAACGGGGATATTAGGTATAAAAGTGGCTGCCAAAATGCCGCATTCCTGTTTTCACTTTGCGCCTTGGCATCCCGCAGCAGCAATGAAAATTGTTGCAAGTTTTTTTTTTTCCATCTTCCTTCACTCCAACTTAACGTAACTCGAAGAAAATGCCATTGCCACGCTCTCACTGATTTTTCGTGGGCAATTTTGACATTTTCATTGCCACGCCCGAGGCAACCGCAAGTGTCCTTCTTGGCGAATTTCCCAAAATTAATTACAGTTTATACAGTAAATATTTGTCAAAAAGATTCCTTTAAAGCATTTGCATGACAACATTTGCCTCTTTATAATGCCAAACTTTCATTTTAGCCAGCAAATTTCTATTAACAAATCCCTGATAAACATTTCCTAACAATGCCAATGCGTGCGCGTATACAAATGGAGGCACTGTATAAATGAGCGGCTCGTGTCAAATTGCTACCACTTGACATTGACTGCTCAGCGTTTGAAAATTCATTTCAAATTTCAACTTCAAATTCATGATTTACAAATTGTTCAAAATAGGAAATGTAATTCATGAAGAAAACGAAAAGTTTCATGTTTGTATTTTCTTGTAATTTCCCAACATCATTTACATTTATGCGTAAGTTTCTTTGTAATCCAAAACAGTTTCTTTTAGCTTCATATATCATAAGAAACTTCTTTGGCGGCACATATACCAATTTAGCTAAAAAAAACTTAAACAGAAGAATGATTTCTTTTCTGACTATTTATTTCTTAATGCTCTCTCTCTCTCTGTCTCTCTCTCTCTCTCTCTCTCTCTCTCTCTTTAATCTACTTTTTCTCAGCTCTCCTACCTTCCTTTTATTTTTCTTCTCAGTTCTTTATTCTCTGTTCTATCTGTTTCAATATGTTTTTATCATATCCTTCCTTTCTACTAACTTTAATTTTTATTTTCTTTATTTTCTCTTGTCTCTTCTCTTTAATTGCTTTTCTTCTTCTAACAGCTCTCGTCTGTATTCTGTAATTCCCAATTTCTCGCTTCTCACTTTTCTCTTCTTATTTTTCTATTATCTTATCTCTCTCATAATTTCCCATTTCTATTCTCTTTTCTTCTTCTCCCTGATTTCTTTTCCTTTTTTTTTTCTCATATATCTTTTCTCTCTTCCTTGCTTTTTTCTCTCTCTTTCTTCCATCTTCTGCATCACTCTGCTAACTTTTGTCCCCTCTCTTCGCTCTTCACCTTTCTCTCTTCTATTACATTTATCGTTTCTTTCCTGTCCGTTTTTCTTTTTTCTTTATTCACTTTATCCTATCTCTTTCTCTCACTCCCTCTCTCCCTCTCTTCTCAATTCTCCATTTTTCTATACTCTCTTCTTTCTTTTCTCTATTCTTCATTCCTCATCCTCTTTCATCTGTCTTCTCTTCTCTACAATCTTGTTTCTTCTCTTGTGCCTCATCTCTTTCATCTCTTCTGCCTGTCTTCACATCCCACACCTCTCGTCACTCTCATATTTGTATCTCATAGCCGGGATTAGCTGTCAGAGAGAAACAGTAAAAAAGTCAGTCAGCGGTTGAAATGTTTTAACACGAATAACTAACATCATTTGTCACTCACTAAAGAAAAGAAAAATCTCCGACAGTATCAACAAATCACTCAACGCGCGACTCCTACTCACTTGTCCACTTGGAGAAAGGACATGGAAGGAACATGGACATGGACATGCGGAAGCAAAGCCAAACGGAATCAAAAGCAGATAAGTTAAAAGTAACTTGGCCAAAGTTTCAAATCAAAAGCCAAACTTCGATTCATGAAAGACACAAAAAATAAATAAAACAAAAAAAAAAAAAAAGAAAACGAAAAGCAATCGGCAGCAGACAGTGAAAAAGCGTGCGGGATCACGCCCCAGAAATCAGCAGCTGAGACAAAGTTGCCAAAGTAGCGAGCAAAGAAACCAACTCAAGGAATATATATCTATATATATGTATATATATATATATATATTTCGTAAGTGTATTTGAAGTACGTATATTTATTGCGTGCTGCTTTTTTTTTCTGTCGCTGCAGCGCAAAAATTGTAACAAATGCATTTTCGATTAGCATTAAATCACGTCGCTTGTCTGACTTCATTTCCGATGTGAAATAAATATTTTACTTTGATTTATATGTAAGCGAAAATAAGGGTAATCTAACCGTGTCCTGCCCCAACTCGGATATACCTGATCCGATAGCAAGTGGGGGAGTTACAGTTAGATGCAAGTCAAATGAGCCGTGTACGTGCTGTGGTTCCCTCTCTCTCCAAAGAGAGGGGCGAGGAGCGAATCGAAAGTGCAAGAGTAGCAAATTGTGAAAAGACAGTGAAAACACGCTGAAGCAAAAGCAAACAGTTCGAATTGCCGAGTGGATAATATCAGAGTCACATGACGATATCAATGAGAAATTAGATCTATGCTTGCTAGACAAAAATGTTCCAAGTTAAGCAAAAATTTGTATAATGTGAGCATAATAATATAAGCCTAAAGCGTGAAAATAAATTAATGAATATCCTAAAAAATACTAGTATATATATTTTCTAACAAAAACTAAACAAATATTTGCAATAAATTAATAAATTGTGTAAATAAAAAATACTTTTTATCTGTTGATTATTCCGTTACAGTAAAGAGTCAAAGAACTTAACTAAAAAAAAACAAAACAAAAATAAATAAAAGAACAAACATTTTATTTTTTGTATTTTTTTTTTTTTACAAAATTAAAAAAAAAATGATAAGAAATACAAAATTAATTATATTATTTTGTTTTGTTTTATTTTAACTAAAAATACAAAAAAAAATTTAAAAAAAACAACAAACATTTTGTATTTTTTTTTTTTAACAAAATTAAATCTAAAAAAAATGGTAAGAAATAAAAAAATAATTATATTTTTATTTTAATTTTTTTTTTAGTTTAATTTAATTTAAAGTCTAAAAAAATTTAAAATAAATATCATTTAATTTTAACAATTAATTTTTTTTTTTTTTTATGTGAACATATTATGCATATATACAGATGCATATATAACCAAACAAATTTTTTAAATTATGATTTTTTTAATATTTTTCAATTATGTTAATTTTTATTCTTAATGCATATTTTTAAGAGACTGACGAGCTAAGATTGCTAACATGTTCAAAATACTTTAATTTACAACTGGATTTCTTGCATAGTTATTAAAAAAATTAAAAAATTAATAAAAGTTTTGCATAAGAAAAATAAAACATTTTCTCGCCAAACCGGCTTAAGTAATTGTCCACAGCAAGCTGTCACAATATACAGCAAATGACTTTGAAAGCAGACTGAAAGAAAGAACAAAATGTCCTGCAATATGTTTGTTATTGGACACTTTACTGTACGCTACTTACAAGGAATCTACTTACTACAAATACAAATACAAATACAAATACAAAAAATAAATAAGGGCCAAGCAAAATGGAATAAAAGACAGCACCGAAAAAATGTGCAGCAGGGTGTTCGCTATCGGTCGCTTTACTGTACATAAATAACTTGCAAGGAATTTAGTGGCACATACCAAGAATGTCCATTGAGCTGCATTACATAGCGGGATACGAAGCAGCTGTGTTCTTTTCGTACTATTTTTCGTGCGTTATTTATTTAAATGTGACAGCACACAAAGACACCAAAACACCCGCAGAGGCGCAGACGCTCACACACACGCAGTTGGTCACACTGTTTGGCAGACACGTTTAAACGTGTTGCACAACTTTCACTACGCTTTGCATGCACTTTCGCTGCTTTGGCCTTTGCGGTAACGGCGACGACAATGGCGACGGCGACGGAAGCGATGACAGCCACAACGACTGCGACTGCGACTGCGACTGCGACAGCGACTGCGATAGCGATAGCGCGAGCAAAAGCGAAGACAGCGTAGACAACGTTGACGATTTTGTGTTGATCAGAAATGCATTCAAAGCGCTCGCCGCAAAAGGACGTGGCGCACGGCGTACCGAGACGACACTGCCACAACCACGAGATGCCTTGCATCCGAAACACGTGCGACGCGAATTGACATTCGTTTCAGACTGCACGAAAGCGCAAAGCTTTTCAATCATTCCTGCCGAAACATCGTACACTTACATCTCGGCCGACAGCCAAAGCCGAAGTGTGACCAGCAACCGAACGAAGCACGTGCAGCCGAACGACGACTCCGAAAAAAGTTATTTGCGGCGAATTAGCTGGAGGGGTCGAGCACTGTTACGAGACTCCAGAGTTCGAGTCTGAGAGTATCACTCAAACAGCTGTTATTCAAATTTGTAACTAAATGATTACCTTGTAAAATTACAGTTGATAATATCAACACGTATAAATTATTGGCATTTTATTTGTGCAATAATAAATATCTGAGCAGTGGTAAAGTATTTAGTTAAAGCTTAGTTAATAATAGTCTTCTGCAACTATTCTATATTTATTATTTACATATATGAATATATTATTTAACACTTAATATTGTATCAACATTTTACTATATTGTATAATTATTTTCTGTAATATCAATCAATCAATTAGCCACATGGAATAACTTACCTATGCCAACATTCGTATCACATATGGTAACAGTAAGTTAAATTCCTTTTATTAAGGATACCCCTCACTGTTAACATGAAAAGGTACAGTAAGGCACACTGTTAAACTTACCCCTTCCATGTACCAAAATAGCCCAAAGTGGTTGTTGTAGTCGCTATAACAGCAACAATATTTAGTTATCTGTAAACAAAAAAACAGTCTAGGAATTTTCGTAATCTGTTTGATATTCTGTACCAAAATATTGCAGTAACAGCAGCTATGGTACATACTGTAGCACTTTGTACAGTGTACTAAAATATCATATTTAGTCTGCAGTGGTTATTGTACGAACTAACTCTCTAACAGCGCTCTGTAAATATTTAACGTTTAACATAAATGTACTAGAATATCCCACTGCATTGCTTATTGTTCATACTTTTGATTAACATTCTGTACCATATGTACTAAAATGTCCTAGTGTTAATGTACAGTGGTTTTTGTATGAGCTATGAACTGACTTTTCATATATGTTCTAAAATATCATACTCTACATATGTACATGAGTTCTCATGTTACTTAACAGTGGTTGTTGTATATGCTGCTGAATCAACAGTTAAAGTCTGTTGATAAGAAAATCCAGTCTATAAAGAATATACATTAACATTTATCATTTAAAGAGATTAAAAACAAGTTGTATATTTTTTTGTTACTTTTTCCACTTCAACTTTTATTTATGCAAAAATCCTTCAATACGTTTAATTTACAAATTGAATTAAAAATTGAAAAATATTTTAATGGAAAAATGACTAAAACACATTTGAAAGTCTTTAAAAAATTCCCATGCACAGACAATAAACTACATTAGGATAAATATTTAAAAAAGAAACCTTTAAATATCTAAGTAGCTAAATTCTTTTAAATTAATTTATATAATTATATAATCGTTCACTTTGTTTTTTTGTTGCTCTGAAATGCAATTGGAAATGTTAGTTGAGTTGTAGATTTTTTTGTTTAATTGCTTAATTTTATTTCGTTGCGCGCCACAAAACAATTTTTTACATGGAAATTCGTTGAAAATGCAAAAATTTTAAGAAATTTGTAACGAAAACAATTTTGAATATATTGCTTAACCAAAAAAATGCGTGAAACGAAACTCGCGACGCGTTTTTTTCCTATATCTAACAAAATTTGAAGTTGATTTTGTTAATTTTTTGCTCGGCTTCAGAAAAAGTTAACAAAACGTTTCGCGAGCTCATTTACAAGAAATACAATTATAATTCTTTCTTTTTTTTTTCATTAAAACTAAATGCTGATTATGTTTAATTTACTAATTGTAACTGTTTGTATAATTATAATTTGTAGATAAGCAACAGCAAATGCGTTTACCATAAGAAGAACGAAACCCCGCAGAGGAGACGCGTGACTGACTGTTACGATTAACAGGACTTTAACATTTGCTGTTACTTCCATACGTTGTTGATGTTGTAGATGTATATATACCGAAAGGGGCTTTGCATTAAAGTGGCTTTTCCTATAAACTGTTTTTTTTTTTTACTTTTCTTTTTTTTCGTTTTTTGTTTTTTGACTATGATGTGTTTTTGTTGTGCATGCTGCTGCTGTTGTTGTTGCTTCTGCTGTTGTTGTTGCTTCTATTGTTGTTACTAAGCGTTCCGGACGCTTAGAATCATTTGAGCTTGGCATATGCATCGACCTTTTTGTGGAACTGATTGTAATACTCGAGCGCAGCATTCCTAGTCTGATTTAGCGCCTGATTAATGTTCTCAGGTGAGAAGCGACCACTGCAAAAGTGAAAATACAGAAAGATTATAAGTATGTATAAGGAATAAAAGTAGATAATAAACAACAATATATGTATATGTATTAAGACTGAGGAAATATAGTATATAGAAAAATATAGTACAAATGAGAAAGATTTAATTGAGATTGAAGGGCTTGAATTGAAGATCACGAATCAACAAAAATAATCTCTATGAAGGCTGGCTCAAAAATCTAGTGCTCCAACTCTTACAAGAAAATTTCTGTGTGATTTACAAAACTACAATACTTTCTATGCAGTCCAGAGTATAAACTATTGCTATGCAATTTATAAATATAAAAAAAAAATATATATATATATACAAAAATATATAAAATTTTAAAAGATAAATGTAAATGTGTATAAAAACGTAAACTTATAGACACACAATTCTATATCTATGTTCACAGCTCTGTTGTATCTAAAGTTCAGAAACAATGGACACTATTGCTAATAAATATGTCTAAACAAAAAGTCATATAGAAGACATTATCATAAAGCACTTATATAAACAAACAAAACACTTATTGTAAAATGCTCTCTAATTACAGATGTTTCAATACACGTTTACATATATATACTTAATATGTGCTCTCTTATATAGTTATATGGATAGTTATTTAACATACATATATTATAACAATCTTTTACAAATATTATCATTATAATTTGTAAAAAATATTCTATCTCATTACATTCTTATCAAAATCTACTTTCATCTCAATTTTACCTAATAAATACTATTTATATAGTATTTTATACACAATTAGAAATTGATTTAATATACAAATTTTCATTACAATCTCGCATCTGTTTAACTAATATAAATTCTTATCACAATCAATGGATACAATCTGTTATACATATATCTCTCCAATATATATTCTCATTAGAATTTCGTATATATCTCTATGGTATAAATTCTCATAACAATCTCATATATACCTAATATATATTCTCGTCACAATCTCTCCTATATCCCCATTATAAATTATACATTATTATCTTTAAGTATATACAATCTACTATAACTATAACCAAAATATACTTACACCAGCACCTTCTCCTTGATTAGGGTTGCAGATTTGTCGTAGCTGTTGACGGCCAGATCCTTGGCGCCCGCGGCGAAGGCCTCCAGTTTATGCGAGAAATTTGGCACATATTGATCGATCTGCATGCAGGGAAAGGAAGAGAATGAGAAAGATAAGCAAAGAGCAGTGACAAAACCGGTGGAGCAAGGGATGGGACAACGCGCAGCAAACCAGTTTGCCATCAAACAGTCAACATTAAAAAAAAAAGCAAAACAAAGAAGCAGCTTTCAAGACGCAAATAGTTAAGAGAATATGAATATGAATATGATGTCAGCTACTCACAAACTTGGCCACCGCCGGCCATTGGGCACGCCAGTAGTTCAGGCCATTCGTGTAGGCATTGCAGCAGGCATTCCGTCCGAGCTTCCACACATCGATGCTCGTCTTGATCGCCGGCTGGGCATACGGCGGAATATGCTTTTCGGCCCATTTGTAGCCACGTGCGCCGGTGCCCATTGTTAAATACCAAACGCGCTGCACTTGCGGCAGTACGCCGGCATTCTTAAGCACCTTGCCGGTGGCAGACTTCTCAAAGACACCTTTGCCATTCACCTCGGTGTCGTAGTAGAGGGCGCCCGCAATTAATGCAATGATAAAGATGCTGCCCAGCGTCCATTTACAGCAGCCGCATTTCTTTTTCTGCGACGCAGCATTCTGTTTATTCTTTTTCTGTTGTGCGCTGGTCTTCTCCTGCACGTTCTGTGAATAGATAGAGTGGGAGAGAGATGGAGAGAGGGAGAGAGCAATTAGCAATTAGAGATGATAGTTCAAAGTTGACGGAGCGAGTGAGACAGCAAGCATATTAAGTCATAGCTTTAAAGCTGTTTCAGCTGTAAGTGATCAAGGTGATGGGAAAAGGTGAGAGGGGCGAGTCTCTTTGTATTTATTACCTTCTTGGCAGCAGGCGCTTGTTTGCCCTGTTTGTTTTGTTTCGGTTTAACCTGAGCCATAATTTTCTAAATTTATTAGTTTTTGTTTTGTTTTTTTAATTTCAACTAAATTTCTGCAGCTGCGAGTATTTCAGTAACTGCTGTCGTTTAAAAAATGTATAATAAATATTTATGAGTTAAGAGTTTTCGTTGTTTTCTTTCTTTCACTTTTTCCAATTTTTAATGCAATTATTCAAAGTAATTCACGACAAATTCAACTTTTATCTAGCTATTAAGCTTGCGAAAGCTTCAATTCTGTCATCGAGTCGCAATTAATGAAGAAGCAGAGAGGCGATTAAGCAGCAGACAAGTTCAGCGGTCAGCGAGAGTCGCAATTAAAAAAACAAAAACCAAAGAAAAACAACAAAAAGTGCACAAACAATTTGCACGTAGCAAACAGCGCGCAGCTTGACACAAATGCGAATGCGGGCTAGGCAAAAGGCGCGCAAGATAAAGCGTTAAGCAATAAGAATAACAGAATCGCAGCAGCAGAGGGAACGGCAGCGTAAGCAGCAGCAGCTGCATACGTCACAAGGGCGCACCACAAAAATCTGATGACGCGTCATCAGCTGAGCCGCACAGAGAGCGTAAGAAAAAAGAGAAGAATTCTGAGAGCACCAACTGAGGGAGCGCACGAGCACTTAAGATAGAAAAATAAAGAGAGAGAGAGAGCGAGCTAGCAGCTTTAGCTTTGATATTGTTTTAAAATACAATAAAAAGCAATAGCGGTAGTCTCATACATATGTATGTACATATATATTTACAGACACACACATAGACACATGCGTTAACATGTAAAGCAACAACAACTGTTGATAATCAAACCAAGTTGAATGAACTCTCCAATCCTCAAGTTTCTGTGGCGGATAAAAGGTGTCCAACAAAAATATACAAAAATTATAATATGTACTTATGTGCATATTAACATAGGCACATTTGCACATGAAAAATTGACAACGCAGCAGGTTGAAAAGCAAAAGAGAAAATCTGCCGACGCCACGTGCAAGAAAATTGCCAGACAATCAGAAAAAAAGACTTGTTAGTGGTTGGCTTGCGTCTACCTCTGCCTCTCTGCCTAGTGTCTACCATTGCTTCAGCTTCTGCTTCGTCTTCTTCTCTTTTGACCTCTGCGTTGGCATTAGTGACGTGGGCAATGGGCAATGGGCAGCGGTCAGAGCATCGCATGAGTATTTCTTATCTCAAGCCGAAAAAAAAATTCAGCGCCGCAGCAAGCAAGCAACCAACAAGGGTGTGCTGCAGCGGCGGAGGGGAGGGCAATAGCCAATCGCAGCTATAACACATCATCCATATAGAAAAAGTGACGCTAGATCATCATAAAAGCGGCTGCGTGCGATAAGCATTGTGAGCGCACACACACACGCACACGACACACGAAAAACAGCGGTAAGAAAAGTAGTCCGGCCGCATGGCAACGCCATGACTGAAAAAATGCACACACGCATACATAGTTACAAACGGGCACACAGACACACACACACGCACGCACGCCTAATTAAACGCACTTTAAAAAAAAAAAAAAAGAGAAATTAAGTGTGCGCCCGGCAAATACGACGTAAAGCAGCATCAGCACCAGGCGCGACGTCGACATCAGCGTCAGCGTCTTTTAGCCTTTCTCCTTCTTATTTTCGACCGATATTTTACTTTCGAATTGGCGCAAATTACTTTGAACACTAATTGCAAAATTCCAATTGGAAATCTTTGTTTTTCTTTCTTTATAAATTTCTAAACCAGAACTAGCCAGAGACGAAAAATACTTTTTTTTTGTTTTGCAGCCACTTGCAATAAACTGACAATCAGCGCGCAACGTGTACACAATGGCGTCTGACCATTCACAGCCCACAGCGTACACACATACATACATATATCAAACAGCTGGGTCAATAGAACAGTGTTACCAACTATCTTTAAATACGTTAGAAGGTGGAGTACAAGTTGGCAATTTCATCTAATCAAATGTAATAAACTTACCTTTAAAATGGCATCCAAGTCGTCAACACAAATATCTTTGCGTTTACTCGACTGCAACTCGATATTTAAATACTTTATATCCAGTAGAAATGAATGATATGCGGGCGACAGTACCAGCGTCTTAGTTTTGCCTGTCCAATCATTAACTGTCAAATTGAATATACAAATTATTAAAAACAAGTAAAAATAAGTATGCAGTTTTACCTATAGCCTGTAATAGTATTAAGCTAGCAACTTGTTGTTTTTTATAGTTCATGCGCCACACTTTAAAACAATCATCCGCACCGCTGCTTAGCAAACAGCTAATGCAGCCTTCAATCTCTGTGCACTGTTTGCTTGAATTAATTTCGCGTAAGAGTGTAAGGAAAATGTTGGCCTGCTTCACAGGACTAGCAATGTATAGTTGCTGAAAATTTAAAACAGGTAATTAATATAGTAAGTAATATTAAGACGTTTAAAATTTCACTAAACCATTTGAAATTTGTCTGTTAACGTACAGGCCTGTCAGTTATTCAGCCAGGGCTGCGCAAATTAAGCTTTTTCCTTACTTTTCTCGACAGATATGCTGTATTTCATTGTTTTTTAAACTTATTTGTTTTGTTTTTTTTTTTTTTTTTTCAATTCTACTTGGCTTTACTATAATAACAGTTATCAAAACAGTTGCAAATTAAATTGGTGAATTTCAATAATTAGTTAGCAGCCCTGGATAGCCATGAAATATCGAACTACCTGGTATCTGTTTGCCTATCGTTATCGGTACTTACCAACATTTTTTGGGCGCTTCGTTTGAGACTCGCCTGTTGCTCCTTGCCAAAGTTGTTGAAATTCCCATTCAGCGCATTGTAGCAGGCAAAAAACTCCTGTTGATTGATCAGTAACGTTTCGCCCTTGCGAGCGGCAGCCGCATTGAGAACACGCTCAATATGCTCCACGACAAATTTAGAAAAGCTCTTCAGCTCCAGATTGGGCAGCATCAGATTCTGCCACACCTTAACGCCCTCTGTCAGATTCTGATGACCACCTTGGCCGATGGCCCACAAAATGCTCAAACAGATATTGCTTCGATTCTGATACGAGTTCCGCAGCAGCGCCGTCTTGGCCATATTATGCGAGCAAATGGCTGGCCAATTCTGTCCGATCAACTGCAGCACGAACTTATAGCCAACCACATTCTGGCCACTGTTCAGTTCTGTGGCCATGCTATCCAGCAACGAATAGAAGAAATACTCCAGATTCGTTTCGCCCACACTGCGAAGAAAGTCCAGTATAGATTTCTTTAAGGCCGGGCTGGCTAAATTGCTAGGATATTGGGCGCTGCGGCCGGAGAACGTGGGATCGCAATCAAACGAGAGGCAACTATTCAGATAGCTTGAAATCTAATGGGAGAGAGAAATATATTAGAAATGGGAAAACATTAATATATATCATAAAGTAATTGAACAGTAAAAGAAACCCCTATTATAAGTAATCCTTGTAGCCGCGAAATGCCTATGGCTCTTATCAACTATAAATATTCGCTTACATTGCTCAGCCAACGCAGCTGCGAGCCCGGACAGCTGATTTTCACCTGTTCCAACTGTGCGGCGAAATCGTCGGGCGTTATCTGCTTCATTGCCTGCTCTAATGTTCTCGGCTTTGCCGCCTGTTTCGGCGGCTTTTTCGCCACATCAGTTGCACTTGATTTCGCCGCGGTGGCATTTGTTTTGCGTGGCGATTTGCTCTTGGAAGAAGCCGATGCAACGCTCGACGTGGATTTAGCTGGTGAATCGGATTTGTTGTTATTGTTGTTGTTGTTTAAATTGCTGTTGCCAAATAGGTTGCGATATTGCTGTGTTGGCGGTACTGTAGATAAGCAATTACGAATTGTCATATGTATTTGTTGCTGTTGTATTAAAGATAATTAAAACAACTTACATAGTTCTTCCAGCTTGGGCAATTGGGCGGCAATTCGCTTTTGCTCCGTGTGAGCGCTAACTTTCTTCTCCAGATTCTTTTGTTTGCGTGATTTGGACACGACTTCCCATTGGTTGGACGTTCCAGACATTTTCGTATGATTTTTAATTCAATTAAGGCTTTTTCAATGCGTGCAGCGATATACTGCCCCACCGGTTGGCTGTGTGAAAAATAAATAAATACTCAAATATAACTAGCTGCATACTAAGTGGGGCAGACGTTTCACAGCACTGACAGAGCGTGCTCTCACGAGAGAAAATTTACGTTAACAGCCAGTTACTCTCACTTTATGTTAAGCAAATATGAAAAAATGACAACACTTAACAAATTCGGAATTCATATTAATTATTTCTGGTATGAAACAGCATGGTCACACTTGATTATTAATTCAAATATGTATTGACCAACTGCTAAAGTATTAATTAGTTCAAAACTAATTTCAGTAGAGTTGTAAACATTTTATTTCCTCTCACTTTGAAACAGTTTACAAACTGTACAGAGTGCAGCATTTTCTTGAATTAAGTTACTTGCAAAATGTTGCGTCTCTTTTCTTTTCACTGTTAACTTAACAGCTTAAGAGAAATGTTAGCTAACAGCAATATTTTCGCCGCGTGACAGTATTTAAGCGTTACACTTTCAAACAAAATGGTCACACAGCTAATTGTTCAATTTCAGTCCCAAAGCCAATTAGAAGGCGTATTGGTAAATATATTATTTAAAACATCTAAGGATGGTTTCAACACATTTGTTTCAAAGTTTATCATATATTTTCTATCGCCAATAAACCTGTGCTCAATTTTCAACCCTTAAGCGTACAGTATTTGCTGTTAGGATAAGAGGTATATTTAAACATGAAGCATTCGGGCACATTGGAACATGTTAACAGCTGTTATTTTGCGTTGAATATTTAAAGCGAGCAGACGTGCGTCGCGGATGCTTTTATCGAAAAACGCGGTCTACGTACAGTGCGACCATTTTGCCTCTCAATATATATATATATATATCAATCTATCGGTGTATATGTGTACATGCCAAATGGTGTAGCAAAATAAAAATTGCAAAAACAGCAACAAAATATTTTTGTGAAAACTTCTAGTGTTTGTGCAACGACAACAACAAAGCCGACGACGTCGGGTAAATATTTAACGGCGCGCCGCCTGCTGTTTTGAATTGTGAACGAGTGTGAGTGAAAGAGAGTACGACTTACATGTGCGTACGAGTGTGAGTGCGCGCTGTCTCTGTTTATTAGTGTGTGTGTATGTGTGTCTGTGTCTGCATGCCTAACAATTTGCCGCTAAACACAAAAAGCAGCTGAAGGCAGCAAAGAAGAAGCAGATAGAAGACCAGCTGACGACGACGTCGAACGTCGACGACACACACATTTATATATATATATATAGAAAAAAGTCAACGATCGATTGCGCGTATGTGTGCGAGCGGGCCAGGTGAAAAACAAAAGGCGAAGAGGCAAAACAGCAACAAACAAAATCAAAACGAATACGAGTAAAATAAAAGAAAATAAAGAAGCAAAGTGAAGCACGTGTGTGTTCTGCTCTAGCAACAACAGTTATAAATAATATACACACACAGAAAATAAAAAATGTCTTCGGTACCGCTGGCCATCAAAACGGAGGAAGTCATTTTGGAAAACGCCGAATACAACAGCGCCGAGGAATTGGATGGAGAGTTAGAGTAAGTGAAGACAAGCCATAGATGGGAAGAAGTGGAAAGAGAAGAGAACAGTGAAATGAATAGAATATCAAGTCAAATCAAATTCTACACGCGTATCGCATTACCGTTGTGAATTGTTGTTTACTTTGGCATCATCATGAAATAAACAAACTGCTCTTGCACTTTTGATTCTCCTCCTTTTTTTTATCACGCAAATTATTGATTATTTCGCTCATGCTCTCTCGCTCGCGCCTGCACACGGCAGACGTCTTCATTTTGCCGCCTGTTTTGCCGCACAAAACAAACGCGGCATAAAAACACCACCACCAATGCACGCTCTCACATACACACAGTCTTACTCACACACACACACATATGGAAAACGTATGGCGTTCGCTATGAACGAGCATTCCAGTTCCATTTATTCCGGCTTATTCTGGTCGTTTCATTGTGCCAGCGTCCCGCTGGAAAAAAGTGACGCTACTTTTTTTTTTTTTTTTTTTTTTTTTGCCCTGCTGCTGTTTGTGTTGCTGTAGTGTTTTTACGTTTTACACTCGCCATATTTGAAAAACGGCTGTTTTCTCGCCTTCTATTCCAGCGCACTACACTGATGGTCAAAATATTGGGCGCAACTTGATTGTAAAGAAAAATACAGGCTTTGTTAAAATTGCGATCTGCTGTTGTTCACTCTCCTTCTCTCTTACGCTCTCAGCTGCTGCCGCTGCTGCTAAACAGCTGCCGCTGCCGCTGCTTATCGTGACACGCTGTCTAATCAACAGCTATGTTAGTTGCGACCAAATCAGCTGTACCGGTATATTTCTATAATCATATGGGCAACGACGACTGCGACTGCGACAGCAGCTACCTGAGCAAGCAACAACACTCACACACACACACACGCACACAATAGCAACAAATGAGCAGCGAATGATGAAAGAAAGAGAATGTTAAAATGCATGTGCGTGTGTGAGTGTGAACTGTAGAGCGTTAAAATGTACAGTTTTTTTCTATTTGTGATATGTTTTTGGTATTTTTGTCAATTTAAGTTAGCGGCGAAAGTTGCGCCGGCCCGACTTAGATTTAGTTCGTTTATTTTTTATCAAAATCATATGGTTTTTGTCGTGTTATCAGTCACACAGCCCAGCATATGCTCGCTCAAACACACACACGTAAAGCGAGAGAGTGAGACCGAGAGTCTGACGTAAAGAAACCAATCGGCTAATCTTTCGCTCTCCCCATCTGCCTCTCGCTCTATCTCTCTCCCTTACTCTCCCTTACAGCCACTGGCAGCTGTGTGTTCTTCAAGGCTTTCCCTTGGTGTGCGTGTGCGTTGGGCTTATCAATAAGGCGCAGGCTGAACGATTGCCCATATGTTTGGATTGTATAACTGCATGTGGCTCAGCCGAGCGAATTTCTGCAAAACAGCTGACAGCTGATATGTGGGTTTATTTTGATTTCTCTATTATTATTCATATCATATACGACTACAGTAAGTACTAAGAAATTTATACCAAATGCAAATACAGTTCGAATTTGAGTCGCTGCAACAACAGCTGCCCGGCGAGTGCCTTCGCTAAAAGTCTCCAAACTCGCGTTGCACATGCTCTCATATTGCCTATATATGTATGTGTGTGTGGCGTCATTTCCGTTTTTCCCCACACGCTGGAAGTCGCTGCGACTGTGGCCACGCTTGTAAATTCGCTCAAGTCTTTGCATGTGTGCGTGCTTGTGTTTCTGCAGTCTTTTTGCTTGTGGCTGAAGTACATAAGCCCCTGCCTGGGAGTGAGTGAGTCGGTGAGTGAGGTTTGGATTGCACTCAAAAGCTTGTTGCTCCTTTACAATAAGTCTCGCTACGCGTAAAAGAGCGAGAGAGTGAGAGTGGGCGTGTATACACATACATATGTGTGAGTGTGAGTGTGCATTTATAAAAGGGGAATTTTAGCAAAAGTACAGATGCCGCCACACAGCGCAGCGCATTTTACTACTACTACAAGCATTTCATTGAAAAAACGTATACACAAAATGCCGCTGTTGCCTGTCGCTGTTAACGACAACGCCGACGTCGACGCCGACGCAAATGACACGATTGCAAAGCATTGCGAATTTGCGAATAAAAAATGCCAATAAGAAAACAATATTCATACATACAAACATACACACACATACATAAGCGCAAAGATAAAAGCTGCTGCGCAAATTTCGGGCGATGGCTGTTTCATATGTCAAGCGTTTCGACCTGCTGTTGTTTCAATTGCCATTGCGTTTTTGCAAGCGGCATTTTTTTTATGGGCAACCTGCGCGCCGTCGACGTCGTCGTTGTCGTTGTCGTTGTCGTCGACTGCCTGAGAGTGAGAGTGGGTGCATACATGAGCGAGCCAGAGCGAAATGGAGAGGGTGAGAGCAAGCGCTGAAACGATTGAAAGAAGAAGCGACATGAATTCGTTTGCTCGCATTGTTGATGAAAAACACATGATTGTTTTTTTTTTTTTCCTTTTTGTTTTTGCACTATGCGTTTGTATGTGTGTTTGTACATATGTGTACGAATAGTTTGACTTGCAAATTTTATTAAAGATTAACGCAACCGTCAGCTGTGGCTGTACGAAAATACGTTAGCATGCGTATGTGTATGTGTGTGTGTGCGCTTTTCTATGCGGCCACGCTTTGCTTTACTGTTAATTCGCTCAACAGCTGTTGTTTTTGTCAACATGCAAAGACATCATTTGGCCTCTGCCTCTACTTCTCCCTCTCGCACCTTGCACCTGGCACATATTCATCTCGAATTACCTCATGCGAGTGCTTATGCGTATGTGTGTGTGTGTATATGTATATATGTGTGGGCTTATGTAACCGTTATGTGTCACCCTCTCGCGCCTCTTGTCAAATTGCAACGGCGTTTTTGCAGTTTGCGTTCTCTGTTTATATATATTTTTTATTGCAATTGTGGCGCCAAAAGGCCGACGAAAAGTGAGCGTATGAGATAGAGACAGTGAGAGATAGAGAGAGATGGGGTGAGTGTGGGTTGTGTTGGGTCGCTATTCTAAACTTTTTTCATTTGTTTATGCTACTTTGTTGACTGCTGCACATTACGCAAGTGGCAGAGTTTATTGCGTTTTACTGCGCATTTTGCCAATTGCTGCTGCTTTCAGCCTCATCCACAAACTTTGTAGAATTTAGTAAGTTTTATGTGTGTGCGTGTGCCTGTGTTGGTACGTGACTGGGCATAAAATAATGTTTGCGTTTTAGTGCAACAGATGCGTGGTATGCCCTTTTTGGCTCGCATCAAATCGGCCATAAAAGTATGACCATATAAAAGGGGAATAAACGATAAACCAACTGTTCATTTAGGCCATAAACAATTGGATTGGATGAACTAAAGAGAAAATCAATGCGAAATGCATGAGAATTTATGAGGGAAAAAAAGTTAAGATATGATTACAAATATAGAAGGTAAAGAAACATACAGAATGAACTAGAGTATTTAGAAGAAGTATATGAAAAGAAGGTAAACATATGATATGCTATATAGATATAGAAGGCAGAAAAACAAGGAAATGACTAGAACGATAGAGTTTAAATTAATTGAATTGGGATTAAATTCAATATATATTTATATTTATTTTTAATAATTTTTTCATTACTAATTTCACCATTTATTATATTGCAATGTATTGTAAATAATAAATTAAAATAAAAATAAAAGTAAATTATTTAAAATTTTTTACCTATGCAAAAATCGTGTATTTATTTATTTATTTATTTTTAGATAAAATAAAAAGAAAAACATTAATAAACATATAAACATTCATATTAATTTTAATTTAAAATTCGTTCATTAAATTATGTAAATAACATTTAGCAATTAATTAGGAAATGTTTATATATGTACATATGTATATTAATAAATTATTGATTTTAATCAGTCCATTATATAATACAAAGTTAATGTTTATGAATTAAAAATTGATTGTGTTTCACCTGCAATCGGCAAAATTTTGCTGCCGACAAATTCCAGGCAAAAACGATGACGTAAGCGTTGACCCAATAAGCGTACAGAAATGTACATAAATACAAGCATGCATACATACATACATACACATACCTGCACACATACATATGCATGCGATTTATGTGCAGTGCAGCAGCAGCAACAGCAACAACAACAACAACTCGGCGACACTCGTGACTTCGGCTTTGTCTGTTCTGTTTAGCTGCATATGTATGTATGTATGTATGCATATAGATACATATAAATGCATGCACATGTGTGTGTGTGTGTGTGTGTGTGTGTGTGTGTGTGTGTGTGTGTGTGTGTGTGTGTGTGTGTACGGTTGGCGAAAAGTGGCCAATGAACTACATTGAACTTTGGGGCAGCAGCAGAGAGTCGGCCCCCGGGCAGCAGCAGCAGCAGCTGTTGTATATCATGTGTTCTTCTTCTTGTTGTTGTTATTGCTAATGCGGCTTTTGCTGCTGCTGCTGCGGCGGCTGCAATGCAAAATATGCGTAAATTGCATTTTATAATTCAAATGCCAAAAAAAAAAAAAAAGAAAGAAAGAAAGAAATAAATAAACAGAAAGAAAACTGCGCACAGCTTTCTAAAATATTGCTTAAACATGTGTTTTATCATGAACCAAAGTGCAGGCACAGTTTGGCAGCAAAGAAGCTAGTTGAAGTTACAAAAAGGCTAAGTTTGCTTATAAAAAAGGCTAAATATAGCTAATAAATTACTTGATCTTACTTTCAAAGCAATATTTACTTACAGCCTTAATGTTTATAAACAAATAAGACATTATTTCAGTTTATAAAACTTTTTTGTTAATATATCTATCTATTTACTATTATAAATAAACGGCTGACTTTCGCTGCAATCAGCACTGACGGCCACCAGCCACGCCGGCAGCAGCTGTTAAATGCGCACTATGTAAACTTTTAACACCCAGCGAATTCACACTTATTTCTGCGGCTGTTAATTTAACATGATCGCTATTTTTAGCTGCCGCTGCTGCTGCTGCGTATGTAAATGGAGCGCAACAGCTGTTGTTTGCGTGTCTCTGTGCTGCACAAGCGACGCAAACTGTAATAACGTAATGTACATGTATTAGTGCACATATATATATGAGTATAAGTTATGTATGCATGCGAATAAGCTTGTCAACGCATGCCTCAAATAGTTTGCACTTGACGCAGCTTCATTCAGTATTTTATCCATGCAGCAAGCAGCAGCCGTCGCTGCTTTTGTGGCTTTTTGCTGTTTGCAAATAGAAATTCCATGGTGGCAACAACAATAACAAAAGCAGCAGCAAGTGCAGCAACATCCGCTTAACCAAATTTGGCAACTACTCACTGAAGAATGCATTAAAGACGAAGAATGCTGTGCTACAATACGCTCTATAATAGTTAAAAAAAAAATAATAATTAAATTTGATATTTCATTTCTAAACTTTTTCCTGCTAGTATATAATTACATCAAATTTTTCGATAAATTCCTAATTAAAAGTTAACAGAAATAGATTTGCTAATATAATTTTAAAATATATTTAATTACAAGAAATAATAATAATAAATGCATATAAAAATTTGAAGTAAACTTAATTCAAGATTTAAATTTCTTCAATTTTAACTATATGCCCGTCATACCCAATCAGCTTGCAGCTAATTCTAACGAGGTATTCAGTCCACAACAAAATATGCTGCAGCAAACGACCTTTGTTATGGATGGTAATGGCATGTTGCTAAAAATAAACCAATGCAACCAGACAACGACGATATCTAAGATTTTCTATCGCTGTTGTCTTCGACGTTCTCTGCTGCTGCTGTCGTTTGTTGTCTTGTTGCTGGAATGCAGTGCTGCAACTTTACAAATACACAAACAATGCGCTCTCTCTCCATCTCCTAACACACACACACAGAGGCAAGCGCTCTCATATGTTAGTGTGGCCTGCTCATGCCTTTGTATAAATACTTTTCATTAAACACACACACACACAGCTCAAGAATTTAGGAGCATGGGTGTGTATGTGTCTGTGACAAACCGGTCTTGAAATTCTTATACTATTATGTGCAGCAGCGGCTGCAACAGCGACAGCGACTTTAATCCCAGAGTCACAATAATAACAACAACAGTCGAAAAGTCATTTTTGACAGCTGTTAAAAACTCTCTCCTCTCTCACTCTCCCACGCTCACCAACTGCCGCTCTCGGCTGACATGTTGCTTTTTATGCTGTTGCTTGATTGTTTCTGTATTTGTACATTTTTTCTCGCTGCCCATTGTCTATGCATGCATGTGTGTGTGTGTGTGTGTGTGTGTGTGTGTGTGTGTGTGTGTGTGTGTGTGTGTGTGTGTGTGTGTGTGTGTGTGTGTATGTATGTGAGTGTGTGTACGGCTAAACTAAAACTGAATTGAATGGCACTGTAAATTTATGAATGAATGAATGAATGAATTTTTTGTTAGTGTGCGTGTGTGTGCAAGTTAATTGGTTTTGTATCATAAATATTCATATCGTCTCTTCAGCGTTATTATTTATCTTACTATATGTATTTAATAAATACTAAATGTACTGAAATACTAAATACTATTCATGCATATTATATATACAAAAAAAAATGCTATTTATGCAATTTTTCTCATTCATTCTTCGCTCTTTCTCCCTCTCTCTATTTGTAGATTACAACTGGAAGATTCGGGCGGGGAGAATACCTATCACATTGAATACACCACCGAGCCGGCACATCAGGTTACGACCAGCTCGCAGCGACGCCAATCGAATATGAGCGCATCGAATACCACAAAAGATGGTGGAGGTGGCGATGGGG
Organism: Drosophila borborema; assembly: GCA_030914335.1. Classification (NCBI taxonomy): domain Eukaryota; kingdom Metazoa; phylum Arthropoda; class Insecta; order Diptera; family Drosophilidae; genus Drosophila; species Drosophila borborema. The sequence goes on along the minus strand of JAUESP010000005.1, from coordinate 107,025 downwards.
GCAGTTCGCCCAGCGGTAAACCCATATTGGATAACGAGAAACGAATGCGGCGAGAAATAGCCAACAGCAATGAGCGAAGACGCATGCAGAGCATCAATGCCGGTTTTCAGAGTTTACGTTCGCTGCTGCCGCGACACGAGGGCGAAAAGTTGAGCAAGGTAAGTTAGCCAAAGCAAACCGAAAACCAAAAACAAAACCAAAACCAAAACAAAACAATATCAGAGGAGCTACCTACTACATACAATAACAACAACGGTTTGAGCTGCACTAATTGGATTACGGTTGAGTGTGTGTGTGTGTGTGTATGTGTATTGGCTTATTGTTCTGTTATCCATTTACGCTTCAACACTTTGCTCAAGTTTCGTTTCGTTTCGCTTACATTACCGCAGGAGCAGCAACAACGGCACTTGCCTTATCGCATGTTGACAAATTGCCTCACACATACACATGCCCCTGTCCCCTCGTCTCTCCTTTCACTCTAACTCACTCACTCTCTCGCTCTCCTTACGCTGCAACTCAATTTACTGTAACTTTCCAAAAACCTTATGCGTTGTACTTTTCGTATGCAGCGCAGCGCAGCACTTGACACATGAAGGTCCCTTTTGCAGTCCCGTTGATATGGCAACCGTTACTTTTTTTTGGTGTCACCCTTTGTTGTTGTTAAGGCTTGTGCGGCTTTTATTATTATTACTTTTTTTTTTTGCATACCCAGCCATTCGTGTTGTATGTGGATTTTATTTATGTATGCATGTAGGTATGTGCATGCATATGTATGTATGCATATTTTCTCACCTTGAGACAGACATCGATTTGTTGTGGCGGCTGCGGCGACATCTTGAGCGAATGCGTGTGTTTGTGTGTGTAAGTGTGGGGGGTGTGTGTCTTGACTAAGCAGCAGACGACTGTAAATCATCAACTGTCATATTAAATGCTAAAATATTTATTTGATGTGCGCATACTTTCCTTAACTTTTAATTTATGTGTCTGCTACGCTAGACAACATTCTCTTTCCAAATTGCCATATTTTGCAACACTGTAATACACTTTTTTTTCTCTGTGTACTCTATTGTGCTGCTTATTATTTATTGCAAATTGAAAAATGTCAAACAAAAGTGAACAACATAAATCACAAGTGCAGCGCAGGTCCTAAAAAGCACGCAGCATAAACAACAAACATGACAGCTTATTGAGTTAAAGAGTTAAGTGCGAGCAGGATGGGGCGCTACATACACACAATGTAAACAGGAAGAAAAACGCGTAAATAAAAAAGGAGGGAGAGAAAGAAAAACATTACTTTACGACACGCGCGCAAAAAAAAAAAAAGGCTAAATCTGCGACGTCAGCTTCGGCGTTGGCGTTGACAGCGCTGCGTTGTGCCTTGATGAATGACATAATGGGCGTATAACAGTCATGACATGCGCTAGAAAGAGAAGAGAAAGAGAGAGAGCGCGCGTGGCTGAGTGGGTGGCTTGGCGTATGTCCCAGCTGCAAGTAGTTTATGGATTTTTTTTTGCGCTCTGCTGCTGCCGCTGCTGCTGCCGCTGCTGCTGCTGCTGCATTATCACACATAGTAAACATTGTAGTATGTAGTAGTTTTGTGTGCGAAAGAGATGGCCATAGCAGTGCGCTTTTGCTTGACCAACTTGGAGTAAGCTCTTGGCCAGGTAGGGTGGTGGGCATTGGGTTTTTGCTGCTGGTCACGCTGAGGCTGAGACTAGGCCTAAAACGAAAACAAACTGTTGACGACGACGACGACGACAATCGGAATCGGAATCAGGTCGCACGACAAATGCAGCTCACGCATACACACAGACAGACAGACAGACATGCACATGCACATGCATGCAGAGCTTTCAGTTGACACAAAAGTGCGAGGAAAAAAAAATTGCAACACGGCAGAAAGTAGCGACAGCCGCTGTGCCATTGACAGTTATGCCTACACACATACAGAGAGACAGAGACATACTCATATAACAGCTCTATGTACACACACACACACACATGTATATAACAATTATGTGCATATGCAGACGACGCGCGAGTGGGCGACTATGCCAAGTAGTCTGTGATTTACTCGTTGAGGCGGGTCATTGAACTTGCGCTTGCTTGCTGCTGCTGTTCGCTAGGTGGCGCCAAAGTGCAAAGTGCAGCACAATTGCGTACAGTCGACAATTTTGTCCGCTTTGCAGGCTGAACTAACCTACATTAAAGTGCTGGAGCGAATTGAGCTTCCCATCGGCCCCTTCGCCTGCACCTCATCATCCTCATCCAGCTTTTGCCTGTATAGTAGAAAAGACGCATAACTGGAATGTTTTTGATGTCGATACGAGCTACGATTTACGTAGTAGCTCCTAAAATATCGATGCAGCTTCTGCTTTGGCTTTCCAGTACGCGCCAAAAGCACGACAACAACCCCCAAAAAGCAGAAGAGTTGTCAGAACTTCCCGAAGCCCGAAGCTAGAGGAGAGCAGCAAAGGGAATAACAGCAGTCCCTTCTGAGAAAGCACAGTTACAGTAGAGTATGAGTAGAGTGTATTTTTGAATGAGCATAAATGGATTTTAAATACATAGTTAAAATAGATAAATGAATAATGAATGAAGTTAAATATTAATATTAAAAAAGTTCTTTTATTTTAATTTATTATAAATATTTTTTATTTGTATTATATTAGTAGTAAAACTGGACTATATACATATTTTTAATATTTTAAGTTAAATTAAATATATATTATTTGCATTAATAATCTAATTTTAGTTATTTATATATTTTATTTTACTTATTTATAATTTATATATATATATCTGTATAACTAAGCACGCGACTTTCGCCTTAGCCATAACTCACTGTAGTCGGCGCACAGACTCAAAGCAAAACATTGTGTGAGGGCTAAGGTGCAAGTCCCGTTATCCTAGCGCTATTTCCCTCACACCACTGGCACAGCTGAGAGCAACGCTCTCGCATATGCTCGCAGAACGAGAGTGGGTGGCCCTTGCGTATAGTGTGTGTGTGTGTATGATAGTAGAGTGTAGAGTGAGGAGACAGAAAGAGAGGGGAATTTAGTTTGTTTCACTGCCATTTCGTTGCCGAAATGAAACATTGGCGGCGCCTGCCTGGCGCCTGGTAGGCAGCTGTTTGCCGATGACGAATATTTGTGACTGGAAAGTGACAGGCGGCGGGAAGAGCTGCAAAGCCAGAGTGGTATGAATTGGATGTCTGCGTGCTCTCAGTCACTCTCTCTCTCTCTCTCTCTCTCTCTCTCTCTCTCTCTCTCTCTCTCTCTCTCTCTCTCTCTCTCTCTCTCTCTCTCTCTCTCTCTCTCTCTCTCTCTCTCTCTCTCTCTCTCTCTCTCTCTCTCTCACTCACTCAGTCGTTTTTGCCAGGAATTGGGCGTTCAGCTTTTTGATTGCTGCAGCTGCGCATTCTGCGGCACGCGTGTCTGTTGCTGTTTTTCGCCTGGGCCGGCGTAGCAGAATTTTATTTTCTTTTTTTTTTTTTTGCTTCGTTCGTTTGTCTGCAGCTGAAAAGGCGTGGCAGGTGGGCGGCAGTCGGTTCGGCTCGGGGTTGGGTGTAAACAGTGCACTAGGCCATTGGCATCGTGCAACCTTTCGCTTTGGCGCGGAATTGTTGCAGGCGCAGCCCAGCTGTCCGGGATGCGACCAACACCCATATATGTACATGAAAATATCTATATATACATACAAACATGCATATATGCATCGTAGTACATAAGCAGCGTTATGTCAGCTATGTATGTGCCGTAACGTGCGTAGTATATGGCGCATTGTAACTGTACATTCACTAGCTGCAGCGCGTAGTAAAAAAAAAAAAGAAGCTAGCCATCTCTTTCTCGACAGTGACCCCCAGTAGTATGTCTGCGTGTGTGCAGCATTATCTTTGGCCACAAAATGCAATTAATGCAGTTGCGTTGATAATTTGAAATTATTTTATGCTCCATTCTGGGTGTTAATTAAAATCAAGAGGACTAATAGCTTTTATTACAGTTTGGAAAATTAAATATGACTCTTTTAATGGGAGATAAACTTTGAATGCATTATTAACAATAATTTTGTAAATTAGAATAAATGATTATTTATTTTATATGAGGATAGTTATGATAATTTACTTAAATTTCAGCTTTATTTATTTACTGATTCGGTGTCAGAGCAGATTAGCGCGGCACTTTAAGCTATTCCATAAGTGAAGCTTTCACTGCAGCTAACTTGATGGGTTCTCGAGTTGCCTGGGCAACTGTAAAATTCCATATGTATGCGCGCTTAGAGTAATTGCTAACGGTTAATGGGTGGGTGGTGTTGGAAAACGATTGACAAAAAAAAACACAACAACAACAATGATAACTTTTTGAGAGCAGCGAATGCGGCACTTTCGCAAGCAAGAATGTAATAGCGAAAAGCAAAGAGAGCACAGAGAAAGCTGCAAGCCAACAATAATAACAACAACAACAACAACAATAACAGGCGGCCTAGCAAAGCATAAGTGCAATGGATCAATTACTTTGTGGGTTTCTTTACATACACACGCACACACACACAGCAGCATTTACTTACAGACAGTCAGCAGACAAGTGCAGCTGTGTGCGCACGTGTGTGTGTGTGTGAGTGCAAAAATGTCGGTCGGTCGTTGGCAGCGCTGTTGTCGTCGTCGTCTGGCGACGCTTTAAGATCGTCGCCGTTGTTGTTGTTGTCGTCAATTGCAGGCTTTCAAGCTGAGCTTTCGGCTAGTTTTTTTTTTTTTTTTCGTTGTTGCTGTCGCTGTTGATTACATGGAATGCCGTCTCGCCGGATTTAATGACTGTGTTGCTAGCTAGCGCTGTAACGGTGCTAGTTTGCAATGTTTTTTTTTTTTTTATCAATGGCGATTGAAAAAGCAACAAAAAAAGAAAGAAACAAAAACAGCACAGTCATTAACAGCGCCAAATGGGAAAGGAGGTCTATAAATTCCATGGCTCATCTCTATGTTAGTTCCGTTCCGTATTTACGCCTGCAGCATTGAGTAAAACAGTTAAACTTCAGCGAATTCAATGAATCAGCAGCAACAGCTGATTGCAGCAGAATAATAAACAAAGCGACTGGAGACGTCAGGCCTACTAAGCAGAAAAATAGCCAGTTCTGAGAAGAAGAAGCAACAGCTAAATGCAAGTTAGCCTAAGCAAAATATTTATTTGAATCAATTGGCATATTATACACCAATGTATTTTAGTGATTAGAATTTATTTAACATTTCTAGCCTTTTTCTCACTCTGCTAAAGCAGCGAAATTTAACTGCACTGAGAAAGAAAAAATCCTCATATTTCATTTACAACTACAGCAACTCAGCAAAACAAAGCAAAGCAAAGCAAAGCAGCGAAACAACAAATACTTTACAAGTATTATTTATTTTTGTTTATGTACGTTTTTTTTCGGTTGATTTAATATCAAAAGTCAACCGGCATTTTTGCTGCGCAATTCGCACGCATAGCGGCAGCAGCTCAGCTGGTCAAGCACCAACAACAACAATAATGCCGGCGAAAAAAGCTGAGCTTTCCCAATTGCGCCGTTGCGGCGACAGACAAAAACAATACCAGCAACAACGGCACAGTTGTGGAGGCATTGTGTTGGTGTCTATGTGTGCGTGTGGTTTGAGTGCAACTGCTTGAAGATGCTGTCGTCATACGTACGCCCGTTTATTTATATATATATATTTTATTTTTACTGTAATTACACATTGAGTTATATTTGTATACTAAATGCAACGATAGCGACGTACTGCTGTTGTTACTTGTTATTGTTATTGTTATTTGGGTTAATTGAAACAGCTGTGAAGTCACACACACACAGCCAAACGAGCTGCAATATAAATAAAAGGCGTTTTGTTACTGTTGCTTGTAGTCATGAAATTCGATCAGCTGATCTACTCGATGCGTATATATATATATATATGTGTGTGTGTATGCGTGTGTGTATTTATTTATTTGAGGGTCAGCGTCGCACTGCTATTTGACGCCGTTGTTGTTGTTGTTGCTTGCTGCATTCGAATTTGACAAGAACTTTGCCGGTTGGCACCTCTTGTAGCTCCGTTTGTTGTTGTTGTTTATTTATTCCGTGCTTTCATCGCATTTCTTATTGTTGCTCTGTCCGCTTCTTCGCTCTATTCAAATTCAAATCGTCTTTACACACACACACGCGTTCAGCCTTTCTCGCGTGAGCGAAGTGTGCTACATATAACAGTTTTTGTTGTTGTTCTTTGTTGCTGTTTCAGTTTTTTTTTTTCTTTTATGCTAATTAAATGCTTTCGTTGACCATGAGCTTTTGTTGCTGCGCCGCTGGCTGGTTCAAAGTTTTATTGACCTTTTGTAATGGAATTTTAATAAAGCGCTGAAAGCGCGAGTGACGACAACAACAACAACCACAACAAGAAGAACAGCAAGCACCAAGCAGCTGCCCAGTCTGGCAACGCCTGACGCTATGCAACACTATTCACAGAGCAGGATTGCACTGGAGTGTGCGTTGTTTGGTTAACTGTTAAAATTCGCTTTAACAAGCTCTGTGACGTAGCCAGAACAATAAAATCGTGCGAGTTAAAGGCGAAATGCGACTTGGCACGTGTTTGAAATTAATTAGTTTAGCTTAAACGAGTATTAAATAAACTACATATATGTATGTATATTTCTATATAAATATGCGTATTTATATATATATGTACATACATATGTATGTATGTGTACACTTGAGTGTCTGACTCAACAGGGCAGCTGCTTTACGACAGCGCCGGCGACTCGTTAAAAATTAGCTAAAAACGCAAAATACAATTGGCATAAAAGAAAGCAACAACTAAAACACAAAAGAAAAGAAAAAAAAAAACTGAAATGTTTATATTTAAATATACAGCGAGCAGCTGTTTTGCACTGACAAGGCAGGGCCACACACACACACACTCAAAAACACTCATGCACACTCGCAATTGAGACCCCAACTGACCTCGCCTAGTGCCGCGTAATCTCTGCCTCTGTCTCTCTCTCCCTCTCTCACGCTTCTACAATTTACTTTCGATGACGGCATTTTTTGCTAGTTTTAAACTGTGCCGCGCATAACTGTAAACGTCAAGAAAAAAAAATACTGTTTAGTTGTGTGGTTTAAAAATAGTACCAAATTAATGCAGCCGAACACACTTGCTCTCGCTCTCCCATTCTTCCACTCTCGCGCTCTCTGACTCTGACTCTTTGGCTGATGTTGTCACCCATTATCGGTTTTGCGCGTGAGAGTGAGTGTGAGTGTGTCGAAAACACATGTTTGGCGCCCATTGTTGTGGGCGCGTACCAGCTGAGTGCGACAGAGCGAGTGCGAGCGAACCAAGACCTGTGGGTATCGCGCTCTCCCTCTCGCTGTAAGTATGTTCATATGTGTGTAACCATCAATGCCGGCAGCACTGTGGTAGCCGCAGCTGTTTTTCTGCTTTGCGCATACTTGAATATAGATGTACATACATGTGTGCTTGCCTGTGTGTGTGTGTTTCGCCAAAAAGTTTTGCAAAAACGAGCCAAAGCTACAACGTGTGCGGCCTTCTCAAATTCCGTTATGTTTTTTTCTTCGTTTTCTATGCAATATAAATGTTAGCTTGTGTATGTTGCTAATTTTAGCGAAAAATTCGACATGCAAAAGCTCAGCGCTATGAAAAATGCTAATGAATCGCAAAACGACGTAAAATACACGCTTTCGTTTGCAAAAAATAATAATAATAATAATAGAATACCATAAAAAGAATAGGAATTAGTAGCACAACATGAAGCTACAATCTTAACGTCAGCTGACTTGATTTCTTTGCTAACTGTGCTCAGCCGCCTCCCGCACCCAGCTAGCAGATGACAAATTTTAGCTGCCATCACACATACACTCGTACATACACATTCACATATGTATGTACATTCAGCTATTTCTACAGCTTACACATATGCATGCTCTCGCACTCACACACCTGTCGTCGGGCCGGTCGCAGAGAGAATAGAAGAGCTAAGCAGCGAGAACAAACACAGCGCTAATTGTTTGCCGCCAACAAAACGTGCGACGCAATAGAAACGAGAAAAAAAATACCTAAAAGCAAAAGGAAAAGCAAAAGCAAATGCAATTGATGATAAGAAATGTTTAAACTAGGTTTTGCATGCATATTTCTGAGAAGTAATAAGCGTTCCATAAATTGCAGTTGCTGTATGTATGTATGTATGTATTTATCGATATACATATCTAGTAATTAAAATCAGCTTAAATTAGTCCATAGAAATAGTTTATTTGTTTGTTTTTGGTATTTTTACATGTTTATTTATGTTGGTCCATGCTTGTAAGCACGTAGGCCACACAGCTGCCCTAAATGAAAAGGAAGGGGGTGGGGCATTTAGCTTTTTTCCATGCATTTGTGGTGGTTGCTTTACTACTCACACCCATACATAAATAAATACATGGATACACACGCATGCATATGTATATGTATGTATGTATGTATGCCGTAGTATAACTGCCAACTCAGCTGATGATGACGAATCAGCAGCAGTTGGCGGGCTCAATTGCAAGTATTTTTGGCTATTTTTATGCATTTTATTCAATCAACAACAACAAAGAAAAATACAACAAATTTGTAGCGTAGGGCCGCAAGAAGAATGGCAGCAGCAGCAGAAGCAGATACAGGGGCCGCCTCGCCGTCAGACGCGCCATTTATAGAAACGAAGCAGACAGCAAATAATAACAGCAGCGAGTCAGCTGCTGCCGCTGCTGCTGCTGTACATACACACACGTTTCGTATTGCGCTAAAGAGAGACAGAGAGAGCGAGCTTGTATTTCCAATACAAATTGGAAGCAACTGGAAGCATTAAGAGAACAACACACGTGCTTACGTTAACGCCTAAATGAGTATGGAGCGTAAGAGTGAGTGAGCAAGTGAGCAAGTGTCGTCGGCAAAAGCTTGAGTCCACATGTTTTTTCGCTACAGCCGCTGCTGCTGATGCTGCCATCGTCGGCGCTGTTGCTGCTGTACCATTTCCGTTTCTAGCAAAACGAAACGAAACGAAACGATATGGCAACGAAACTTAACGAAGCCGCGCTCTCTCGCTCTCACTGACTAAATTGTGTGTATGTGTGTATGGCAGAGAGAGCGAGAGAGAAAGAGAGAGAGAGAGCGCGTAGCAGCACGCTAGCAACATTTGTGACGCCGGCGAATATTGAAAAATTTTTCGTATTGGAACTGTTGCTGCTGCTGCTGCCTGCGCTTGGTTTGGTGGTGTGTTTTGTGTAGCGGCCGTCACCACTGCCCGTGTGTGTTGGAAAAAAGTACAGTCGCCGCAAAAACGACGCCGTTGCCTGCGCGCAGCCGTTTGCTCTGCTTGTTTGGCTGGCTGGTTGGCTGCCTAGCTGCCTGGCTGGCTGTCTGGTTGGTTGTTGGTTGGTTGGTTGGTTGGTTCGTTGGTTGCTCGCTCGAACGCGTTGGCTGGGATTCTTGTTGGAACAGCAACGAATGTCTCGCGCGCGCGTCTAATCGGCTTTTTGTTTACACTCACACCAATGGCACATCAATGTATGTGTTTGTGTAAGTGCTGTACAGCTGTGACTTTTATTTATTTTTGTTTGTATTTTCTTTTTTTTTTTTGCGCTTGGGGCATTCTGTGTACAGTGTTTTTTGCCGGCATTTTCCGACTGCGTCGCAGATATGACGACGACATTTTCTTATTAGCCAAGGCCTCAGTTGCCGGCCTAAATGCAGCTGCCAGCTGCCTGATGGACAACATATTTTGGCAAAACAGCTTCGTTTTAGAGGGAAATAATATGTAGTTGGGCTTTGTGTTTGATTTTTTCCAATTGGTTTATTTCTGTTGAAACTATTGGAGTCAAAAATATATTTAAGCTGATTTCCAATTGGGTTTTTCAGCTGACAAATGGAGATCTATCAAATATATTCCGTAATGATTTCTTATTGAATTGAACTAGAGAGAAATTTATTAAAAGCTTAATTTTCAATGGGATTCAATATAAAACATCATCTTAGTTTATGTAAGCATAGAACTAGAAACATAACGAAGTTAGACCAATTACAATGAGCTTAACACTGTATAATTCTAATTGGCATTCATATTGCTTGTTTCTTATTGTATTGCAAGCTCATAATATAATCATATTTGATTTTGGGAATATTTCAATCAATTTATTTCGAAATGAAAACTTAATTTATTTTTTATTGAATCTTAGTTTTTGTATATCTTATTTTCTATATTTTCATAAACCTCAGTTTCAAAAATCTACTTTCCAATTTTTATATCTTTTTTATGTTTGCTAATTCTAATTGCTGCAGCTTTCCAATGCTTGGCTTGTTTCCAATACGCTTCCAACGTATAAAGCAGTATAAGTCAATGAACAGCCTTTGGCAGCCGACAGCAATGGCAATATATGCAATAAAATAGAATAAATTAACATGGCGCAAAAATAAATGCAAAATGTGCTTTACTATGCTATTTTTTATTGATATTGCTTCTTTTTTTTTATAAAAAGTGCGCGCGACATTGCGCTGATTTTTATCACAGGCAAAGCTGAGAAAACTGTACTCTGTCGCTAACTCACTCACACTCTCATTATCTGTGTGTCTATCTCTCGCTCTCTCGCTGTCTCGCTGTCTCTCTATTTACAACATATCAAAACAACGTAACAGCTTTGCCCAGACAGCTGTGCATGAAGCAGCAAAGGCAGGCAATGGCGGAGGCAAAGGCAAAGGCACAGGCTGAAGAGAGCGAGAGAGCGCAGCAGCAGCAGCTGTGTAGCCGGTGTCGCGAGCTAGTTGTGCTGTTGTTGTTGTTGCTGTTGCTGTAGTAGTGACCTCCGACAACAAACCGCATGTCCAGCAGAAATTGTGAAACAAGTTTTATGGCTGCATCCAGCAGCACCAACCACAACACAGATTTATTATTTTTTAATCAAAGCCAACGCAAAAGAATTTCCACAAAGCATCTCGCATTCCTGTGCCATGACTTTGCCACGCTGCGCTGCGCTGCTCGGATTTGCTCTGTTCAGATTTGCAGCGTAGCTGCTGTTACTTGCATTCCTTTTGGGTGTTGCCAGTGTTGTTTTCTTTTTTTTTTTTAAATTTATTTATTATGGTTTATGTTGCCTTGCCTTGTGTTTTTTCACCTCATATTTTGCTGTTTGCGCCTACGCTGCTTTCAATGCCAGTTTGTACCGTTATGCGTGGCCCACGCATATTTGCAGTGTTGGCAAACATGTAAAAGAAACTCAAAAATGCGCAAAAACAACTTTTCGCATGCACACAAATGCAAATATGCTGCGTGTGTGTGTGCGTTTGTGCTGAGAACGCGCGCATTTTGAAGGACACAAGTTCCTTAACCTCTCGAGCCCCACAGAGACACTGCAAAGCCAAACACAACTCAGCATAAGCAAAGAAGAACGTAGAAGCAGCAGAGAAAACAAAAACAACAGAAATAGCAACAACTGCAGCAAGAGATTTACTACACTATTTACTATAAGCGCTGCCACTACTACCAATGCAAATTCCACTACATTCAGATTTTATGTATGCATGCAATTTAAATAGACATTTGTGTCTGTGTGTGTGTGCATGTTTTTGCGGTAATTATCAAAGCTCGCCGGGTCTCTCGCTCTTACGCTTTTGGCAATTATGCTGCGCTGCTCTGAGCGCTGCTGCGACGTCTTGTGAATGAGTTTCATTGTTAACAAACAGAGCAGACGGCGGCTGTTGCTGCTGTTAGTGTGTGTGCAAAATGTGTTTGCTTGTGTTAGAGAGGAAGAGCGGGTGGGAAGGAGACTGTGTTTGGCGTTTACACGATGAAATAAGAGTTATGCAAATTTTGAAATTTTGTTGTTTTCAGTAATCTATAATCTTAAAAAAAAAAATAATAATAAAATAAAATAAAATAAATAAATATATATATAAATAAATAAATTAATAAATATAATCTTACATAAGTTTTTATAAGCTGAATTGACAATCCAATAATAATATCCTTTTTATTTTTCATTGTAGGCTGCCATATTGCAACAGACCTTCCAGTATATTGTCGATCTGGAGAATCAGAAAACGCAGCTGCTCACACAGAACAGTGAGCTGAAGCGACAGGTGGGCGAACATGAGGCACATGGCGGTGGCGGTGGAGGCGGCTCTGGAGGCGACAACTACCACAGTGGCGGCAATGTTAATGAATCGAGCAACAACAATACGAGTTCATCGAGCGCCGTGGCGATCAAGAAGCGGAAGCTGACCGACAACGTGATCAACATGCAAACGATTAGCGATAGTTCCGATGAGGGATTGGGCTCAATGTCGCCGGAGCCAATGACATTGCTAACAGCCGGCGGGGGCGTGGCTGGAGCAGCAGCAGGAGCTGGCAATAAGTTGAGCAATGCGAGCATCATAGCGGCCAAGGAGTTGCTCGAGATGAAGAAGCAGCTGGAGAAGGAGCGCAGCATGCGACGCCTGCTGGAGGATGAGCTGCAGATGATCAAGCGACAGCTGTACAGTGTGGCCACAGCACCGCCAGGAACAGCTGTAGCTGCAGCCGTTGCCAATAGCGGGAACAGCTCGTACATTCCAAGGGAAGTCATCGAGCACACCGATAACTTTGTGCGCGCCGATGAGCTGGAGGAGCTGGGAGGCACTGTATCCTATGTGGAAATTGATGAGATGACCGGCCAGCAGCAGGTGGTCGTTTGTTCCAGCATTGAGGAGCTGGAGGGAGATGCGGCAGCAGAGATCATTACCGAGGATCAGGTGCATGAAGAAGTGATACTCTCGTCGAACTCATCGACCGAATCGGAGAATGAGGTGAATGTGAATGCCATTGCCAAAGCCTATGCCGAGGGCATGAGCACACCCATTCTGCAGGCGGCGATCAAGGCGACGCCTAAGGTGGAGGTGGAGCGCATCAATGAGAAGATTGTCAAGGTTAAGACGGAGAAACTGTACGATGAGCCCTCGGCCTCGGCGATGTCCACAACGACGACGACGACGGCGACGGCGGTATTTACGCGCTCCCGACAAAATCTGGAGACAATTGTGGAGGCCATACGACATCTGGAGGGGGATCATCTTTTTGACGGCGATCAGCAGCACAAGCTACAACAGCAGTATCATCAGCAGCAGCAGCAGCAAACCCAACAGCAACATAATCAACAGCAGCAGCAGCATCAACAGCAACACCAGCAGCAACATCATAGCCAACAGCAACATCAGCAGGACGTGCTGCATCCGCATCATCAGATCATTAGCACGGGCACAGGATATCGTTTGGCGCAGGATGCGCCGCTGGCACTGACCACGGGCAAACAGCATGCGGCGCTGGCAGAGCTGCGACCCTTTCTGCAGCTGAAGGGCAACAAGCAGGTGATCATTACAACAAAGTCGGCCAAAGATGTTGTGGGCACACCCTCGGCCATCTTCAAGGTGCAGACGAGCAGCGGGACAGCAACGGCGACAGCAACAGGATCCGCATCAGCAGTAGCAGCGGCGGGCGGCGGTGCAGCGAGTCATCATCATCAGCCGGTGACCATTACAACAGCATTGAAGCAATGTCGTCCAGGTGTCATTGTGGCCAAGCAGCTGCCGTCGTCCTGATTGCCTAGCAGCGACTACAGCAACAACACAAACAACAACAGTAACAGTAACAGCAACATTAAAAGTAACAGTAACAGTGTTCCTCCACACATTGAAACGTCAGCAGCAGCAACAGCAACAGCAGCACGAGCTAGTATTAAAGGCCTACGCAATAGCATAACAGTAACAGCAGCTCCAACAGCAACAGCAGCAGCAGCAACTGTAAAACTTTTAATGCCCAAGCGACGCAGCTGTGTTAAGTCACAACAGCCGCCTGTGCAACAGCAGTATTGTCTTAACAGAGCGCTCAAGCGTCAATGAATTTAACAGCTGTTGAGCTCAACTGAGTTCTCATGTAAAGTTAAACTGCTGCTAACCTAGATCTGCTGCCGTCGCTGCTGTAGCTATTGTTGCTGCTACTGTACATAGCAGTTAAGATGCTGCTAATAGTAAACAATTTAAGCTGCTGTTAATTGTAAGCTAGCTGTGAAGCTCATACAGTTCCAGCTGTTAACTGACTGTTGCTAACATAACAGCTAGCTGTTCACACAATTGCTACTGTTAAGCTGTAGCCTAACAGAGAGTTTAAGCTGCTGTAAAACTAAACAAAAATTTAAAAAATATATATATATATATAAATAAACAAAGAATATAAATATTAAAGGCAATTGTATAAAATTAGTAAAAAAAAAAGTAAAAAAAAAAAAAAAAATAGAAAAAAAAGAAAGCAAAGAGAATTTTGTGCAGTCAAGGCGTAAATTTTTTTATTAATTTTTTCCATAAGCAAAAACAACAACTACTCACATAGCCACTGTAATTTAAAAAAAAAGAAAGGATTTTTTTTTATTTTTATTGTTTAAGTAAATGTGAGAGAAACAACAAACAACAGGCAGTAACAACAAAACAGAGTACAAAAAAATGAAAACAAAACAAAAACAAAAAAAATAGACATAAAAATTTTATGATTTTTTGTTTATTACAACAAACAAACACACACACATACATACATAAATAAATACATACAAACATGCATACACTTAAAAAAACAATACAGCAAATTAAGCAAAAATTAAAAATCAAATAAAATAAGCAAAAAATGAAAAATAATATATATATATATATATATATATAATATAAATATGAAACATGCTATATAACAAATATAAATATATATGTATATATATATCTACTATATACATATATATATATATATATATATATATAGTATATATTCTATATACAATGAGCATGCTGAACTCTATAAACACCATCGCATTAATTTTTACTTTTTTTAAATTATTTTCTATTATTTAATTATGTTTTAAAATACATAAACACACACACATATTTATATATATAGCTGCATATATATATAGATCGATAACAAGTTTATTGTAATTTTTCCTTTTGCCCAAAAAAAAAAAAAATTAATATGAGAATCGAAAATATTTGGAATGGATCTTATTGAGTTTTTTGTTGTTTGTATAATCTAATTATAAGAGAGAGAGATCGAGCGTGAGAATGAAAGAGAGAATCGTTTATTATATAAACTACACACATACATATAAATATATGCATATATATATGTGTATATACATACATATACATATATATTTATATATATATATAAACTTTACATACGACATAAGCTAACGCAACATTACATAATAATTATTACTAAATACGATAACATTAAACATAAAACATTATATATATACATATATATAAATAAATCCATAAATACACACACACATGCATACATAAATATATGTAACTACTGTATGCACAAGAATTTGCATACAAATACAAACGAATAAATAAATATGCTTTAGTACATAAGTGCAAGCAGCAGAATATATAAGAGAGAAAGAGAGGTCGCTGTGGTTGCTGCAGCTCAACAGAGAAGAAGAAAACAACAAAAAGATACAAAAAACGGAATGCCCCATGTCTGTGTGAGCGTGTGTCGGTGTGTGCGTGAGCTTAGACGAGCTAAATGGAGAGAGTGTAGACTGCCTGCAGCTCTCTGCTAAGCCGCTGGAACGCTGCGCTCTGGCACAGCAGTCAGCTTTTGTCTGGCCACCCATAAGACACCAAGTGTTACGGTGCAGCCGAGGACAGTAGCAGCAACAGCAGCGCAGCGTAGCAACGGCTTTGCCTACACCACGAACAGCAACACCACCACCACCCACACCCACAACGGAGAGAGAGTTTGAGAATGATGGAGAGCGGCGCTCCACCCATACACATACGATACACAAACAAACAAACAAATACACACACGACGCGCTCACGCACACACACACGCTTGCACTTGCATCGGGCATTGTTTTTTTGAATGAAAGAGCGCAGCGAACAGATTTACAGCAAACAACAACAACAGCAAGAAAACACATTGTTTATGCATTATATAAGCCAGATCATACATACAAACAAACATATTACTACGTACATTCATGCTCTATATAAACAAACAAAATACATTAAATAATTAAAAAAAAAAAAAATACGAAAAAAAAATTATGTCAAATAAATGGTTTTTCCTTTTCCCCTCAAATACATTTTATGATTTTTATTGTGAGTTAGAATTTGGGAGGATATTGAAATGTATATATGTATATGCATATATATATTGGAATTAGATAAATAATTTCTGTTTGCAGTTTCTTTGTGTTACAGGTACAAATGAGTTTTATTCGGAGTCATTCCGAATATGCTTTGTTTCCTAAATTTGATTGAAACTACAAATCATGCAAATAACATTCAATAGTAGAACTTTCTAGACATATCCAAACATTTGACTGAATTATATTTATAACTACAGGTATAAATGGTGATTTTCGGAGTCATAATTTTCGTATTACTACAGATAGTCAATTTGTAAGTCTGGATTCTTCCAGTGACAAGAAACAGGGACTCATCAGGTATAATACAAAATCTATTTGAATTTATGATAAATAAAATGTTTTACATATAGCTTTTCATATACCTACATATAGATATTCGTCGTTCCTACGTATAGACAATCTATACAGAACTATCACTAGCCTTATTTACTAAAACTAAATGAAATAGAAATTCAGGAATTTCTTGTCTACAATTGCTCCTCCTCGATTTGCAGATCAGTGGAAAACACATACATATCCCTGCGTCGAGCGAAGAGCAGCTCCTGTCGCTTGGGATGAGTGGCCAGGGAATGAACCACGCCTCCATTGTCACCTGCAAGAGTAGCAAATGCTTAAAAATCATGTTCGATTTGAGTGAAAATTCAAATGCAAATTTACTAAGGCGAATGCGCTGCAAGACCTTCGCCTCGAGCAGATCCCAGACGTAGGCATCGCCGCCGCTGGAGCCAGAGACCAGATGCGCATCGTTGGCCAGGATGCCGCACTCGATGTGATAGTCCGCGGATTGATGACCTTTATACTCTGATAACAGCCCGCCTGATTCACAGTCGAGCAGACGCAACGTGTCATCCTGGCAGCCAGCCAGCAAACACTGCTCGTCCCTCGTCTGCGCCAGGTAGGTAACAGGTTGGCCCACCTCGTCACAGGTGAGCTCGCCTACGCGTATATCATAGTGGCGCACACAGCCATCCAGCGAAGAGGCAAAGATCTTGTGCTCATTGGTGAGCACAGCTGTTATGCAATCCTTTGCATCCTTCATCACTTGAACGGGATCTAGGCGGCGCGTGCGTATGTCCCAGCACATGATGGCATTGTCACGGCCGCCCGATATGGCAATGGAGGAGTCCTCGTTGAAGCAAACGCAGCGTACGCCACCAGCATGACTTCTTAGACGACGCACAGGAGCGCCTGCAAATATATTGATATATTTATTCAGCTAGCCACTTTCTATCTCTCTCTCTCCTTCTTTCTCACCGGTTGACACATCCCAGTAGATAATGCTCTTGTCCAGGCTGGCGGAGACAATGTAACTGCTATCACAGCTGCCCGCCACATCAGTCACCTCATCCGCATGGCCTCCATAGGTCTTCAATAGCAAACCGGAAGCAGGATTCCACAATTTTATCTTTTTGTCCGAGCCGCAGCTCAAGCAGTAGCTGCCATCCACTGCAGCGCGAGAATACAGTTATTTAGATGCATATATATTAAAGATATATTTACCATTGTAACGCACTGCACGCACAGCTCCCTGTTTGCAGTCAATTGTTTTGCTACAGTTGAAATTAAGAAAAGCCGGCATTTGTTTATAATAAGCAAAATGCAGAAAATTAGAGATGGTTAATTGTGATGGCAGAACTGCACTAGTGACTGCTCACGAAGTGAGCGATGATCGTAAATAGAGATGGACAAATTGTTAAACACATACACAGTCACTATAGCTATTAAGATATTTATTTATTTAAAATGAAAGGCATACAAATCAAAGATTTATTCCTAATAAACAATTTGTAGCGGCTAATTTGATAACCATTCCGTATCACATTCACAGTCACAGTCACGATGCCAGCAACGGTGGCAGCACTTTTACAGTGTTGTTAAATGCAAATGGCTCACATGAAATGGCGCTAAAAATGCCAAAGCGCGTTGTACTGACCAAAGCGGAATGCCAACAATAATAAAGCAGCGGCAACAACAAAAAACAGTCAACGCAACACAGTTCATTACATTTTCGGCAACAAACAAATAAATAAAAAACATAAAAGAAACTCATATAAATTGTGTTAAATAAATGAATGTAAATATACTCAATATCAATATTTAATATAGTGCAAAGAAACGACGTAAATTCCGCGGCACGTGTGTGGGCGGGGGAGGTGAGGCGCGCTGCTTTGGATGCTACGCAATATTTCAACGCTACGCAATTTCAGTTGCTGCTGACGCTGCGGTCGCTGCCGCAGCCGCTGCTGCTACGCACCTGCTAAACCAGAAGCGCTGCTACGACCAGCACCGTCGTCACCGTCGCTGCTGACGTGTGCAAACGAGAGCGAAGCGACGACAGGATACTCAACAACAACAACAACAACCAAAACTACTCTGCATACTACAACAACAAAAAGAGCAACAAACTGCACGACAAAATTAACGAAGTGCCAGTACAATTGAACGACACAACGCATGCATACACACACACACGCACGCACATTCGCCTAGAACAATCAGAAGCGAACGAAGCATACAAATTGCAGTAAAAAAAAAAATGCAGCGAATTGCATAAAAAAAATCCTGCTTAAGAATAAGTGCACACACAGACACGTTCGCGCTCACACGCACACACGCACATAAAAGCGCGACAAAGCAAAAGCAGAGAGAAAAAAAAAAGAAAACACTAAAAAAAGGGCAAACAGTGCGCGCACAAACAAGGTGGAAAGTAAAAAAGTTGTTTGTCAACTTGTGGCGTCCATTGCACACACAAACATTCCCTCTGCAACACCCAGCAGCAACAGCAACCGTAGCAGCAGCAAAATCAGCAGCTCCCCTCAAATGTTGCAGCAACAAAGTGTCTGGCTGTACTGCTACCAAGTGGAAATGCAAGTCCAGTGTGCATGCAACAGCGCCTGCGGCCAGTGCTAAGCAACAAGCATAAGAAGCAGCAGCAGCAGCAGCAGCAGCATTAGAAGAGTGCAGCAATAGAAGAGTGCAGCAGCAATCCTTTGCAGCCATGTCAACAGTCACTCGCAGCGCCAGCGCCAGCCCCTGCATGGCCCTCAATGGCATCATCGACGCCAGCCTCTTCCCCCTCAAGTCCACCTCGGATGTGGTCAATCTCTTTAGACGCGCCCTCACCAGCGCCATTGAGCCCGATCTGACGCTCCTCTCGATTGTCGTTGGCTACATTGAGCTGTCGCTGACCACCGGTGAGGCGGCCCAAGCGGCGCAGGCAGCCCAGGCGACTCTAGGTGAGTGACAGTTCGATTAAGATAGACTTATATTGTATAAGATAACACTTTGACAAATTAAGAATAGCTTATATTGTATAAGACCTTTTTGCATTTCTAAGTTGGTGTCAATTACTTCTAACTTTTATTTTATAAGAGCTTTATCGTTAGATTTTATAAGTCTTGATGAGTGGCGCTTATTTTGAAATTTAACGTATATTTTGTATGGGACTTTGTTTTTTTTTTTCTTTCTAATATTTAAATTCATATTTTTATATACATTTTTTAATTATAAATATTAACAGTAATCTTTTTGTTTCCATTTATACAAGAATATTTATTTATATTTAATTTAACAATTTCAATCAAATTTAAATTCACATTTAATTTTTTTTTTTTTAAATATTTCATCATCATTCTTTTAGGTGGTAGTAATGAGGTAATCATGGGCAACAGCGTGCCCTTTCCGGTGGTGACACACGAGCTGATTGCTGGATTGTATAAGAAGTTCCAGACGATCTTGTCGGTGGTGGACAAACCGAAGCCGCATCGCCAGGCAACGCGAGAGATCATTAAGAAGGTGTCGGATGTGATTTGGAATTCGCTGATACGCAGCAGCTACAAGGATCGAGCCCATTTGCAGAATCTGTATAGCTATCTGTCGGGCAACAAGTTGGATTGCTTTGGAGTGGCGCTGGCCACCACCGCCGGCTGTCAACTGCTGGGCTATCGCGACGTACGTCTGGCTATATCCGAGGATCATGCGTGGGTTGTGTTCGGGCAGAAGCACGTGGAGAGCATCGAAGTGACTTGGCATGGCAAGGGCAGCGAGGATAAGCGTGGCCAGGACATTAGCGCCGGCATTGAGTCCGGCTCGTGGTTGTACCTGGGCGGCCTGGCCGTCGTCTGTGAGCGCGGCATGGAGGTGGCTGCCATCTGTGTAGCTTTAAATATCTCTCTCAGTGCGAACAGCGATTGTGTTGAAGTTGCCGAGCTGCAGCAGCAACTGCTGTGGCTGCTCTACGATCTGGGTCACCTGAAGCGTTATCCCATGGCACTGGGCCTGCTCGGCGAGCTGGAGGAGATCAATCGCACGCATCGCAGCATTACCTGCGAGCAACTATTCCGCGAAGCAATCGAATCCTCACGCAAATACTATCACAATCATCACGTCTATCCGCACATCTTTCAGGGCAACTATTATAATCGTTTGCTCAAGTATCGCGAAGCCTTCGCCGCCTGGGCGAATGCGGCGGATGTCATACGTTTGTATACGTATCAGTGCCGGGATGATGAGGAGATCTATAAGGAGCTGCTGGATATTGCCAATGAGCTAATACCCTATGTGATGAAGACGGAGAGTTCGGGTCATTCGGCTCGCAGCATTTTGCGTGATGCTGAGGTGTTTGCCAATTTGTTGCGCTTCTACGATGGCATCTGCCAGTGGGAGGAGGATAGCCTGACGCCCATTCTACATATTGGCTGGGCCAAGCCGTTGGTGACGAACATAACCAAGTTCGACTATGATATACGTTCTCAAGTGGTCATCAAGCTGCCTGAGGATGTGGAGGCCGAGCAGGCTGCAGCATTGGAGGCTAAAAAGAAGGCAGCAGCTGCAGCTGCGGCTACAGCAGCAACGGCAGCAGCAGCAGCAGCTGTCGAGGCTTCGCTTCATGTGGAGGGCAACAACAACAATAACAATACGGTTGTTAAGAAGGATGAGGTAGGATATGCATCCATAAGAGTCTTTGTATAGTTATATTAATCTTTTTAATCATAGATTAATTGTTAATCTTAACAAATGCTTTAGGTTCTATGATATTTATTTTTGGTATCTTATCTGTATAGCTATTCAATCTCAGAAGGAGTTGGGATATTATAGATATGTAGACTTATTATACACTTAATTTAAATTCTATTCTATTGTGTGCTCTTCCTGAAGCATTCTGCCTTTATCTATGTCCTATGGCATTTACCATATTATATCTGTATATCTCTTCAACAACAGCAATGTCTGTCCTTCATATACTTTACACTCTTCTAACTACCTTTGTTCTCTTTTTTTTTCACCCACATAGAAATCGAAATCGGAGTTGCCAACAACTTTGGCGGATCTCACAGCTGCTTGTGGTGAAAAGATATTGAATCCAGACTTTTTGCTGCAGGGCGGCGGTCAGCCGTTCGCTGATCAAAAGCAACAGGCGGTAGCCGAGCAAACAACGTCCAGCGAACTGTCGCACAACAACAACAACATTAACAACAACAATAACAACAGTAGCAGCAACAATGCTGAGAAGGAGGCTACAACCATAAGCAACAACGGCAACAATGAGGCTAACAGCAACAACAACAGCAACAACAACGAGCAACAACAACAGCAGCAGCACAAAGACGCTAAAGTGGAGGAGAGCAGCCAGATGGTGGAGATAGTGAACAGCAATCAGCCAGCAGTTGTTGATGATTACGATCCATTCGAGATAATGTTGAAACGTCCAGTAATCACATTGTATAGTCAGAAAATGAAAGGGCTCAAGGATCTGCTGCTGGCCGAGAAGCTGAACACGCATGCCATATCACTGCAGGTGACCGCACAGTCGGTGGCATCGCGTAAGGTGCGTGGTGGTGGTGGCGGCAGCGGTGGTGCACCACCGGCCACCATATCGGCGACTATAACGGCTATAGCCTCGACAGAAGGCGCGAGTATTGGAGGCAGTGCAGCGAGTGCGGCATCAGGCGATTCGTTTGCGCCCACGCGACCGAAGCGCACAAGGCGCGAATAAACAAAAACAAAAGGAAAAAAAACAAAAAGAAAAAGAAAACTAAAACCCAGTTGAAGTAATGTGTAGTGATTTGTTGTTTGTAATTATATTATATATATTTATATATGTACGTATATCAGATAAGGTGAGCTCAGCTCACAAAGGAGCAACGAGTAAGCGATTCGCAGTTAGAAAATAACGAGTAAAACACTCGCTGTAAATGATGGCAATAAATGACTAAGTTTAACAGCGAGTTTGTAGCTTTATCCTCGCAGCGAATGGTTTACTCGTTGCCTTTTGTCAGTAGACTTGCTGTAATATTAATCCATTATTATTATTGCATATAGATATGCGCTATCAATATTTTCGATGTTCGATGTGTATTTATGTAGTTTGTAAGCGCGATACAAATACCGTTAGAGAACGCTTAGCGTTTTAAAAAAGAGACACACACACACCCACACCAACTCTCTCTCACACACACACACACACAAATACTTACAAAAGAAAAGCTCTCAACTATATAAAAAAAGAACGGTCCAAAGTAACGAGTAAAAGCAGCGAGTGATTTGCTCGTTATTTGTGCCGATTCTGTGAACGTATTTCTAGCCTGTTAAAGTAAATAATTTAAATAATTTTTTTTTTCTATTTATTAATGCAACTGTTTCCAACCACAAAAACTTTGTTTTACATTTTATTGGTGCTCTACTTGAAACAAAAGCAAAAGTTTAATTATCGAAAGATGTGTAAAAAAATAATGAAGATACAAATATGAAATTGAAATTGTTTGCAACAACTCGTTGCATTCAATGAGGCTAAGCTGTTTAATTTACAGATTGTATACAATGCATGTTTGTATTATTATATATATTATATATTTATATATTAATATTCAACTTACAATTCTAAACAGATCAACAGATAAAACATATTTAACACTTCCTCTCTATATGTGATAAAAACTGTTTTTTCTAGAAAGCTTTCAAATACTATATGTACTAGATGCGTATTTAATAATACACAAAAACCATATATATATATATATATATATATATATATATATATATATATATATATATATATACATATGTATAAGCATATATATGTATATATATATATATTTATCAACTTAATAGCTAACACATATACAAACACACACAAACACAAAGATATAGAAGGGCCGTGCAACTTAATGAAGCAGGACGGCAAGCACTTTTTAAAATATTTGATCAGATATAAAAGCACCACCTAACAAAGTTATATTATTTATATGAAAAAAGCTTTCACAGCACTTATTAGTATTAAAATAAAAAGATTTATGTTATTTACAAAATTCTTTATTCACTTAAAAGTGACAGTCTCTAAAGAGAAAACATTTAAGCACGTAAAAAAGAGCTTAAAAAAAAAAAAACAAAACAAAAAAAAACAAATTGTTAATTGATGATAATAATTGCATTTTTATTTGTGCGTTGTGCGTCTGTGATGTAAACAAATAGCAATGAAGCCCATTAAAAATCGAAATGCAAGCAAAGCAAAAACACAAATCGAACAAAAAAAGTTCAAAACAAAAGCAACAAAAAAATGAGAAAATATTCAAATGTATGGTGTTTTATTCCTTTATTAAAGTAGCATACTTAAAACAGATACAAATCTATATTAACACATATGTAGATATATTTTGGCATACAAAATTTTTACAATAAGCTCAAAAGAAACTAAAAAAAAAAAAAAAAACAACAAATACGAATGCAACAGTTTTGGCGTGCTAAAAATTCCAACCAAATACGAACTTATAAGAAAACAAAGAAGCCTATGCAACAAAACAATATGCAATAAATCAAAAGCATACCGCAAAACTATTTATTATAAATGTTAACGTTACGTACACTTCAACTGCTCAATAACCCTATTAGCTTGAAACTCAAATAGCCACAAGTCAAAATGTTATAAACTAAACTAAATAAAAATAAAAAAAAAATAAAAATGCATATTTCAAAAAGCAAATTCTGCGCCCAATTTTATTTCAAGGATCTGGCAGCCCTGTGATGTGCTGCTTACCAAAACGAGCACAAATATTACTCAACACTGAATATCGATATATACTGTTTATTGTATGACTCTCATCTCTAGACAAATGACTCGGCATCATTTCGGCTAAGCGTCAAATTTGTTGAAAACGTAAAATTGTTTAACAATTACAATTCAGCATTAACACAAAAATATTTAAAATGTCTGCGCCCGATAAAGAAAAGGAAAAGGACAAGGAAGAGACGAACCAGAAGAGCGAGGATTTGGGTCTTCTAGAGGAAGATGATGAGTTTGAAGAATTTCCCGCTGAAGGTAAAAATTTGTTTTTGTTTTTAAAGAATGTGCCGAATTTAGAAATGCTCTTCTTTGCAGACTTCCGAGTGGCTGACGATGTGGAGGAGCCAAATGTGTGGGAAGATAATTGGGACGACGACAACGTGGAGGATGATTTCAGTCAGCAGCTGAAGGCACATCTGGAGAGCAAAAAAATGGAAACATGAATCTGCTGCCCCTCGTTCGTCCCTAACCACAAAGAAACAGTTTAAGCTTTAGCAATAAACAAATGAATATATATTAAGTCTAAACCGCGCAGTGATCAATTAAATTAGATACAATTATTTTGATTTGCTCCGCATCGCACTGCTCCGCCTCGATTTTCTCCTGCAACTGGCCTTTGCTCAGCTCCAGCTCAACGATGCGATTTTCTTGCTGATTGATATATGTTTCCAGTTCGCCGATCCGCTGCTTCGGCTCCTGTGCATCTTTTTCGAATTGGAGCTTAAGTGTCTTTAGCTTCTTTCCGCACTCGAGGAGTTGCTGTTTCTGCTTCTCATTTGTAATTAAGAGATTCTGATTTTTGGTTTCTATTGTTGCATGTTTCTTCTCTACACGTTCGCTGAGCTTGAGATTCTCTTTGTACTCGCTGAGCAGCTCTGGTGGCAATATGTTCATCGCCTTCTCCAATTCATCGATCAGTTGCTGATTGGTTTCGATCTCCAAGCGACGCTCCTTATAGATCTCCTCCTGCTTTTCCATTTCCTGTTTGTTGCTTTCAATGCGCGCGAGTATTTGCGCTGTTTGACTGTGGATTACAATTATTAAATGAGTTTCTATATATCTCTCTTTTTGCTCACATACCTTTCGACTAGCTCCACCTCGGTTTCCTTGACCAACAGCTGTTGAAATTGTTTAACCTGCGCATTAATCTCTGCCAGCTGCTCCTCCTGCAAAGCGGCTTCCATTTCCTTTTGCTGCAAGATCTTCGATTGCTCCTTTAGCTCGGCCATTACTTTTGGTAGCTCCGCGTTCATTTTGGCTATGTTGGCCTGGTGATTAACTATGTCAATTTTCATTTGCTCTGCCTTCTGTTTATTTAGCTCCAATTCAGCGCGTTTTGCTGCGATGGCTGCACTTAAAGCCTGCCGCTCCTTGAGCTGATCTGCAATGGGGCAGAGGATTTCCTTCTTCTGCATTTTATAAAAACATCTGTAGTTGAAGAGCACATCCAGCGTGCTGGAAGTCTTTTTAACAGCTGCAAAGATATATATGTTAAATATTGGAATTAAATATATCTCTTCTTATAGATTATTCGTACTTGGTTCTATAATATCGATGTATGTGAACGTTTTGCCCGGGAATGATATTTGTATTATGCGCTCCACTTGCCGGCACAGCTTGCTCAGGAACAGACGCTTCTCTCTGGACGTATCCTTCACCTCGCTTTCGATATTGTATGGTGGCTCCAGTCGAAAGCCAAAGGAGCGCAAATAGCAAATCAACACCTTGGTCAGGAATGCTTCTGTTGGGTGCGACAGCTCGTTCGGCCGCATATTCAATTCGGGAAACAGCGAATTGGCCGTCTCACAAACGAGCTCCAACGCTGCATTGTTGTTACTCATAGTATTTTTATTTTTATTTTTTACTGTTTGTTTACTTTTTAAAACTTTTTACGAATGACAACAAATTTACCGCTTCTAATCGACGCTAGATATGATAGATGAAGTTACTCGATATATCGGTAGGCACAAGAGCTGCGGACAGTGTGAATGGCTGAAGCAACGGCTTTTCAAATAAAATTGCTCAACACATTGTTGCTTAAATTTAATTATTTTTAGTGGGACTATGTTTGAGTTTAATATATATTTTTAATTTTTTACTACATTCTTCAAGACGTAGTCATTTATTATAGCTTCGATAAGCACATAATATCGACATATCGTTTCCCCTGCAATATTGACACGATAATCGGTTGATTTGAAATACGATATTCTTAGGTGTTGATAAACAGAAAATATTTTGAATGGCGGACTTAACGGATTTTGAAATGCAGATACTATGGCAACAATATAATGTTTATTAATGTTATTTTTTCCTATGAGGGTAACAGCAAAAGAGTAGCAAACCGAATAAAATAAATATGGCATCCTCCAGCGCTGTGGAAGACGAACATCTAACTGATTCAGATTTATCTGATGATGAGGGTACTTAACAAAACTTAAATACTTTGTTTTATTAACAATAATCTTTCCTAGAGCGAAAGGAGGAGGTGCCAGAGGAGGAGATCCGCCCTCCCACTCCACGTCCCACGTACAGCGACGAGGATCTCAATCAACTGCTTGAGAATATACAACGCATGACCACATTGTATTCGTTGAATCAAAGGGATTGGAGTGAAGCTTCACTCGATAATATACGACGCTGGCTGCTGGAGGTTAATGAACCGCTGCTCACAATTTTCTATGCAGATAATGTGCTGACAGCTTGTCTGGGCTTCCCAACGAAGCCTGTTGATGATATTAGTTATTTTCTACGTGGCGAGCCCAATGAAATATTCACCATCGATGGCTTCCATGATGAGATTCACTTTGGCACCGTGCACAGCGATGTGGATGGCTGTTTGATGCGTCTGCTGGAGCGCTTCTACGCGCCCATTTTCCGCAACTACCGGGACTGGAATCAGACAGTGCGTTCGAGATTCTGCGCCAGTCTCGACAAGCTGTTGGCCTTCCTCTTTGCCATCAACTCCAAGATCGGTGGCATCATATCGCTCTATGTGCCCTTTGTGCTGCATCAAATCGGAGGGGAGCAAATCGTCTGTGACAGGCCGTTGTTCAAGAATCTCGAAAGCATCGCCGTCTATTGGACAACACAGATACGCACAGTGCTGAGTGATCGAACACTGATGGCCGCCAATACGCTGGCAACTATGAACGACGAATACGAGTTCTGGGAATATCGATGTGGGTATTAATATACGAAGTGTGCTCGAGTTGTGGGTGTGATTGACTAAAAAATACCCTGAAAATTAATTTCGAAATTTATAGTATTTTAGAGTAAGACTTGGGCTTTATGGATATATGTATGGAAGAATCCCAAGAAAATCTTTAGTTGATATCTTGAAGAATTTAATTATTAAATTTTGTATTTATTTTATTTTCGTTTTAAACATTTTTTCTATTACCATGAAAAATACCTAAGGGTATATTTCACTTAAATATAAATTTATGTCAATATCTATAGATAATTCTTGATGTTGATTAGAAAACACTCTAAAGACAAATTACCGAGCCTCGTTTATTATTTTTCAAAGATTAATTTTTATATTTTGAATGGGGCTACAAAAATGTATTTATGAACATACAGTTAATCTTTGATTTTTTCTTGAAGAAACTAAATTATTTTATTTAATTTTTACTTATTTAAAGTTAAATCAATTATATATTTATTTATTTTTTTACTTACAGTGGAGGTGCTGCAGGGCTTGAACTCTCAGCTGGAGCAGTTCGATGTGCAGCGCGTGTTCAAGGTGTTGCGTCAATGGCAATCGGTGCATATGCCACAAATAGAGGAGCTGCTGTTATCCGCGCAGCTGGAGCAAGAGTTGGCAATATCGAACCTAAGATTTTTGTATTTGTTGATTGAGCCATGCGCCAAGATGGATGAGTGCAAGTCATTGGCAAATGTTTCGCAAC
The DNA here is from genome assembly GCA_030914335.1 of Drosophila borborema. Taxonomy (NCBI): domain Eukaryota; kingdom Metazoa; phylum Arthropoda; class Insecta; order Diptera; family Drosophilidae; genus Drosophila; species Drosophila borborema. Next base: position 78,834 of record JAUESP010000005.1, on the reverse strand, counting down.
AGTTGCCGCAAATCTTTCATCTGCTACGTTTCGTCTGGGAGCAATCGGAGCATTATAAGAACAACGATCGCATCACTATACTCTTTCGCAATCTGAGCAATCAGATCATTAAATATTGCACCGCTCAAATAAATCTGGACGAGATACTGGAGGGTCGTCCAAGATTTGGTATTAAGATGTGCAATCTGGCACTGGACTGTTGCCAATCCTATAAGGAGCAGCTGCATCAACTGGAGCTGCAGCAGATTGGCTGGCAGCTGGACCAGGGCATCATCTTCAATCATGTGCATGCATTTACGGAGAGATTGAATGACTTGAAGGACATATGTGAGGCAATGATAGTCTTTGGTCGAATGGATGAGCTGGAGAGCATTGATAAGGTCCAGTTCAGTGGCACCACTGGCGAGCAGCTGGAGCGGATTGCGGTGAGTGTGGAGCAGCAATTCCTGACAACGCTCGATCAGCTGCGCAGTTCGAATACGAAGCAATTAATGCTAGACGTCTATCGCAGTGAGTGGTATGAGAAGATGGAGGGGTATCGCAGAGCTGTCCGAGGCATGGAAGAGACTCAGCAGCGGCTGCTCTCGAATGCCTTTCGTCGTGTCTGCAATGTGGAGGAGACTCTGGAAACTCTCAATGTCTTGCTCTACTATTCCTACCATGCTACGTTACGAAAATGTTATCTAGGTCAGGTGACCAATCTGTGGCACCAGTTCAGCGAGGATATGGATACGACGACCAGACAACTGCTGCAGCTCCGACGAAAACAACATCCATCCTGGCTGCCTCCACATGTCAGCGATGCTCTGGCATATCGCATCAATCTGGACCGTTTGACCTGGTTGCGTGATCGTCTAGCTAAATGTGGTTCCACCTGGCTGCCAGCTGTGCCGCAGGCGTCGGTTGTCCTGGAAAAGTTTGAGCTGTTGCGCACGGAATTCGAAAGAGAGATACGATCCTCCTTTGAAGAGTGGCATGGCCAGGCTGGGGGTAATCTGTGCCAGAAACTGGAGCGCTACCTGGTGCATCGCAGCAAGAAGACGAAATCTCTGTTGCTGTGCAATATGGATGCAAATGCCTTGCAGCTCTGCACGCAAGCGCAGCACTTCGAGAGACTGGGCTATGCTCTACCCGCCGCCATACGCAAGATCTATGAGAGGCAGGATTCATTGAAGCTGATCTATAACAGCGTGCTGCGGCTCTGCCTGGACTACAATCGTTTGGTGAACAGTCTGTCGCCAAGGGAGCGTAAGCTCTTTCGTCCATTGATGCAGTACGTCGACCGACAGCTCGCTCCGGGCATCTATAAACTCAGCTATGCCGGCATTTCGAATGGGGAGCCCAATGAGAGCTACGATCATTGGCTGGAGGGCTGTGTGGATAATGTGGAGGAGCTGCGCCAGATTATCCAGCTCTACAAGCGCGCGAATCGTCAGATTATGCGCAGCTGCGAAAAGATCTGCGATACGTCCATGCTGCGCTTCAATTTCAGTGGAGCTGTGGATATCTCTGTGTTCGAGCAGCAGCTGAGCAGCTGCCTGAATCGCGGCAACACTGAGTTGAGAAAGTACTACAACATCATTGTGGAGCTGATGATGGCTGTGGCCGATGAGTTTGCCGAGGTTCAAGAAGAGGTAAGTGAGATGAGGTCTATTGCTAATCCGAGCACTCATTATACGTAATCTCTGTCCAGCTATCCAGCGAGTGGTATCAGTATGTGAATGTCTTTGATGATATGCTGGCGAATGCTTTTCTCTGCTGCGCCCACAACTCATTGCAACTGCTGCAGGATGCTTTGCGCTTCGACGACGAGCTGCCGCCTGGGCCCATTCTGGTCATGGAAGCCGATGTGAAGGACTCGCAAATACAGCTCACACCCGACATGCGCACCGTTGGCGCTGTGCTGCGCGGCATCATCGATCGTGTACAGAGTCTGGTGGATCAGTTTCCACGACTTGGCTACAAGTTGAAGATCCCCAAGGAGAAGCGACGTCCAAATTTTGCGAGAGCCTTTCGAGAGGATGTGGAATGCTCGGAGCTGGTGCGTGGCATCGAGGCAGAGATAGCTCGACAGCAGACCAAAATGGAGGAATATGTGATCCAATGGCGTGCACATCATATGCTCTGGGAGATGACAGAGGAGGAATTTACTCAGCGACTGCTGAGCAGCTCCAAGACGGCGGGCGTATTTGAGGGAGGCATCGAGCACTATAGCTCGCTGGCCGATGATATATCATTTATGGGTGCCATTGCCCATGTACACTTTGTGCTCATCAATCAGAATCCCATCAAGAGCACTCTGCTCGACTGGATTGAGAAGTGGCAGGCGTTGAATATTCAAATAATGCTAAAGCATGCAACGGGCTTAATAGAAGGTGAGTATAGAAAAATAAATCAAAATGTGATTAGAGCTTGAGCTGAAGTTAAGCTTTTAAGTTAGTAAGGATTCATCAAAAGTTTATCTCTCTCGTCAGCTCTCTATCGGTATATGGAGCGCAATGAGGCCAAAGTATTGCGTGTGCCACGCACTCACAACGAAACGATTGTCGCCAATCAGCTCTTCGAACGTCTCGTTCAGGCTGTGCCTGGGAAACAGTCTAGATTCATACCCATGTTGGAGCTATTTGTGCTTCTGCATAAATATAGAGTTAACTTGTCGGAAGAAACACGTCAACAGATCATCGAACTGGAAGCTAATTGGCTGCGTTATCTACAAGTTTTGGTCGAAGCTGATGAAATGCTCGATCATGAGACTGATGAGCATAAGATAATGCTGTCGCAGCAGGCTGATAAGTTTAGGCTTATACTAAAGGATTTCCATGACGATTATTTCTCTAAGTTGCCCAAGAAGTAAAATGTCATAGATCTGAAATTATATTAACAATTTTTTGTGGGATATAAATCGGATAAGTATAAGAACATATTTTTTATGTGAAGCTGATAAAGCTGTAAACTAATGGATGGATAATATGTAAAACAGCTAATATTCTATATAATATAATTTTCTATATAATTTAGTACTTGATTATTCGGAACTATAAGAATTTTTCAACATGAGAGAATCAACTTTATTTCCATTGCCTTTATATTATACTGGTATATAATGATTCTCAGGTAGTCAAATCAGAATATTACGAAAAATTACAATTGAATTTAACATAATAATGATTTTTTTTAATTCTGTTTTACTTTTGATTGCATAACAAATATTACTCATGTCCAGAAGTCCGATTGCTATATTATTATTTTCGAATTCCCCTTTTTGTTTTGATAAAACATTTCATTTTTCTGTAGTTTTTTTTTTTTTCTGTAGGTTTTGCCTCGATTTGATTTTGTTGTATATATAAGCAAATTACGGGCATATTTGTTATCAGCTTGATGGATTGGCCCTCCCTCTCGGCTAATGGGCATTTGATGTGGAGCAGCTGATGTGGGTCTCAGTCATGAATTGTTCGCTGCGCCATCCACTGCTATTGCTCGTCTGCTGGATTACTGCTGCTGGTGTCCATAGCAGTCGCATTTTGTGCGTCTTTGTGGGTGTGCATCGGTCGCAATTGCTTGTCCATTTGGCGGTGTCGCGAGTGCTGCTGCAGCGTGGCCATCAGCTGACTCTAGTAACGAGTCAGCCCTTAGAGGAGGATTGGCTGAAGGCGAATGTAACTCACTTATTGTTGCCGTGGCAATTACCGAAGAGGAAGCTTATTGAGCCTAACACTAATTATCTAACTCGCCTTCAATGGACGCTAGAGAGATTGGAGAGATCGGGAGAGCTGCTGGATCAGCCCGAGTGGCGAGACTTTATGGAACACAATACAACAACTCCCTATGATCTAATGCTGCTTGGCTATCATTTCAATGATCATCTTCTGGGCGTGGCAGCTCATTTCGATTGCCCTGTGGCCATTATTACGACTCAACAGCCAATTGGCTTTGTGCACAGCCTGATGGGCAATCCAGAGGAGCGTTGGTATGTGCCCCAGCCCTACGACAGTCGGCAGCGAACAGGCCTGGCAGGCTATATCCTAGGACTGTGGGAGAAGCTGTCGGAGCTGCTAGCCAGGCGAGTCATGGAGCGTATTTATAGGTGAGTAAGTTGATTTGGCAAGATGTACATAAGTATATCAATGATGACCTGAATTGGTAGACGATTTCGTAATCTGATTCTGATCTGTGATTCTAGATCAGCTAAATTAGACCTGCTATACTAGATCTGTTATACTATGTTATACTAGATTTGCTATACTATATTTGATATATTATATCTGTTATGCTGTAACTATTATAATAGATCTGTTATACAATATCTGTTATAACAGATATATTGTGATTGATCTGCTTTACTAATATATGTATATATATAAGAGCTCATCCGAATCAATTATCATTCAATACCTTTCCAGCACACACTTTCCTTCACCCAAGTATCCCAGCTTTGAGGATATGCGTCGTCGTGTGGTACTCGCCTTGAATAATCATCACATGATCAGCGAGGGACCCATAGCTCCGCTGCTGCCCAGCATGCTGGATATTGGAGGCATAGTAATGGAGCAGACAGAACTAAAGGATACGATCTTACCTCAACGTCCCTTTATACTCTTCAGTTTGGGCACGCGCTTCAGCTGGCTCACAATGCCTGGCGAAGTAGAGACAATATTTGTGGAGGCCTTCGCTCAATTGAAGGACTATGATATATACTGGACATACGATGGACTTAATGCTAGTGCTATTCACTTGGCTAACACGCATATATATTTAGAGAAGTGGTTGCCACAAGCTCAGTTGCTGGCTCAACCCCTGGCTCGACTCTTCATCACACATGGTGGCAAGGGCAGTCTCAGTGAGGCGCTCTACTATGGAGTACCTCTGCTCGGCTTGCCGCTGCAAGGCGATCAGCGTCCAAACTTGAGCAAAATGCAAGCTAAGGGCTGGGGCTTGACTTTGAATATTAACAATGTGAGTCAGGTTGAGTTGCTGAGCTGCATCAAGAGGTTGCTCAATGAGACGCACTTTAGAGCGAGTATTCAAAGATCTTCATTACTGTATCGTGATCGCCCTTTGAATGCCAGTGATTTGGCTGCCTACTGGCTGGAATATGTGATGAGGCATAAAGGTGCTGCTCATTTATATGGTAACGCCAGGCACTTGAATTTCTGGCAACGCCAGCTACTAGACGTCCGACTTACAGTCTATGGTACGCTGGGTTTGTTTGGCTGGTTGGCCCTTTGGCTAAATAGAAAACTCAATCGCAATCGCTGACTAGCTTTATCGTTTAATCGTAATTTATAATAGATACTTTTATATGTAAGTTTACAGATATATATTTATATATATATATATAGTAAGTAGTTGTAGCTTAAACACGAAACTTAAGTACGATTGAATGTTAGTTGGTTTCAATACTTTTTGTTCGTTTCCGAAATTTTTGACTGCGTTTGGTTTTTGTTTAATTTTTAATGTTTTTCAATGTGTTTCAATTCATACGTTTAGAAGCAGAATTTATGATTTTAAAATTAAACTTGAAATGGTCTGATTTATATTAAAATTTGATTTTCAATGAAAGGAACGTTCTATAGAGTAGCTTTTCTTGAAGACTCAAGTAAATGATTGAGATTGAATAGGAATTAAAAGATAAATTATTTCATTTGATATTTAGAAAAATTCTAGAAAAAATCATTCATTTTAAAGCGAAAGCCAATCATGTGATTGATGGCACCATTTTATAGAAGCTGTCGGAAAGATCTATTCTACTTGATATTTATAAAAAAAAAAAAGTATTAATTTTATTAATTATAAAATAAATTCATTTACAAACTGCATGATAAGTGGCTTTAATTCTGTTTTCCATTGGAGTTCAATCATATGTTTGATGGCACCATTTTATCGAGTTGCCAAACAGCTTTTTAAATATTAAATTCATATGAAATTCATAATAAATATCTATGAAATCACTTCAATTATATGATTGTCGTGTTAGGTCTCAGGTTCTAGGCTTCAACCATGATTGATGATAAGCTTGAATTTCATATATTGTTGAAAAAATCTAATATGCTTAAATCGTGTGTTACATCATATCAATCAGATGAATGATGATTGATGAAATCAAAAGATTCAAATAAGAGAGTTACATCATATCAACCATGATGGTTCTGGCTTACAGCTTTAATCGCATGAAAGATGAAATATGATCTATTAAATAAATGAAGCTTGAATCTTGTGTTAATTTTATGTCAATCACATGATACGCACTATAGATGATTAAATAAACTTCTAAATTACTGACAAATTTATTTTTAATCTCATAAAAAAATCGATAAAAAAAATCAGCAATTTTTAAAGGCATTGGGAATTTTGTATTCCTTACTGAGTTGGTTTTAATCCTAAGTTTGCTCTTTTATATAAAAGTAAAAAATTATAAATATATAGAGTTTTGCTGATGTTCGGACTGCTTGCTTCTAAACGCATGAACTGTGCCCACTGTGCCGCACAGTGGACGATGTATTTTGCTCAATGTATTTTTGTTGATGTATGTAGATAGTAAATGTATGTATGTACGTGTTAATAGTTAAATGTATGCACAGTTCTGAATTACTGAATGTATTGCAGCTGAGCTTAGCCAAGCTTAGCCAAAGCCCAGTTGGCGTGGCTGCGATTGCGTTGAGCGCGGACATCGTCCGGTGTTTAGGTTGAAGATGCCATTGCTGCAGATGGGTGGACTGCACTCGTTGCTGCGAATGCATCTGTAGAAAAGGGATGGGATATTAGTCATAGATACGATATAAATTTCTTGCGATTGAATGCAATTACTTGAGCTCTGAGACCGCAAAACCCTCGTCGCCGTTCTTCATGCGCTGACAGGTCATGTTGCTCAGGTGGCAATCGCAGCGGCAGCGACTCGTTGTGGTGGTGCCACCTCTGGGCATGGCAAAGTTTATAAAGTGCTTGGGGCACTCGCATTGAGAGCTACGCTTGCGCCGTTGCGCTGCTCGATTGATGCAATGGCATTCCGTATGATTGGTCATCGGCACAATCGTCGCCGTGCTGTGCCGGCTGTTGATCGAACGCATCCAGAAGACCTTCTCGACCGTGGTCTGATTCTTTACGGCCCACACCATATTATTTTGGCAGCAGCTGCTGTTCTCGTCACAGCGATGCAGCACTGTGGCATGTGGCGAATAGACTATCGATGTTTCGCTTATCATGCGAATGACTCGAGCCTGCGGCCGTTTGCAGAGCGGCTCGTTCTGCATGCTCTCCAGATGCAAGGATGCTAATCTCTCTGAAAAGAGTGCGAATATAACATTTATGGAAAATTAGCTAAGTGAGCTATAAAGCGTTAAAGGTAGTCTGCAAATGTTCTTCTCGTGCAACTATCACTCCCTCTCTCTCTCCTTGTGCCTTCTCCTGCTCCATTTGTTTGCTAATTGGGCGAGCTAGTTGCGAATTTGACTTGGGGCAGCTGTAACTTGAGGCAAATCGGAATCCAGTTGCAGTTGCAGTTGCAGTCAGAGTTGCATTTTATAGCCGAATAATGACTTTATATGGGCTTATGGGTGGGCGTTGTATGCCACGATATGCCACGCCACGGTCACGGCTAACTGCCCTAGGGCAAGCGGGTGCAAGGAGGCAAGTTCAAAGGCAGCAGCAGCAACAGCTGCTGCCTCGTTGGGGCAATAACAAAATTTGTGCACTTGAATAATTCATGGGGCAGGGCAGAGACTCAGACTGGAGCTAAGGCGATTGCCATGTTGTGTGCCAAGTTGATAATTCAATCGTGTTATAGACATATGCATATACATTCATATATGTATAGCTATATAAATATATCCATGCTCATATGTTCTACTGGCCAAATGACAGTAGCTTGATCTGATTTCGCATTTCAATTCAGTTTCGAATTTCGGATTTCGCTGTGTAACACCCACACATTCATTTGGTATTTACTTCTGTTGCCATGGCAATTTTATGACTTTATTGCTTGCAAATTATTTTTTTTTTCTTTTTGGCATCTGCATTGAACAGCACCAACAACAACAACAACAACAATGAGGACAACTTTGATAGTGGCTGGGATATAAAAAGCGTTGCATACGCTAAAAATTTCAGCGTTTCCTTTTTATTGGCTTTTGGCGACAGCGGCAACAACAACAACAACAACAAGAATGTGGAATGTAAATAACATTAAAGCAATAAAGGTGCGCAAAACTGCTGCCGATCCATAAAGAAATGAAAACAAACAAAAATAGTTCAGTTCAAGAGGAACGACTAGCCAATACCCTTTAGTAATGTGGCAAGTAAATAAGCAGAAATTACAAAAAAAGTGATATCTATTTCTAATTATGGTTACGTATACATACATATATACATAGATGAGTTATATTAATATATTATTATTTATAATTATTTATTATTTATTTATCAATTAAATATAGTATAAATATTTTAAAATAAGTTTTCTATATATATTCATGTACTATATTCTATCTACAATATAGTAGACTTCAAATAAATATTATATGATTTATATAATTTTATAATATATATCCTATATTTTCCATAAAACCTTCCAATACCAAACACTTCTTTTTACAATAATAAAGCTACGCATATTGATTGAGTAATCATCTGATAAGGTCTCCAGCACTGAGTGATAAATATGTGACAATGATCTATATATATATATCTATATATGGTACGCTACAGCTCAACATGCAGGCTATGGCATTCAGACCACTGAAATTACTACATATATACTATATATATAGATACACAAGTAAATCTGCCATTTGTTCATTTATTTATTATTAATCTATATTTCTGTAGTATATTGATTATAATATTATTTTTTAATTTTGCACTGACTGTGATATTGCGGCATATACTACGTGACATAATTGTTAAGCCCTTTTGCAATTGTAAAGCAATTTGCATGCGGACAAAAAACGCTCACAATATCAAACGCGAGCAAATCGCGAGCAAAACGCAAGCAAAACGCGAGTAAAACGCTCGCATTGCGTATGGGTGCAGATAAAGCAATAGGATTACACACATGCACATATTTACACATACATATGTATAATGAAATAAATTGGCATTGAAAAGTGCATTGTCGAGCTTTATTGTAGTTGATTGAACTGCGTTGAAAAACGCGCAAGAAACGTAGGCGAGAACTGAGCTCAAAACTACTAAGAAATAAAACAATTTAAAAAAAAAAAAAAATGTATATAAAAAATATATCTAAAGAAAATAATATAAATATTTATTGCAGGCTGTGAAATTCAATAAAGAAATATTCATTCAGATATAGCAAATTATTGACCAATTTAATATTTTATGACTTCACAAGAGAAGTCAAAATTAATTTGAAATTAAAAAAAAAATCGCGTCATTTATTTCCATGATCGAAATGCTATGGCAGACTACATATGCACTTCGATATCGAACCCTCTTGATTTATTAACATAACATAATAAATGCATTTGCAGATAAATCTCGACTTGTGTTGTCGCTCGCTTCGTATCGAAGGCATGCCAATGTCATGCTGTAGTATATGAAAATTGCATGCGCGCACAATAATAATGATATATGTTAGCAACGACTGCAGCAAGCACTTGAGATAACGGTTAATAGGCAAACACATGTCACTTAAGCCAGGAGTCAATTCATAGGAATCGATTGAGTGGCAATTTTGTAGCCAACTCCAGAGTTGACTTTCAACTTATTCTCGCAACGGATGACAACAAAAATGTGATAAGAAAATTGTTGCATCATTACGCATTTAAAGCGGCAAGCCGTGTGCCGTGTGCCCAGCCGCAACCCAAGCAACAGAGCCAACAACAACAACAACAATTACAACAACAACAACAGTGAGGCATATCAGCTAACAATTTCCCAGGCTTAGTGACACACTTTCATTTGCGGTGACGTCGCTGCTGTCCACACGAGCCTTACGGTTTGCAATATACCGGCATGCTGGACTAGCAGATGCCCTTTAATAAAATATTAGCTGTATAGTGAATATAGTTTTATTTTTGCTATGCAATTTGGCTTTATTTAAAAATACTATTCTATATGTGATACATTGTTAGAAGTATATACGGAAAATATTATATAAAATATTTAATATTTAAGTGCAAGAAATAAAAAAAAAAATTATAAAATATAAATGCCGACAGAGTATTGCTTCTCGTTATTTTACAATAATAAATTTAGTTATTTTTGCACTCCTTAAAAGCACTTTTAGATATGTGAACTCTACCTACATCATTAATATTATTTTTAATAAATTTGTATGAGAAATATTTCAGAATGAATCTTCTATATTAAATCCGAAAAGATTATGATCATTGGATTTTCTATAAAAATTACAAAAATTAAAATTATTATATCATAAATCAGGCAAAATGTCTGAAAGAAACTTAAAATTTGGCCACAGAAATAAGTGCAAATGGAATATCTAATATATAAATTTAAATTAAAGTTCAAGTCTTTTCATTGCTGGCAAGCTTATATACCTAATTTTTAACAAACTCTAATAAGCGTAAGTATTTTACTGACAAAAAAAAAAAAAAAACAGTTTTCACGCGCTTTAAATGGCAATTTTCCAGCCGAGTGGAAGTTGGAACGCAAAAGATACACGCGATGAGCTCACATTTCATTGTCAATGGCCAAGCCCGAGCCAATGTTGTTGTTGTAGTAGTAGTAGTAGTAGGTAATGTTGTTGTTGTTGTTGTTGTTACTTGCATGCTACTGATAGTCGCTGGCTTTAATGAAGTAATTGGTAAGATCAGCAAAAGTCTAAAGGAAATACCACAGTAGCAACAGAAACAAATGGAATGTAAACTCTACGACTATGGATTACACTTTTCGATATATACAACAAATATGAAATACTTTACTTATACTTATTTAATATTATATAAAATTTATTATCATGTTTAACTTATTTCGAACAACAACAATTATTTAGCTATATGAAAAATCTATAGACGTTCAATTGTATGCCAAGGTTCAAATCTCAGTTACAAAATACTTAACTACAAAATGTTCCAATTATTTCTCTAGTAATTGGCGTAGGTTCAAATCTCAGCCATAATTTGTAATAAAGCGCTTCAAAAATTATTTCTATTAAATACTTCAATTAGAACTTGAAGCTCAAGCAACATATGAAATGATATTAAAGAAGCTGAAGCCTAGACTTGTATTAAAATAATTTTGAAATCAAACTCAATTTCTATTCCAGTATAACACTAAACGCTTAAAGAGATATGCCATATATATATTATATGAAAGCTATAGATTGCTTTAAAAGAATTTTACAACTCTTCGTAAATAATTTACTGTGTGAGTAAAAAAACTAAAAAAAATCATAGCTTTGTGAAAGCCTTCTAAATTATTTAAAAATTTTTACTGTCAGCTTAAACGTTGAACTTGTAAATTCTATTTAAAAGAAACAGTTTTTACTGTTTACTGTTTTTATTGCTACTTAAATATTTTGGGGTTAGGCTAACTAATTAGTACACCAGTTATTCTTCAAAGAAAAAGTTAGAGCATCGACTGATTTATAGAGAAAAAGAGAGAGAGAAAAACATAGTTGACAAGTTGACTCGTTTTAATTGCACCGAAAGTGTGCAGAAAGAGATGGATAGTAAGCAAGAGAAGCGCTAGAGTACGGGAGAGAGAGAGAGAGGGGGAGAGAAAATGTCTGGTATTTGGTTGAGTATTTTTCTTAAGTTGGGTGAGGCATGAAAAAAGTAAGAAAGAGGAAGCCAGTTTCTCAGCGACTTCTTTCGGTGCGTTCGTTTCGTTTTGATGGGGGGCCCCATTTAGAAAGTGTCTGCAGATTTTTTTTTTCCATTCAATTTTTTTTGGATTTAACTGGACTTCCTCGTCAGTCTGTCTGGCCCTAAAGCAGCATCACGAAGAAGACATTGTGCTTAGCCAGAAATGGAATGCCAACAAAGTTTGCATTTGCATTTGTTTAGCACAGTTTTTATGGCTCGAACGTGTGGATCGAGGCGCCGCTGTTCTATATGCTGACGCATCTTTTGCTATATATACGCACACACATACATACATATATGTACATGTGCGATATGTGTGCCTCGTTATAGACATGTTTTGTTTCATACTTACTCAATTCGTCTGTTCTGATCTTCTGCTGTTCCTGGTAGCGCCGACGACTCAGTTGCACTGCTTCTGGGCTGCCCACCTCCTGTAGCTTCTGGGCGGTCACCGAGCCAGGCGCCTGATCCGATTGATAGTCCTCCTGCAAAAGTGTGAGTGAGTCATGAGTGTATGTGTGTGTTTGTGTGCGTGCGTGCGTGTGCGAGGGAGCATATGAAAATTGAAATTGAAATGCGGCAAAAATCGAAGCGAATTGTTGCAAATGCCACTCAGGGCTAGCAGCCCCTAGACTACCCTACACTCGCTACACGCCCCACAGTGCCATTCCCTTTGCGTCTCTTTTCCACACGCAATTTTCATGGCCTGACCACATAAAGTCATATAGCTTCTACATACATACATATATGTACGTATGTATGACCAGCATGTTATACTCTATAAATAGTTTAGCATGAGGTATACTGAGCTATGAGTCATGCTGTGTCTTTCTAAAAAATGTTTAAGTGCTTTAACAAAATTGAAATTAATAATTCTAAATAAAATAATTCTTAATAATAATTCTCTATAGTCTGTTGTATACACTACAAAATTAACTCAATTTTTAGAAAATTTATTTCAACATTTTTTTTTTCTAGCTTAAACAAATTTAATGAGCAATATTTGATATCAGGATTTCATGAATTTATTTATTATGATTATTATTATTTTTTTTAAATTGTTATCATTTCTATGATATCATGACTTGCAGTTGAATATTTGAGAGGCATTTTGGAGAACTCTAGCTTATCAATCGCAATTTGATAACCATTTTTATCTAATATTAATTTCTTCGTCTTTAATCATATTATGCCTAGATGCAACTCATCAGTTTACAGGTCATCTGACAGTCGAGTATACTCAATCTTAATGCGCTTATTGTTTTTCTTTAAATTTTATTGGATATCTGGTGGCGTTTTTCATTATTATTATTGCACTATTCGAATATGTTGTTGCGGCATGAAACATTTACAATTTGGCGCATATTTATTAAAAATGCAAGAAAAAATAAATATATATAGAATATATATATATACACATATCTATAGACATATCGGAATACGAAAAGTGTATATTGCGAAATGTATGCCAAAGACAAAGTGAACTATATTAAATGCCAGATATGCATATGTGAGTTTATTGTTATTTAATAGATCATTCGATTCTTGGAAACTCAAGAGACCGTACAACATATGTATATAATGAAATTATTTTGCAATTTTCAAATGGATGCAGATGTGATGGCATATCAAATGGAAGAAATAAATAATGAATAGTATAGAGTTGGGTGGACTGGGCTAAATGAAATTGAATACGTATTTCATAATAAAAATTTTCCATTTTAATGAATGATGTTTCATATATTTTAGTTATTGATTCTCTCTCTAAAATTGTTTGTATTAAATGGTAAGTCTAAAATGAGCTAGTGAGACTTATACATATGCTGCATTTAATTAATGATAAAGTTCAAATAATCTCTAAGGATACTATGTACGCAGTCTTTCAATTGATTAAGCACGATGGAGTAGTTCTGATATTAATTACGATCTAAACTGAGAGACTAACTTCAAGAAATCATTTATGATAATTCATGAACTTTATACCACATTAACTCTTGAATAATATATAAAAAATATATTATATCTTAGTTATAATACATAATATTTAAACTTTGTTTAAGTTTTTTATTTATTTTTTATTTTCTAACTTCTATTCAGCATTACTATTTTCTAGAATACATGTCTTTCCGTGCCTCTCTTGAATATCATTTGAACATAATTAGTTCCGTCTGAAAACAATGTTTTTTTTATTTCTTTTCAACGGAAATATTATTTTTGTTCCATTTTAATTGGCTTCAGTTTTAGGTAGAGCAACACTATATTCTCATGAACTGCACATTGTAAATTTCCATTGAAAATCTTAGAGATCTAGAATTATTATTTATCATATATTTTTTAAATACCTTTAAATTTTCTACTTGCAAGAAATGATGTATGTAACTTAAGCTTCAATGACTCGATATGTTTCAAAGTTCTTTCATTGTTAATAGTAATTGGTTTAGCGTAATTGTGTTTAGGTTGTGTGTGCGCCCATTGCAATTCGTTTCACTGAATCAATTTTCGGCAATTTAAGCAATTTCAATGTGTAGGCACATAAATATATTTATAAATAAATATATGTATAAATTTACATATTTATTTATACATATTGCGCCGAGCTACCCTCAATTAGAGGCTCCATTGACACGCCCCTCACAATAGGCAACAAAAGTCACACATACATACACGTGTATGTGAGAGAAACATTTAATAGAATTTTTGCATATGATTTATGCTGTGTATTTTGTCAGTGTGTGTGTGTGTGTGTGTAGCATGTTTTACGCAACAGTTTGTGATTTAACAGATTTTTAACACGTAGCGCAGAGGCGTGCGAAATTGAATGATAGCCACAAAAAGCGAATCCAATATTTGACTATGAAGTGTGCACGGCTAGGAGCTGCCCTGTAAACAAGGCATACGGTTCTCTTTAATTAAAAAAGTTTCAAATGTAAGTTTGGGTTTGAAATACAAGCAAATTGACGATTTTAATGGGACATATAGCGAATTTTAAACTCAAGGTAGACATTCATATATAATCACAAATATAAATTACTCATTGAACTTTTCTCTTTTTTCTATTTACAGGGTATCTAGCAGCGTTTAAAAACAATTGGAGCACTGGTAAACAAAAATGTGCAACACCTGCGAGAAGGTGGAAATGCTATCACTTACAGCTCAAAGAGCAGCGAATATATATGTGCATATATACATATATATAGACTATATATATAAAATAATAAAAATGAAAACTGTAAAAACTTGAGCAGCGCTCAGATATTGATTTTCGACAAAAAGCACTCACGCCTTGGACCTGAGTGTCATGAAAACTAACGACATGCATATAACTGACACATAATGCCACATCCAGCTAAGGAGAGAGATAGCGAGAGAGAGAAAGGGGCAGAGAGGGACAGACTGAGAGTGAGACAGAGATAGCGGGTAATAAATGAAGTGTGCATGTAAGAATAATGGCATTCGCTCTGTGCTTGCTCCTTGCAAAGGACATGTATCGCATAAACCAGTCAGGCGCAACGTTAAGTGAAATGCCCAACGTTCTGGGCAATGGCAATGCAATGGGAGCTGCCTTGGCGGTGGCGAGGGCGTCACAGGAGGAGGGAACAATCGTTTCTGAAATGGAGGAGGGAGAATCGGTTCCTTGCTGCACCGAGCAATTTGTGGCTTGTTTTTAAGCTTCAGTGTTTCAACTGTTGAATTGAGCTGGGAATGCATTTCACATAAACTGCGAATGTGTATAAATAATTGGCTGTATAATTACGAAAATAATAGATTAAGCATGAATTCTATATGAAAGTAAGATAATTTTCGTCATATGAACAGAAGGATATGGAGATAACTATATATTTATGCATAAATCTATGCATAGAAATATACACATGTTTATCGATTTACCAGGTACATATATATATCTATTTATTGATCCATGTGTATATATACCAATTATTTATCGATCTATCTATAGATATAATCGATCTATCTATCTTTGTTCTTGACTTTATGTTCTCTCTCTCTCTCTCTCTCTTTCTATCCCCCATTTTCATTGCTTAAACTACTTCAACTTACTTAAGCTTTCTTTGTAATTCTTCCAACTACGAGGAATCTATCTACTCATTTTGCTAACAATTCTTACTTTAAGTGCTCTGTCCTTTCTCTGCAATTCTCATTGTATTGGCTGTTCAGTACTTTTCATACATTGTCTAACTCTTTGGCCTGGACATGTTTTTCTAGCACTCAGCTCATCTCCACAACTCAACTGAATGCCAACAGTTGACGGTGGCAGCAGCTCCTTTCGGTTCGTTAGGCTACTGCCAAAGCTAAAGCTAAAGCCAATCCCAATGCCAATGCCAATGCCAAAGCAGATCAGAGCAGTAGAGCAATGCAGAGCTGTGTGAAGCGCATCGTACAACACCTTTTCATGTTCTTTTATGCGCTTCGGCAGTTTTTATAACCAGTTCTACTTAAGCTTCATTACGCATGCTCAGCCATGACAGAGACCCATTCGGAAACCCAGAGACGTTCCCAATGCAGATGAAAAAACCCATTAAGTGTCTGCCTGCCTGGTTGACAGTATTCGAAAAAAAAAAGAAACACCCCAACTGTTGTTGTTGTTGCTGTTGTCGATGTTGTTGGGGACCAAACAATAAAAACAAACTTCATTTGCATATGCCTGGCCACCTTGATCCCCTCTCGCTCGCTCTCTCTCTCTCTATTGCTCCCTGGGTGTCTTGCTTTGAAGGATGCCTCAGCATGGATTCCTGGGCGTGGGTGTGACTCGCGTCTGGCCTTTTTACGAGCACGGCACCAGAAGGTAACAACAACAGCAACAACATTTGTACAAGTCCCGTCCCTGGTTTTTATTTGCAATCAAAAGAGTTATGAGCCAAATGCAAATAGCTCGCGCCTCAAACTGTTTTCATTTTTATGCTTCTCTTCTGCAACTTTACGCCTGCTGTGGTCAAGGCAGCGTGAGGGCGTGGCACTGGCTAAAAACAGTAGCACACACAATTCGTCGCCCCTCGCTTCGGGAGCGTCGCCCCCTTCGGCTCTTCCAGTTCCCTTCTTAACAAATAACGCGGCAAATTCGCCGCCAACTGTGCAAATAAACACAAAAGTCAGCACAATATTTGTTTACATGAAAGAGAGCACAACAAACAGGCATCTGTGTGCGTAGGTCGGCGTAAAGGTGTGTGTGTGTGTGTTGCTGCATGCATATTTATGTTTTGCTGCTTCTTCTTTTTCTCATTTTGGGAACCTTTTCTAACTATGAGCGAAAATAAAATGAAATGCAAGTTGTGTGTTGACGAAAGAGTTTTTTTTTTATGTTAAGCTTTTGACTCCGTGTATTCGTCAGTTTTCTTAAGTTAAAGCAGCAATTTGTTTATTTTAAATATCGTGATCGGTTCGGTTTTTATAATAATAAACTTACTTATTTCGTGCACCTATATGTATGTATGTCATAATCAATTAAACCAACTATATCTGAGTAATTAATGTATATGAAATACCTCAAATACTTATATTAAAATAAATTAAATTATTCAATTAAGAGCTGAATATTATTATTAATCAAATTCAAGAACATTTTAATTTAAAAAAAAATGTTTTTTATTTTTACAAAAATATACCAAAATTCCAGTTTTAATTTAGGAACATTTTTCTACATTCATTAACAGTGATTTTAAATAATTTTTTAATATTTTTAACTAAAAATCTTACTTATTAAATATTTACTTTTTTTTCAGCTTTCTTTATTTATTTGAATGGCAATATCTGAAATGTTGTTTTCTTTGCAATTAATTGTCAAATTTTTAGTGTTAGGGCATTCAAAGAGCATTGCAATTGCACTGAAAAATATATGGAAAAGAAATGTTGCTTTGCTTTTGCTTTTCTTCGCTTTTGTTTTGATTTCTTTGTGCCAACTGAAAATGTTGCAATTTGTCTAAAAGCTGGGCATAGAAAAGCGCAACGTTTTACAGCAACAAAAAACATTTCGCCTCAATATATTCATTTAGAAATTGTAAACATGGCCCAGACAGGGACAGGCAGCGAGCGAGAGGGAGAGGTGGGAAGAGGCTGAGGCTGTTCATGCCACATGGCGTATGCGTAATGTGAAATGCTTATAAATTGTTTTTTTTTTTTTTTTTTCATATCTGTTGTGTGTGTTTTTTTTAGCTTGTTTCATTTTTGACATAAAAGTGCCAATTAGACTGCGAACGGGTTGCTACTGCAGCAAATGTAGTTGCCATAAAACTTAAGTAATTAAGCAAAAGTAAAAATTTAACAATTTTTCTTTGCATTTTTTTATATATGTATATTTTTTATAACTTAATTGAAACTATGCGCATTAAAAGAAAATTACAATTTTTCCATTTGAAATGGAAAAGCTTGTGGAAAATCGAGAGTGCGTAAAATGCTTTTTAATTTTAACGAGCGAATGGAAATGGATGCCCATGTCACTCTCTCTATCTCTGTCTCTCTCTCTATCTCTATCTTGCCCTCTCTCTCACTGTCCAATTCATGCGCTCTGTTTATTATGACAATTTTATTTGTTTGCCTTGGCCAAGGCGAAAACGAAAGCGGAAATTGTGGTGTGGAAAATCGGGGCGAGCTGACAAGAAAGCGAGCGTGTCGGCACAAAAGCGCCGCCTGTGGGCCATAAATGGCAACAGTAGGCAATGTCAATGACAGCCAGTTGACGAGGATGAAGAGGATGACGATCTTGATGACTGTTCCCACCTGCCAGCTGGCAATTGCAAGTTGCTGCTGTCTATCAAACTAACATGTTGCTAGAGTTATTGAACTGCACCAGCAACATTTGAGATAA
This sequence comes from Drosophila borborema, assembly GCA_030914335.1. Taxonomy (NCBI): domain Eukaryota; kingdom Metazoa; phylum Arthropoda; class Insecta; order Diptera; family Drosophilidae; genus Drosophila; species Drosophila borborema. The sequence goes on along the minus strand of JAUESP010000005.1, from coordinate 60,234 downwards.
ACTCTTCATAATTATACAGGATAATAAGAATAATTTAAGATCAGTTGTCAGTTGTTGCCAATGAAAAAAATCTACTCTAGCAACATTATACATATGCAAATGCAATGCAATGCAGCAGCAAAACAATAACTGTTCTTATTCGACTGTTCCTAGTTACTAGCCGCTAACTGCATACAGGCTGTTCTCTGTTGTCTGTTCCCACTTGCTATCTGCCTGCTGTCTTAAAAACGTTTAAGGCTCGCAAGCCAATTAAACAAAATGTGTATGTTGCTGCAGCATGTTGCTAGCGGTTTTTGCAGCGCAGGATGATGCTAATGAATGTTGTTCCCAGTTGTTTAGCTATCAGTTGAATGTTGCTTGAGAACCGTTTGAGCTTAGTAGCCTATTAAGCTTTGTTGCCGCAGCATGCTGCAAACGCTGATGAGCTAGCAGCTAGCAACATTATGGGCATGCCGGAAATGTGGCCCCACAGCGCCACAGCTGATGAACTGATATACACACAGACATGTATATATATATATATGGATACACTCTAATGCAGTTATATTGCGATCGAATTGAGTGATTGGCCCGTCGAGACGTCGAACGTCGAACGTGGAACATTGAAGCCGCTGTGGCAGAACATGACGTATCTCTCTTCTAATTGCAACGCCCACACAACACGCAGATCGGGATCGAGATTGCATAAGAGATTGTGTGTGTGCGATTGTGTGTGTGTGAGTGTGTGTGTGTTGGGCAACGATCTTTGCACAAATTGACTTTTGCAATTTGCTTGCTTGATTTTTGTTCTGATTGAAGAGCTAAAAGCGGGTAGTCAAACTATGAGAGAAAGTTTGGATGAAGCCAAAAAGTAAAAGAAATACAAATTAAATATGCATTCGTATATGCTGCCAAGCAGATTCAACTTAATTAAACTGAAATCTCTAATATATAATACAACATATATTTATATATAAATATATACTACATTCATTCTATACACAATCAAAGAGTATTCAATATTCATTTTCTTGGTTCAAATTTTGCTTTGTTTCTGGGCGCTATTAATTACGCGACTCTTGGCCAGTTTGAATGGCCAACAAGTTGGCTATCAATCAAAAAAGGCGGCTGAAATAAACAAAATGAAACACTTCGGGCCACTACATTAGGAACACTAAAAAAAAAAGAAAAGATTTATATATATATATATATTCCAAATGCCGAACAACTTTCAAAGTCAAACAAGTTAAATTTATAGCGCGACAGTTTTCCCCCTTTCTTTGCGCCTTCCCCTATTCCACTTTTCTTTTTAGTGTTTTAATATTTATTATTTAGTTGTTGAATTTTCCTCGTTCATTAAGACAGCGTGATACGGAGAGGGAAGTTGTGAGAGAGTGATAGAAATTTTATAGATTTGCCATATCATTTTTTTTGGGCTTCCGCATTTTCGGCCTGGCCTATAAATCATGAGATATATACATATATGTGCATATGTATGTATACATATGAATATATATTTATATATATTTATTGTACATATATCTATTATGTCATAAGCCGATTGGGCTGTCATTAGTACGCCTTATGGACAGCGTGCGCCTATCGCAATAGTAAATAAATAATGCCAATAAATCAAGGTAATACTTTAAAGATTGCCCACAGAGGCAAAGCAGGAGGAGCAGCTGGAGGCGGAGGAGCAGCAGCAAGTGGCGCAACTTTGGGGCCCAGCTTAAGAGCTTACAATTAGTGGCTATAGATGAGGGGCTCTTCCGCTTAGAATTGGACAGCCAGATCACAAATCGATGCCGCAATCGATGCCATTTGCCAAGAAATAGCAGCCTTGATATTGATTATTAAAATTACATAAATGTTAGAGGATTAACAGCTGTTGGCGAGCTAAATGTATTCCATAATTACTTTAGCAAATGTGGGGCATTCCCTATTTTTAAATTTTACTTAAATGGGAAATTGGTTGCCCTTGTTATTTATAAATGACGTTGGACAAACGGCTTAAAAAGAATATTATTTTTAGTAGAAATTATATATACTACATATTTATTTTACTATAGAATATATGTATATTTGTTAAAAAGAAAATGATACAAAATAAATAACATTTTAAATTATATAAATACAGAACATAAATATTAAAGAAATTTTTGATACAATCAATATTATATATTGTGTTGTTTTTTGTTATTTTAAATTGTGGAATGAATATTTTTAATATTGACAAATTCAGAGAGCTTCCACCTCTATCAATATCTATACAAAATATGCTCAATCAGCTTCTGGCTGCAAATACATCATCCGCTAAGTTTCTTTGTGTCACTTGCCTCTCTGCTCATACATCGATGCTAAGTATTCTTTTCAATCTGATTAAACAAGTCTAATTAATTAGGCATACATTTAAACGGCATTGGCATTTGTGTATTTATTTGCATTTTTATTGACCCACTGCAGGGTACTTGTGAAACATGTTTGAATGGGAATCAGAATATTATAGAACGATTTGCTGATAAGGTACTATCTATGTGACCTATAGGTGAACTACTGAATAAGCCTTTGACTAATGGCTTCGAAGAATTCTGAAATGAATTTTTTTATTGCTTTCGTTGCGAATATTTATTGCGGTATATTTAAAAATGCTTTATTAAATATTTCGTTCATTTCATAAGAATACCCTGTAAAACGTAGAGACAATGAAAGTTGGTTTGGTACATGTGTAAAGAGATATCTATATATAACTGCATGAGCTCAAGTTGTATAATTCTTTACATGGCTATAGAACAGCTCTAATTATAGCAGATCTAATAATTTTCTGAATTTTTGGTTGGTACACAAATTCGAACTAATAAAAGTTTTTAATTTATATTATTATTATATTATTTTATATTATTTTTTACTCAAACATTTATTTATAATTATATTTATATAATATAAGCAAAGTTGGATTTTTATTGGTAAACTCCAAGGCATACGCTCTCTCTTGCACAGCATTTTCGAATTGTTTCGTGTTGCACTCTGCTATGCAAACGGAATGCGTGCAAAGTAAACAGCAATAATAATGCAGGCAGAACGAAACAAGTGCTCTGATTGAATGCCAACGAGGACATTGCAACGGCCAACAGGCAGCCGACATCAGAATACAGGCAACAACAACAGCAACAACAACAACAACGACTCGATATTAAATTCTTGACAAAGGTCAGCAGTCAAAGGAGCTCAAGCAAACCTGGTCGCAGTGGGTGGAGGGGAGGCGGGTTGCTGAAGCCCTTTTGCTGACAGATGCAGTCATAAGCTGTTAATGCCACTCGACTGCAGTTGACTCTATGCTGTGGCATATTAAAGCTGCCTGGCCTTGAGAGTGACTTAACATTAGTGATAGGCTATACTAGTAGATAGGAGGAGAAGCAATGTGATTAGCTAGTCGACATTCGTCTCCCCTTTAGATGCTGAGCCCACTCTGAATTTGTTCCGCTGAAAAACCCCCGAGTTCACTGATAACAAGGTAAGGCTTAACATACAGATTTTGCGTAAGCTTCATTCGTATTGATTTTGAATATATATATATACTCAATTAAGTAGTGTAGTGCAGAAGCTCTCAGAATCGAGATGAATCACCGTTGAATTTAAATTTCATATTTCATTAGTTTGTCTTTTGATTCATCCACACACTAAACCCTTATTTATCCGACGAGCCGCTTAAATACTTAATTGGTCAAAGTTTTTTTTATATGCTTCAAGTGACGAGAGTAATGTTGATCGATTGATTGGCCTGGCAGCTCGTTTTGCATGTGGTAAAGGGCGACAACTCTTACAGCATGTCAATCAATTCAATTAAGGGAAAGTGAAGATCATTCCCTTAAATGGCCATCGATCGAGGGACCAAGAGACAGGTTCAAAGCCTCAGTCACAGTTTCAAGTTGAGGTTCATATTCGAGTTCACGTTCTCTCACTCTCTCTCTCTCTCTCTCTCTCTCTCTCTCTCTCTCTCTCTCTCTCAGTTTCTCGCTCTGTCGCTTTGTCGGGACGCTTGGCCCAATTACAGGCCAGAAAGTGAAACTGATTGAGGATCGGGGCATGGGGAGACGATCGTGCAATTTATGAGCTGCATTCGAGCCAAATTGGCTTGTTAACCAAATTGGCTGCTTCTGCTTTTTTTGCTGTTGTTGTTGCTGGTGCGGCTGCCGCACCACGTTTCATAATTGCAGTATTGAGTAACTGCATCAACTACTGGGTGGGCTCGCGGAACATCTGCTTAAGATCAACAACGATTCTTGCTCATTGTCTCTCTCTCTTGGTGGCTCAGGGTTAGCTGCACTCGTATCTCTGATCATTCTGTCGCTCATTTGCGCTTGTCGCTGAGGTTCAAGGTGAGGCATTCACTTCTAACGCACAGATCGTCGAGAAACAGATGCTTCCACTGGGTTGTTCAATAAATTTATACGTATGTACGTAATATTTTAAATATTTAAATACACATGTTTATATATACATTGCTATACATTTGCCTATTTGTATGATCAGAAAAAGGTGAGGTAAACGAGTGAGTAACTATATACAATTTATGTTATTATTAAAAAATTGTTCAGAACTAATATAAACTTCTTTTCCAATTGTATATAGGTAGTTCCAAAAAATGTTCTAATTTATTATGGATTATATATATATATAATATATATATTATATATATATTTATTTTATACATATATTATATTATATTTCAACATGATATACATGTAATTATACACAATTGCAATGCATAAATATAGAAGTTTTTATCGGATGATTCACTTAGCGGTGAAGGAATGCCTAGAAAAGATTATGATAGCGACACACACACACACACACAGGCACTCAGATCCGCTTGAGCAGTAGCCCGCACAAAGATAAGCGTGATGTGGTTCTTTTAATAACCTCTACGTATGTAGATATTTGTTCTACTCACCTCATGATTGGCGGCGTATGTATCCACGCGATTATCGCTGCCCGAATGATGCGACATCCATGGGTGGCGTGGCACGCGTCGCGAGTGATCGTGAGGGGGCGTGGTCGAGGAGGAGACGGAGGCTGATCGATAAGACGAATAGCTAGGTATTAACCTTTGCTCAGCATAACCGATATCGATATCAATGCTAAGCGAATCGTTCTCGCTATTGTCATTGTTAACGGTATCGCTATCGTTGTAGTAATCGTCGTCACTCTCCTTGCTAATATCGCTGTCCTCGTATAACACTTTGCGCTGCGCTGCGCCGCATACGCTGCTCGCGAGCAAAAACAACAGTAAAATTTGCCACATTCTAGATTTTTTACACAATTTTTTTATTGGAATTTTCGAATTGAGTTTGGTTTTTTGTGGGTGCGTTGAGTGAGCGTCTGTTGCTGTGCTAAAACATATTTCAAAATGTCTCAATTATACATTTTTATTTTTGTTGGTTGTTTTTTTTTTTATTATTTTTTTTTTGTTATTTTTAGAATTTGTATTTAAAACATTGAAAACCTTGCTAAATATTTATGCGTTTTTTTTGTTTTTTTGTTTTTGGCACACGACTCAAAATGTTAGAACTTTATACTGTAAAAAAACTCATTGCTGCCTGTCTAAGTATTTTAAATTATATGTATATTTTTTCTATAAATATATTTATATATTTCTTTTTTATAACAATTATAAACTTATTTTCAATTGACTTGCGCGCACTTGGTTTTATAATTATATATAAAATATGCTAATCAAGTGATTTTTTATTGCACTTTATTAATTTTTCGAAAATCTTTGATTTGTTGCTGTTTGCTTGGGGACACGCGCGTCGCTACGATGTGATCGCGTCGCCGGTTCTTAAGTATCTGAGAGCAGCCGCAGCCGCCGCAACAGCAGCAGCAGTCGTGTTTCAAAAGCTCTCTCACTCTCTCTCTCGGTCTCTTTCTCGGTCTCCCTCTCTTTGTGAGTTTTGCTCTCTGTCTGTTTTGGTGTGATCATTGTGTTGCAGGGGGGCAAGTGTGTAAACGCAATCATGCTTGTGCATGCGTACCGTCGCTGACGACACAATCCTCCCTCGCTCTTCTCGTGCTTGTTTGCTGTTTATATGAATGGGTATAATGATTTTATGAAAATGTTTGCAACAGAACAGACAGAAGAAGGCATGGCATACGTCATAAAGTATATATATTATATATCAGAGCGACGAACTAAGTCCATATAGCCATGTCCGTCTGAACGCCGACCAAAATGTAGAATTCTCATATATACTATTCGCATTTATTTTCGATAACTCATCTCATATCTCATATCTCATATTTATCGATAGATTAAAACACTATAGATATTTGAATGCTATTATTACGTTCTGAGCGATAATTCATCTACAACAGGATCTCCTAGTCGAGTAGTCTCATCTAGAGCACTCTTACTTGTTTTTCACTCTCTCTCTCTCTCTCTCTCTCTCTCTCTCTCTCTCTCTCTCACTCTCTCTCTCTCTCTCTCTCTCTCTCTCTCTCTCTCTCTCTCTTTTTGTTTATGCGTATGCAAGTATTGAAATCTCGCGCTTTTGAATGTGTTACTCATATTTTTTTTGGCTTTAGCTTAACTCTGTTTTGATATTGTACGAACAGACTTGCAGTTCCAGTCAGTCTGTCTCTCAGTGGATGTATGATTCATTTGGTAATTATAATTGGCGACTTGACTTTGCTCTGTTTTAGCTTTTGCTTCTTTTTCTTGAATGCAAATGCAGAATCGACGCTCAAATGTTGGTCTCCGTATGACTCAAAAAGTGTTTGCAGCGTGTCATATTTATTTATAGTTATTATTGATATGCTGATCTCATCTCTGTTCTTCTTCCTCTCATCCCCCTCTCTCTCTGACTCTCTCAATCTCTTTTTTTCTCTCTTTCTGCGAGTTCACCTAATAAAAGTGCACGCAAAAATCTTTATCTAAAGGTGACAATTAAAGTGATTTATTTGGACAACTTCCAAGCATTTTGCAATGCAAATATGCAGACACAACCAGACAGACAGACTGACAGACAGACACACGCACTGCTGCTTCATATTTGTGCTGATAAGCTAATGTAGACTAGAGTACAACAAAAATAACAAAAATAATTGACTGAATAAACAAATATTCGCGCTGCAAGTTTGCAAGCCTTCGTTGTTTAAGGTATGCAGAATATTTCTACTCCGCTAATCTTCTCTCTGTTTTCTATATTTAAATCGGGGAATCCATTAATTTACATATGCGATTATATAATTGACATTCTACAACTGTTTTTCGTCTCATTAATGATCATCTTCAGCTTTTTTCAGCTGCTGAACTTGATCAAAATGCAAATACAGCTCACTTATCAGTATGTTAAATAGCAAATGACAATTATATTTGTATGTGTATAAATAATACTAAGATTTGTGTAAGCTGGCTATTCGTTTAAAAAGTCGCAGACCCAGTTTATGCTTATAGAAATATTCAATAATTATAGTGAGAATGCGATTGAAATTGAGATTGATAATGAAAATATGAATAGGAAAGAGAATGAGAATAGGAATGCACAGAGAATGGGACAGAGACTGAGAATGAGATTGAGAATGAGAATGAGATTGAGAATGAGAATGAGAATGAGATTGAGAAAAAGATGGTAAAGAGACTGAGAATGAGATTGAGATTGAGAATGAGAATGAGAATGATGATGAGATTATAGAAATGGGACAGAGAATGGACAGAGACTGAGAAAGATAATGAGATTGAGAATGAGAATGAGAAAAAAAATGAAAATATGAATGAGAAAGAAAATTCTCATTCTCTCATAGCATAGGATTGGTAATCACAATCAAAATAATACTGATAAATAGAATGATAATGAGAATAGAATAATATTGTTAATGCCAATGATAATAATAATAACAAAGATAACAACAATAATGCTAGCCGTAATGATAATTACCATTGAGTGTATATACAAATATTTAATATAATATAGTATATGTATGAGCTCTGACACTCTTGCTGCACACACAAATGCATGTAGATTGTGGCCCTGGAATAGCTTCTATGCATATTAGGTGTCATTGATGTGGCTCAGTGTGTTGCTGTTGGAGTTGGTCGCCACCAGATGGGTGCCAGTTAGTGGGGCGTGCATCTGTCAACGGGTTTGTTGTCGCCTCATTCAGCAGCGGCCAGTCGCAGCGGATCTTTTGCGCCAAGAAGTCCGCTGCTAGTCGGGTTCTGCTCGTATTTTATTTATGGCCTTTGGCTGCTTTGGCTAATAGCGCATAAATCTTATTAATGATCTTGTCAAGTGGCTGCGAGGCATCCGATCTGCGAGTCTGCATTTGAGTATGCGTGTCTCTGTCTGTGTGTGTGAGTGTGAGTGTGAGTGTGTATCTGTCAGCACTGCCGTTTTGCTCAGTGGAAGCTGATGGACAACAGCTCTCAACGCTACCAGTCAATCTGTCTGGAAACCCTTTTCTCGCAAAATTATCCAAGCCACAAAATTCTGACACTTTGTTGCGCCACATTGACGGCACCCCGTTCCGCTTCCCCATTTTTGCCCTGCCCCCCATTTTTGCTGTGGGCGTGACATTTGCGTCAAGCCAAAGGCAATCAACAAAAAATGCGTTCAGTCTGCTCAGCTTTTGTGCACGTTTGCATTAGGCGTATTGATTGTGTTGGGCAATGTGTAACGCTTGGTAAATGGTCGGAACAGATGTAGTTGAGTAAAGAGTAGAGAGTAGTCGATGTTGTTGAATAGATTAGAAGAGTAGTAGTAGAGTAGAAGCAGAGTAGTAGCAGAGTAGTAGTAGAGTAGTAGTAGAGTAGTAGCAGAGTACTAGTAGAGTAGAAGCAGAGTAGTAGCAAGAAGAGGCCGAGTTGTGGTAGTAGAATATTGTAGTAAAGTAGTAGCAGAGAAAAGGACGACTCGTAAAGGCTTGTATGCAAGGGTATTTCAGCTTCGACTCTGTCTCCTCTTAAGTATTTTTGAATAGACAACAAATGTAGCAAACAATATGACATAACTCTCCCCATGTCCTCCTCGTGCTCTATTGTTCGCATAGGTAGCAACGCCCACAACCGGAAATTTTGCATGCGTCGCCAATAACTTAGCTTGAGCGAGGCCCCACTTCACTTCGGCTGCTAACTCCAACAGCTCAATCTTCTCCAGACACACTTTGTTTCACATTTGTCTATTCTATTTTCAGCATTGTCCCAGAACATCACGTAGTCTTCTGAAATATTCTACTCCTCTTTTTATTATGATTGGCTGCACTCATCTCATCTTTTAATTTTATATACGTTTTTATTTAATGCTTTGTTTTTTATCGTTTCTCATTTGTAAGATTTGATTTTTTTTGTTTTTGCTTTTGACAGCTCGTATCGCTCGTATGTTTATTGGGCGTTTTGTATGATCTCCAACTTAAATTTTGATTAATGTGTTTCCAGTAATTGTTTGACATGCTCTTCTGCATTAGTCACGCTTGCATCAGCAGCAGCAACTTTAGCATCAGGTTCAGCGCCAGCTTTGGCATTGATCCCGGTTCGATCAATCGACAGATTGCTTTTGCCTGACTGCATGAGTGTGCGTGTCTGATATGTATGTGTGTGTGTGTGTATATATTTTAGAGAAATGTTTCTCCAGTCTGTGCTTAAGTGAACTTGTCATACGCTCAATCACAGGCTGGGCTCGAATTGCAGTTGAATTGCGTGGGAAAACAGGAATCTAGAGTATTGTGATTTGAAGAGTTCTAAGAATTTTTTAATGATAAATGAAAAATAAATTCTAAATGATGTTCTCTTATAATATAATATTTTTTCTTGCTTCATAATATATAATTTTAATTTTAACCATTTTAGTGCAATTCTGATTTTAAATTCATTTAAGTTATGGTTGAGAACTTTGTTAAACGAGCGTTTATTATTTATAATTATTTTTCATTTCATTTCATTTACAGATACAAGTTGGGCTCACTTTACTTAATGCTTCATTGATCACTCTACTCTCGATTTGTTTGTAATCTCTTAAACGACATACACAATCGATAAGGCCGACGCCTAACCCAGTTATTTTTTTGTGGGGGCGTCAAGTGCAGCTCTTGCTCTCTCACTCTCTCCCTCTTCCTCTTTCGCACACTGTCTTTCTATTGGTCTCTTTTATCTATATATCGATGTTTGCATTTGTAGTGCGTGTTGTTCCATTGAAAGCACGTTCCAAGCTGTTTGTCTGCGGTTTTTTGTTTTTCCGATTGAGCTACAGAATTGTCAATTAGTGAAAGTGGAAGTGTCGCTATCTCTGCCCCCCTTTTCATCTGTATCTGCCACTGCCACTGGCTCTGCCTCCACCTCGATGTCTGCCCCCGCATTAGCTGCGGGTCATGTATTTGTTTACACAAACTAAAAGTCTGTTATGGATGCATTGGATCCCATTTCTTTTCAGACGTGTGAAAATTGTGGGCACCATGATTTGCACTTTGTCAGCCAGACGCGAGACGCGCTTTTCACTTTTCCCCGAACTCGAACTCAACTCGAATGCGAAAAGAAATCATGTATTGCAATCAGGCCTTAAAATTCTCTATCAACAAATTGATCGGGACTCGCTCGATTGAGCAGGAGCAAATTTATTAGCCAGAGCTCAAGACAAATTGCTGCGCAGCCAAAGGTAAAACTCAATTCAGATACGAATTTGGATTCGGGTAGTACGAGTAAAACAAATATACAGCCAACACCCGGCTAACAGCTGGGCCATAGAAAAGAAAAGAAACCAGCCCAACAAACGCTGCCAAGACATTTTTTTGCTCGAAATAGACGAACGGCCAATGCGAAAAAAAAAAAAAAAAAAAAATAGAAAATAAATAAAAAACTGCTAGCAAAGTAAACAAAATGCAATTACCAAAACTCAAACAATGCGAAACTAAAATACTCTAAGAAATTTTTTATGAATTTTTCTTGAATGAGTCGCAATTGCAACTGAAAGCGGAAAAATGTAAAATGAAAAGTAAAAATTGAAAGTATGAAAAATTCATTTAAATTTATTAATATCCGCTTTGTTCATAGGCTTTTTGTCAAGATCTTGATGATAAAGTATTATATTATTATATATATGACATGACACAAAGACTGTATTCTGTTTTTTCTTTATTTATAGGGAAATTCCATTTTGCATGCACTAGTAAAATAAAGAAAATTAAGTTGTAGAAAATTTGTTTAAATATTATTTTATAGATGTACTGTGAAAGTTGATGGAAAAAATTCTAGACATATGAATCAATGCATTAGATTAATAAAGGCAAATAGAGATGAACATAAGATGATTCTCTAATGTGAGTTTGAATATATAATGAAAGAGAAAGAGTCAGCTTCACTATATTTCGCTCCATGTCTCTCTGAATTGGATCTTAATTACTGTATTACAATAGAAGGAAAGATAAAGATGATGATGATGAAAGATGATATATGTATATGGTACTGGAAGGCAGAGATAAATTGATATATAGATATATACGTCTCTTCTCTTTTGGGAGAGAGAGATAGAAAGAGATCTGGACTAAAAGAGACAGAGCGTAAAATGGAGGCTGGCAGTTCCATAAATATAGGATGCATAAAAAAAGAGGGAAATGGAGTAGGAATTTTCATTACAATTTTTAGGCGTACTCTTCACATATTAAACTCAATCAAAAATTCGTTATACCCCAATGAAGTGCTTTGAGTAATGCGAGTAAATAAATAGTTTTTTTTTTTTGGCAAAGTCGATGCAAAAAACGGAGACATAGACATGCCGGCGACCGCAACATTAAAGACAACATCGGAGACAACATTGGCGACAACAAAACTGAGACTGTAACAGAAACACAAACAACGACAACGATTGTTAATGATGATGCATGACGGGGCCGGACTGGGCTGCGAACCTCGGCCGTTCATTCAAATTGGGTCTGCGTAACAAGTTGCCAGCATTGCCAATGGCGGGTGGAGGGGAGTGGCAAATAGATAAATATATGTATTTCGTATAAAGAGTAGAGCAATGGGGTTTTGCATTTGGAGACTTAATGTCGTCTATTTAATGTCTGCGCCAAATTTTGGCCACTTTTAGCGGTTTCGCGTGGGCCACAAAATGAAACGCTATGCAAATGTTTTTGAAATGAAATCAAATGAAATAAATTGGCTTCTATTTTACTATATATATATACATATGTGTGTGTGTGTGTGTGTGTGTCTGTATGTGCCTATAATTTGTTTTGGCAGCGAGTGCAAGTGTTAATTTGTTTTATGATCAAAGTTGCGTAATTTGGCAAACAAATTGACACAAATGTGTCATAAATGGCCCAGTGTGCAGCCCACTGTGCGTTCAGTTCTGACAACACATTATAAAGATAAATGATAAAAAGAGAAATATATATATAAATATCTTTCGACTAATTGGACTACATAATCTAATGGAACCAACTGGGCCAATTACTGAGAATTTCCTTTCAAAATAATTCTTTTTGATTATAGTTTTATTTATACATATAAAGTTATGACATCATATAATTATATATATGTGTATATATTACTACAAAGTCAAAGTCTATGTTCAATTCAGTAATCTCTTGTTCGTCATTATTTGTCAGCATTCGACTTGCCTTTGACTGCGTTAAAAATAAACATTGTATCGCTGTTCTAGTTAGAGAACTAACGGATTATATGTATATTCATTAATTTTACATTAATTTCAATAGAGTCAACGTTAGAGTTCTCATGTCGTCAGAGAGTGTATTTCCCCTCTATATGGTAAGATAATGCCATTATGAATCACATAATGCTGTATATGTATAAGTATTTGATTTGATATTTTATTGAGAATGCATAATCTAATTTTAAATTTTTAGAAAATAATTTCACTGAGTGATTCATATTACAGTTAGTTATGTCGATGGATCGTAGAGAGAGAGAGAGAGAGATCGAAGAGAGGGAGTGATTGAGGGAGAGTAGAAGTTACACTGAGAGTAAACAATATGAAGAGTGAGATAAAAAGATAAAGATATTCATAGAGAAAATTAGATATATGGATGTAAAGACAATGAGAAAGACAGCCGGAGAGAGAGACACAGACATAGGCCGAAGAGAGAGAGAGAGAGAGAGTGAGGGAGCGAGAGACAGTAGTGAGGGACACAGAGAGAGAGAGAGAGAGAGAGAGAGAGAGAGAGAGAGAGTCTAAGAGCGTTTGAAATAGCAAGGGGGGAGTGAGAGAGGTAAACAAATAGGGAGAAAAAGAAACAGAAGAGAAAAGGAGAGAAATACTCTCAATGGAACAGAGAGAGATAGGCAAAAGAGAGAGAGGGAGATAGACAAGAGAGAGAGGGTGAGTCACTCAGTCAAGACGAGGACTATACAAATATAAGTTTTATATCTGTATCACGTATACATATTCCTCATATGTGTGCATATACAGGGTATAAAAGGTGGAAAAAGGAAAACAAATCGTACCGACCTTACCTGTAGCTGGGCAAATATTCGCTTGTGCCGTAGATAAGAAAGAGAATACAAATAATTTTCTAAATCAACAAAAATATTGACAGCATTCGAGATTAGTTGTTGATTCAAGCACCTAGACTAAGGGCACTCGCTATGCGTGTGTGTGTAAGTGGATGTGTTTGTTTGTATAATGCTTGTCAAGTGTCATTGAATGCTTCACACTTCCGACAACAGGCCGCATGCATAAGAGTAACGCCCATTTGGCTAATAGCACAAGAAGTAACTGCCATATAGACAAAAAAGACAAATCTTATGCACAAATTGGTTAACAATAAGTGTTAGAGAAAGAGAGAGAGAGAGAGAAACAGAGGGAGAGGGAGAGGATGGTATATGGAGTAAAGGAGGTTATCAGGAAAACACGTAAGCCGAATGCAGCTCGGCAAATTTACAAAGCAATTTGCATAAAAGTCATATTTTAGCCGGGCCTCCTCCAGACACTGTCTCATTTTTCCTCTCGTTTTGGCAGACACGCGACGCTTTGGGCATCAACTACGACAACAACAACAACAACAAAATTAAAAAAAAATAAATAAAAAATAAAAAAATAACCATTGAAACAGTTGGCACAGTCAAAGTCGCAGAAATTTATGTGCAAAAAATGCAAACAGCGAATTTCATAATCGATGCCCCCAGCTCGCTGCCCCCAGTCCCCACGCCACGCCCCATGCACTCATACATATATGCAGATGAGGCAACCAAATGTGAGGCGCTAAGGTCAGCCGGTAATAATACCCACGGAACCCCCAGGCAATTAGGAAGCAACGCCAAAATGAAACAAGAAACAAATCGAGACGTAAACAATTTTCCAATTTGGAGTTTTTTATTTTTTTTGGCTGTTTGACACACAAAATTGGCTAATCCAGCAGCGGTGGGCGGCAGATGTGTATGTATGTGTGCATATAGAAGGCTTAAATCCGAACGATTGAATAGAGAAGGTGAGAGCAATGGGAAGCGGCTAGTTGACTGCATCAGCTGTCAAGTGCTTTGCTTGTGTTTTTGTTTAATCAATCAAAGTGCGGCCTCAACTTTGGTTTTTGTGGCAAAACTAAACTGGAACTAGTTCCACAATGAACCAGTCTAGCTGGTTACCAGTGGCACTTAGACACGTGCTTATCAACAACACACATACATGAACGATGACTTCTATGTGGCTGACTCAACAGCTTGAAAATAATTGAAGCTAGATGGCAGAGCTTGCATTTAAAATAGTTACAGTGGGCAATAGCTAAGAAGAAATGTTATGGAAAAATGTTATGGTAATGTTATGTAAATGTAATTGAATTCTAGCAATATACAAGAGTATGAATGATTGAATAGAATATTGGTAATTGATAACTTTAAGAATTTCTCTCTACATAGCTGCACTCTCAGTGAGTGCTCACTGTACTCAACAAACGACAGCTGGACCTCACACAGCTTCATGCTGAACTTGAACTCTCCATGGAGTGGGGGCTTCAGCGATAAGCAGAGACCGGCAAAAAGCGCTGCCTAACTTGAGGCGTTGCGCTGATAAAAGATAATTATTATAATGCTTGTAAGCTACACGTTGTCGGCCGCCCTTGTAGCCCTGTAGCCGACCGACTTGTTTGCCAAACAATCACAGACACGACGAAGCAACAACTATAAACATTGTGTACACAATGCACACAGAGTCCGAGACAAATGCAACTGAGATGCCCAATGAGAGATACGATCTAGAGATGGCAGGCAGAGAGAGTGAGTAACGATAGTTGGGCGATGTAGATGAAGAAATTAAATGAAATTGTAGAGTGGAAGAGAAGAGAACGCAGATATTTCTTTAATTTCAAATCTCAGTCGTGCTTCGCTTCATTGCGCATGCGCTCACGCGCTCATCTCTAACAGAGAACAGAGATCACAAAGAGCCCCCAGACGAGGTCTGCAGACATCGGAGCGGACAAGGGCGCGCCTTTGATGGCATCGCATTTGAGTTTGACTTCAAGGCTTGGGCTTGGGCTTGGGCTTGGATTTGGGTTTAGATTACTTTACCCTGACATTTTTCTATTTGTCTGGCCGTGCAACCGGGTCGTGGCAGAACTTTGAACTGTCGGCAGCGGCAACAGTGAGAGCAACTGAAGTTAAAGATTCAGAGATCCCAGCGGATAGCCTGACCCAGTTTTTTATTTTGTTCAAATTGTCGACTACCGTTTGGCGAGCTCCTGTGACAGCTGTCGCACTTTCTGCTCTCTACTCTCTACTCTCTGCTCTCCCTCTCTGTCTAGTTGGGCTAGGCCAAAAATAGCGCCCATTAATCATCGAAATTGTCGCACTTGTTGCAGCTGCCTCATGTGGTCGACTCTGTCGCCAAATTGGCGCCCACCACAAAAATCTACACAAACAACAAATATATATTCAAAAATATTTATGAAATATTATTAGCACAGTTTTTTTTATGTTTTATGCATACGTCGGGTCCCAATTTGTAGCTAACTGTAATTGCATATACATACATATGTTATATATGTATATATATTCACGTGTGCTTCATAGTGAGTATTTGCTGTAGGCTGACTGTTCATGCGTGACAAACAGTGTTGGGCAATTTTATGTGTTATGGCCCATTTTTCAGAGCAGTTGGCATTCATTGCTTTTTTTTTTTTTAATTTCTATTTTCGGTATAATTATTTTTTGGCTAGCCATTGAAATTGCTTTTCGGATAAAAATATTACAGATGGAATTAAATTGTATTTTTAGAGAATCGCATTAGAGCGAAAGACTCTGCAAATAAGATTTTAATATGATAATAAATATTCAATTTTTGTTAACTTTATTTGTTTAATGAAACATGGACAGATTCATATTTTTTATTTACTTTGATTATTATATTTTTGTATTATTATCTTCTATACTTTATCTACTTTTCCGTAGACTGAAGATTGAATAGCTTAATGACGCTCAATCTATGTAAATGTTTTTTTATAGTTGTAACTTTTCGGCTTAGAATAATTAGAACAGACTTCTAACTTAGATGTTATGATGAGATGAGATTTTAGCGCTTATTTTATTTTTATAAAAAGTTTGTATATTTGAACACCAATGAAATATGCTCTTACAAGCTCATATCACTTAATTTAGCTACATGAGTGAACTAACAAGTAAAGTGAAAACTAATACAATTTGATACCATAAAATTTACTTTAAAGTTGCTTTTAAAGTCGTAATTCAATTATTTCGACCGTATTCAAATTGAATTAAGCCACTGTGACCAAATGAAATGGTCCAAGTTGATGGAGCCATCCAGTTTTATGGTGCTCCACGCTTCCTGATGAAACTTTTCTTGATTTCCACTTGCGAAACTTTAATAGTTTTTGTGCGGCCCAGCCTCTCGCATAAGTCTCAGCATGTGGCCCATAAAGGTCGGCCCACACGTTCCGCACAGGCAGCGAGCGATAGAGAGAGAGAGAGAGAGAGAGAGCGAGAGAGAGAGCGAGGAGACTCGACACCTTTGCCAGGGTTCGTTTTTATACAGTTGACATAGCCCAAAGTTTGAGTCACAGTCGGAGCACTGCAGCAGCGAATTCCACTGACGCACTGCCTCAATTAACATAAAACTCAGTTACATGTGGATGTGGACTCTTTCTGGCTGATATTAGCACATTTCATTACCACTTCTCAAGTTGTAGTTGCTTTTTTTTTTTTTTTTTTTTCGTTTTTGCATCTCGCTTCCTTTATGAAAAGCATTTGCTGTGTGTAAAAACTTTTGACGGCATTTGCACCTTCTCCTCCTGGTGTGGCGGCAACAACTTGAAAGACTTCCCACGAACTTTCTAATGCATCCAGACTGCAACTAAAAGAGGATAGAGAGAGAAAGAGAGGAGGGCGAGGGAGGGAGAGGGAGGGAGAGGTCGGGTTTGGCAACTAATGTAACGCCTCTTAATCATTTAACAACCTTTCGCCCCATTTTACTTTTCATGGGCTCACGTGAAGCGCATTCTGCGAAAGTTTCTTGGATGGCTTAACAGTGGGCGGAGGGGGACAGAGAGAGAGAGAGAGAGAGAGAAGGAGGGAGAGTTAACACCCACTCGGTTGCTGGGTTGGTGGGTCAATGAACGTCTCGCATTATGGGAAAGCCAACTGCCAACTGCCGATTGCCAATTGCCAATTGCCAATTATTGCCGACCTGTCCACGCCCAGACAGTCGGCGGGCAAGTTGGATAAACGCCAAATTAACAAGCTGTCCTCTATAAAAACGAAAATCTTATAAATAAATAAACATAAGAGTGCAGGTTATTTTTAGCCAAAACGAATATGGAATACGCTAAGATTTGAATATTTTTGTTACATTACAAAAAAGTCATCTATGGGTAAAAAGCCGGAAATTTCGGCATAAAGTGCCCTTAAGAGATACAATCTTGAAAATCTGCATAAATATTTGTAAGAATTTTTAATAATTGAAAAAAATTTGGTAAATTACACCAAGCACACACCAATCAATTGTCAAATAAGATCATCAAAAATCATCATTAATAAATAATTTAAATATTTGTAAAATATCTAAAAATAAATTTCTAGAATTTGTAGATGAATCGAACGTTTATTTCGAATTGAAATTCTTACTGTAGGTCTAATTTCAAAGGATTTACAATTATATATTAATGCAAGGCATATTAATTGATCTAATTGAGCAACTCACTTGGCTAGTGTATTAAAAGCCCACGCCAATTGATTTTCATTTCAGTTCGCGGGTGTTTTTGGGGTTCATCTCGCTGCCAGGCGGGCAATAAAAATGATTATTTTGCAATTTAATTGCCACTACAACAGTTACAATAACAACAACAATATGAAATCAGTGTATAAAGGCTCAAAGGCCAAAGAAGTCGAGTCGTCGATCGTCGCAGTCGAAATCGATTTGGTCTTGAATATGAATACGGAATACCCCTAACCCGTCAGTCTCTCGTGCTCTCCTCTCTCTATCTCTCGGCCATCTCGCTCTGGGGGCCTGATGCAATCTTTTGCGTTTATAGTGACAGCCAGTAGTAGTTGTTGCTGTTGTTGTTGTCGTTTATCGCATTTGAAATTGAAAGGCTGCAAAGAAACACGTTGAAAAATCGAATGCGAAATTGAAATTTGGCATTTTGCATATTTAATTTGATATTTTTTCTTATTTTTATTTTGTATTTTTTTGACATGTGGGGTATTGCGGTTACCAGACTTATGTTTTAAGAGCCAGACAGCGGTCAAGACCTTTGTCTGGTCATAACTTTTTGATATTTTATGTCTGCGCAGTGACCTGATATATGATATATGTATGTTTCTTTGCAGACAAAGCTCAATTTATATATATAGTAAATGCACGAATCGACTTTATGAGTAATCGATCAACATTCTGTAAATAAAATTTTGATTTATGTTTTTTGGCAAACATATAAAATTAACTTTTGCTTTTTGAGATTTGATCTTAGATCATCCAATCGATATATATTCTATTCATAAGTGATTGATAAATATAGTTCTAATACTACTCACTAGCTACATTCGATATCTTTTACTTCCTAGACAACTACATAGCATACTTCATTTTTACTTTACCCTTCGCTTTGCTAACTTTTTCTATTATGAATTTCTTCCGCTTTCACATCATGCCCACAATTTGTAACAATTAGGTTTAGCAAACTGAATTGCCAGTGCCATTGTCATTCAATTGACCCATTTAGCTGGAACACCCAAAGTTAACTCTCGACAAATACAATCAATTAGAATCAAGAGAGCAGGACTCCGCCTAAGCGAGTTTAGTGGGAAAGACATTTGACGGCGCCTCGGCTACGATACTCTAATGTTTTGCCTCGCTGGGAACATTATCGTAACGATATATGGACTAACATGAGCACAATTTCCGGGGCTAATAATAAATATCAATAAGCCAGCACGAATTTATAGCCAAAACTAACCGCAAAATGCGAAAGCTAGACACGGTATCTGGTTCTGGTGCTGGCCAGGCCAGGGCTGCCCATCTTCAGCTGTTCAGACGAGACTACCTACAACTCTGCCCACACTTTCGTGTTACTCTTTCGGCTGCACACTCCTTCTATCTAATGCGAAACGCCTGCGGTCGCAAAGCGCTAACAAATCCTTTTGATTAATTCTAATAGCCTCAGATGTGCAGCCTCGACATCATTTCTTTCGTTTAATACTCAATTTAGTGTTGTTCTATGCACCTCACTCTCTCGGTGTGCCCCGCAGCGATAGAGCTAGGCGATATCATCATCATACCCTGCACACATGGTATGTTGCGTAGGTGATAGGGTGTTTTGTTTGCGATTATATGATTTGGTTAGATCTTGATCTAATAATAAATAATAAATATTATAAAATTAAAAATTTTTATAAAATTATTTATATATAATTGTACATATTCCGTTCCATAATTTCTGTTAGCTTATTAGTTTTTCCACACAATTTTTAACAGGTATTTTATATTCATAAATTCATTCATTATATGTATGTACACATATTTACAAATAGATGTAGATAATAATAAACTTATTTACAATTTATTTATATGTATCATTAATAAAGATAAGAACTATTCAATATTTGTACAGGGTATCTGTGTGCGAGTCACCTACATGCAACGACAGCATTCATTGCTTGTCTTCTTCTTGTTGCTGTGCCTCTTTTTTTTTTGCGTGCTTTGTGACTAATATGCAAACAAGCGAGCGGCAACAAGAACTTGGCCAATAACTTAACTTGGCTCTGATGCAGCCAGACACTCACACACACACACACACACACACACACGCACGTAGTAAGAGCATTTACGCACTTGCTGCCATTCGATGCGAACCACGAAAAACAAGTCCAAGTCCGTCGAGACCATAAAAATAAGATTAGCACACGCTTCACAGCAGCAACTGTTGTTGCTGCTCAGTTCGATGTTGCTGTTGTCGATTGCTGTGCTTAGTCTTGCTGTTGTTGTAGTTATTGTTGTTGTTTTTTCTGTTGTTGTTGCTGTTGTTGTTGCTGTTGGTGGCTGCTGTTTTGGGTTAACGCTGACTGTTTGTTGTGGCTCGTTTGCCTGCTCGTTCCTTTTAGCACATCCCAATAGCTAAAACGTTTGGGTACGCATTGTATGCCAAAAGGATTTTTAATGTCTGCCCGTTACGGTTAACCCCAAAATGTGGGTTAAATGTAGCTCAGCATGGCCAAAAAAATAAAAAAGTAAACTAAAATGAAACTGGTCTCACTTAAGCGTACAATTTATGTGAATATGGCACAGTTTTTGGTTTTTAGTGGCCAGCCAGATCATTTTATGCTGATGAGATCGTTAAACTTATTATTGGTTTGCCGTTAAAACTGGTGAAAAGCTGTGAAAAGCTGTGCGGCAATTGGATGAGTATTGGGAAATTACGAGAAACTGTTATGGGGATTAAGTATGAATGGGAATAGATTGTTCAATGGTTTGTTTAGATATCATTAAATTGTTATGAGGCGACAAATAGTTGCGAAGTTAGATATGTATATGTATGGCAAGTGCTAGCATTCACTCGACAATCGACTTACCTTTACTTACTTTTCTGCATTCACTGTGTTGTTTATAGTGTTTATGGCATACTCAATTAACTTTTAATTATTTGATAATATTGTGTGTAGTTCTAATGTACCTATAGTTTCTGAAAATAAAAAATTTGCATACAAATGTCTAGCCGTCTTTTCCTTATATTTAGTACTGTTAAAATGATTATGTTATATCACTGTTAATGAATATTTTTCATGCAACTGCCAACTTTTTCGCCTGGTATTTCCGAAATTGTAAGAGATATTTTTGCAACTCAACAGGCGCACAGAAATGAACTGTAGGATGAACAACATGATCAAAAGTTTGTTTTTAGGTTATCAGGAGTTACTCTACTAAACTTATATACTATATATTTCCTTTAGAATTGAAAAAACCAAATAAGACATAGCGTGTATTTTTTAACGATAATAATAAGTCTTCAAGTATGCATCACTCATTCAGAATTACATAAATAAAATATATTTTCCCACTTTCATCTAGATATATCGCTAATTTTTAAAAACATATTTTTCTCTTTAATCTACCATGCTCATTCATCTACATTCGTTCCTTGGTCACATAGCTGCGGCATTTATTCCTAATTTTATCCTCACGTTTCATCACAATAAATTTTTGCCTTCTGATACGTTTTATTTACTTCCTGGAAAATAACATTTGTATCACTTATGCTTATACTCAGATATTCTGTTTCGCACTCTGGAATACTGATTCTATGTTTCTCTAATTGCTATTCGGATAATATCTGTATACATTTTTATACCGTCTCTCTGCTCCCACTTCTTCTCTCTAATGTTTCGTTTACAAACAGCATTTAACAGAGTCTGTAAACATTTCACATTTAATTCAATTCTCTTTACAATGCCCTTTTGATACAACTTCCTCCATACAAGTGACTTGATTCAGTCAGACTCTACACCTTGTTGTTGGCTCTGACTCTGCTCCTCTGTTGGCTACTCCTGCTCTTTTCTGCTTCTCTTGTGTCCCATGTTCGTTGATTCACATCAAGATACATTTGTATCTCACACGCTGGCGAACAAAAAGCGCGCATGTATAAATATTTTTTATTAGCTTTTTCTTCACGCGCCGCCTCGTTTGGCTTCTGGGCGCAACCATATCATATATCAATGGCACACACACACACACACACACACTCACGCACAGAGAGGCAACCGCGCTTGGGTTCTTTGGCCCAAAGCCCATTCCGATGCGTCGGCGAGGATAATCGCGCACTTTTATGAATGCTGCGAATATTTTCACATTCACCAGCAGCAACAACAACAAATGAAAGCAGAAGAAGAAGAAGAGCTGCTGCCACGCCTTGTTGGTATCTGCGTTGCGTGCCTGGGCACTGGGGTCGCTGTGACTTGTGGGTCCAAAGGTCATCGCTGAACCGGCACGATCCGAACTGCATAACCACTTAACATTCCACATGACTCAAGGTCGGCCACGCACATTCCTCCCGGCAATGGGGTCCTGTTGTCGTTGAAAGCGACCGAACACGCTGCCATTAGAAAAACAAACGTGAGATTTTGTATGTTGAAAGTGCGTGCAAGGAGTTAATTTAATAGCCGCGTATAATATACAGCTAAGCCTCGAAAAGTATGCAAACTGTTGGCAGAAGGCAATAGAAATTAGCTGAGACCCAAACCATTGTCAGAAAGCCGGATATTAAATAGTGCAACGTTATATTAAGCAGGGCTTAGAGGAAATATTGGCTTGAAATTGTGTTACAGGTCACGAATTTTTTTCGCCAATCATTAAAACATTTATCCGGTTTCGCTTTTTTATTTTTTTTAAGAAGCCAAAAAAATATAGTTTTGATTTTTTTTGTAAAATATTTATTCTTACAAATATATATTTAAATTTCAGCAGGAGGCAAGCAAATAATTCTCTTGAATTAAATATTTGTAAAATCAGATTCAAATATCAAATAACGTATTTAAATCTCACACACTTTGTAAACCATACGCTGAGCAATTGAGCACATGGAATTTGAATGGATTATTTTAGATTTTTTAGTTGGCTGGTATTTGTTAGTGGTATTTCTGGGAATATGTATTGAAAGAGTGGCAAAATGTAATCGTTGCAAAAATGTGTGCAATTGTTGCAAATAGATTTAATTGTATTTCGTTTTGCATAGATTTTCCGTGCAATTAAAAATTTCTCGCTGTGGCAACGCA
This sequence comes from Drosophila borborema, assembly GCA_030914335.1. NCBI lineage: Eukaryota > Metazoa > Arthropoda > Insecta > Diptera > Drosophilidae > Drosophila > Drosophila borborema. Next base: position 37,043 of record JAUESP010000005.1, on the reverse strand, counting down.
TAAATGCGATATTGTTCGCGTGCTAAATTGTGTTAATGCTTAATTCTTTATAAATGTTTACCATATTCGCTTACCAAATGCAAGCAGAATCAAAAATTAGCACACATTCTCGCACACACACACACATACGCACATGAGAGTCATAAAAATGCAACATTGTAAAGGCAATTGCGGAAAAAATGTTTTAAAATGCAATTTGTTTAACAAATATGAAATACTCTTTCTCTATGAAGCCGTAGATTGTAGTTAATATAAGTTTTGCTAATGTACATACAATTGCAAATAGATTAAGTCTTCATTTTTATATGGTTTTTAAATTTAATTTTTCCTTCATAGTACTTTAATTTGTTGAATTTCTGTAAGCTTAGGCCAAACATTTAATTATAAATATTTATTCATTTTCTATAAAAAGATATTTTTTTTATCTCTTGTTAGATTTTGCATTCATTATATTCATTTTCATTTATTAAATTTTTTTTTTATTAATTTTGTTATTATTATTATTATTATTATTATTATTATTATTATTATTATTATTATTCGTTTTCATAATACAAATACTGCTTTAATTGGTTTCATTTCATTAGCAAGTATTTAAACCTATTTTTTTATTGTAACCAATGAGTTCAGCTTTTCTTAACATCCTTTCACACTTAAGAGTATGCAAAAAGTTGTACACGGGAAATTAAGCGCATTTAGCATGGAGTACAATCTGTGATGAGGGCGATGAGAGCGTGGAGGGCTGCCAGCCCAGGCGCTGCAGCTTTATGTAAATTTCTCTCTGTATCTGTCTGTCTGTTGCACTAGGTGTGTGTGTGTGTGTGTGTGTGAATGCGATTGTGTCCGTGTGAGTTGCAATTTAAGCGCTGCGGCATTTGCCGTTTGTCGGCATATCAACTGCATGGCGGCAACAGCTACCTGTATTTAAGGTCTGCTTCACACACTCGTTCGTGGAGCGCTCGCTGCATCTCTTATCTCTCTTCTGCCCACGCTCACCTTTGTTGCCCGTCGTTTTGGTGGGCGTGTGTGGGTGTGTGTGTGGAAATTAATTATGCAGGCGTATCATGGCAAACATCAGCCATTGCCATGCCTTGCCACGCCCATTGCGTATGCGGTTTTAATTTGTGAGCCCACGCGCTCGCTGCTTCGCTCACTCGACGGCCTGCACTGCATTGCACTGATCCTTCTGCACATGCCACGCCCCCATTTTCGTATTAACACCCACTGCGTACTGTTGCTGCTGCTGCTGCTGCTACTGTTTGCATAGTCGCACAGTTTTCGTTCTGTTTGCATTTCCGTGTGATTTCACATGCCCAAAACGAATCGAATGGATTCACAGCACTTGTGTCCTCCGCAGCCACTTTAATTGATTTCCTCATTGTCTAAAGGCGCCTGCAGAAGACGCTCCTCTCTCTCTCTCTCTCTCTCTCTCTCTCTCTCTTTCCTGCGCAGTTTCGCGAATTTCGTTGATTTTGGCCTGTTTGCCTTTCCCTATCTGGAGAGGTCTTCAAATAGCACTTACGTTTCCCATGTTAACTTTAACTTTTATTTTTTGTCATTTTCTTACTACCTTATTCTTAAGTTCTTGAAACCTCTAGAGTCTCCCATTCTGATTTTATATTGACAATGAAGCTCTATCAATAATTTCTTCAATTTCCGTTTACAAACGTCTTTCTGAATTATTCTCGCGTCTGCCACAGCAACTCTAATTGCTTTACCTTCTCTCACATGTTCTCTCCCTCTCTCTCTTTCCTGTCTCTTTCTCTTTGTCTACTTTATCTCTCACTTACTTTGCTTGCCGTCTTAGCCGCTAGGGGGCGCTCGCATCACTAACCCTTTTGGGTGCTGCCTGCTTATAAATTCTATAAATTTTAGATCATAATGCCTAAACCTGACATCGCATATGTCTGCAAAGTGTGTGTGTGTGTGTGGGAAAACTACGTGTGTTGCGCGTTTTGTTTTCCACATTGTGGTTAGTATGTGTTAGTATGTGAGTGTGTGGATATGTGCTAGCAGCTAAGCCATTTGTTATGCATTTTCATTAGAAGTTTGCCAGCTGCTCAGCCATTATCATTAGCATGGCTAAAAGTGCAAACAAGAGCGTGAGAGATTATCGCATACATAATGCCGATTGTTATGCCCCAATTAAACGACAGGTGGCATATTGACTTTGATAAGAAAATGTATGTGGGTGAGGGCTTAACACAGGATTCGATTTGCACGGAGACTTTTTAGAATTGAACTTTGAAGAGCTGAGATATAGCTTTGACAAAAGAATTTTTGCAATATTTTCCAGAGATACTTAATAAAATTTATTGCAATATGAAATGCTAATCTATATACATATGTGAATATTTAATAAATTATTCAATAAAATTTAAGCATTTTTCCCAAAATAAAAAAATGACAATAAAAAAGTAATAGGAAAAAAATGTTAAGAAAAATAGCATCTATGACAAAAAATTTAAATATTAATTTTTTATACTATACAATATTTACCAATGATCAATACCTAATCAACTTAGAAGCGAGGCGAGCGCAAAGTCAAGAAATCTTTCAATTCAAAATTTATTGCATACCCGCAGGGGCAACTGATTCAACAGTTCCCTATTAAATATCAGCTGCTGTTTGTATAAGTCCTTCTGTATAAAACAAAAGGTTAGGTTATTATTTTAGTATATAAATGTGCTGTTAAGATACTACAATTGTAATGTATGGGTTCAACACTTAAATAAATAAAATAATAAAAAAAAAAAAAAAAGCTGCTGTTTGTATAATAGAATTAATGTTAAGTTGGCTATTAAACAGCTATTAGGATAGTAGAGGCCCAAATAATTCTAGATAAATCTATTCCTCAAAATTATTCATTTAAAAATTTGAATAATTTATTAAAAATTCCGTTGATAAATTGTTGACCCAAGCAAAGCTAGCTGAAACAGCTTCACAATAAAACCACAACATTTTTAATATACACACATATTTATATATATATTTTTGTTTTATTTTATTTGTATCATATTTATTTGGATTTTCGCAGTAATTGTAATAATAATTTCATCAATTATTTATATGGTTTGCTTGATAATGCTTAAATGTGTTTGTTTTTTCTTTACATTTAAATTTATGTTAAGGTTAGAAATAAAATGTGTTGAAATGTTTGGTTTGTATTTTGCATATATTAATGCATATTTATATATATAATATGTATATATAATTCTAATATAACTTTTTAAAACAAGACATAAATGCTTAAATATTTATGTGTGTGCGTGTGTGTGTGGAGTTTAATAAATATGAATAATGGCTAATTTTTGTTGAATACTTTGAAATAAATTGATTTTTTAATAGGCTCGTAAATTAAATGAATAAATTGTTTGTTTTATTCATCTCTACTTTTGGATTGCATTTACATTGCAAAATAAATGACTTTAAATGGCTTAATCGAAGAGAAAACATTTACATTTAAATACTAATATTCTAATATTAATTTCATGGTTTCAATTTTTTTGCTTTTGCAATTTATTGCCAAACGTTTACAAACTGAATTAAACTCGTATTTAGAATTAATTTAAATATTTAAACGCAAATTTAAAATTATTATTTTTTGTCTTTGTTGCATTTTGTTGTTGTTGTCGTTGCATGTGTTGTTGGTGGGTTTATTGAATGGCTTTTGAATTAATCAAACAATTCGGTATAGATAATAATATGTATCAAGAGAGAGGGAGAGAGCAAGAGAGAGAGTGTGTGATATTTAGAGTAAGATGAAGATAGTTAATGATAGCTACAAATAGATACAGTCGGATATATATATATTTATTTCATTGGATACTATGACGTATAAATACGCTCTATATATATTGTATTTGTGTGTATGTTTCTAATATGCTTATTAAATGCTCTCAATTGAGACAAATCATGTACAAGAACACCTTTGACTAGAAATTAAATTATGAGTTAGTATTTAATTAATACCAAATGCTTAACATTTCGTTTTCTCTCTGTGTGAGTCAGTGTATTGTGAGCAGTATTGAGTTTATCTCTTCCTCTTCCTCTTGTAATATATTTAAGTCGAGTGGATAGTTCTCTCTAAACATATATATATATATATATATTATATATTCGTATGTTGTATGATTAAAATTTCTAATAATATTACGTTTATTGTTTTTCGTATTGTTTTCTATTTTTTTTTTTTTTTTTTTTTTTTAGTTTATTTTTATAATTAAATAACATAACATTAGTACATTTAAACTAAGATCCAGTCAATTTATATTTTGGAATATTTTCTAAATTTTTTTTTTTTGCTTCACACACAATCGATAGAATTATTGAGTTGTTCTCTAATAGAATAGATTATAATAATCTGCATCAACTATACATCGAATAAACATCGATATCGCTTTAGATTCTCTATTTAAATAGAAGGAAATTTGATTTTCATCAGATAAATCGTCTGTTCGTAAGGGTATTAAGACTTCGGCATGCCAAAGTTTCTTTCACTTGTTTTTTAATATTTTTTTTCTTTCGAATAAACTTCAATGCTAATTTAAAAGTCAATATAATATTTTTTTAAATCTTTTTTTTTTTTTATCTTTACAGCTAAATAAGATGATCTGAATTAGGGTTGCAAAAAAGGTGCTGTATAAGAGCTAATTTCGATCAGCGGATATATGTTCGTGTTCTGTATAGGATATGCAACTAAATTCCCTTTCGTTTCTCTTTCGACATGTTTTGGGCATTCGTTAATCGAACTCAAAACTTGCTTTGAATTGATTTCTAAAAATGCAATTCATTCGCTGTGTCGTTTAACTTTTTTATCGTATAACTGTTTTTATACTAATACTTGTTGTGTTCCGTTTCCGGTTCCGGTTCCTGTTCCGGTTTAAGTTCCGTGCTAAGCATTTACGACATGTCCACAGCATTATAGTTGTTCATCGGATGCGAGGTTTGCTCATGATAATTGGGGCAACGTCCAATTTTCTCCATATAGGATCCATACTGACAGGTGGGCGGCTTGCAGCGTCCCTCCTTGATGCACCTGGTGAAGCCGAAAGAGAATATATGTATATATTAATATATATTATATATAAAGATTACAGCTTCGTCAATCTGAACTTACTTGCGATCTTCCAAGGAGAAGTGCTCGCTGCCCCGCTTACGATAATCGCAATCGTAGTTGCTCGAGGAGCAATCGCATCTGCATTGCCCATCATTCTGAAGGATACGCTCGAAATGTACTGGACAATTGCAGCTGAGCATGGTGGCACGCTGCACCACAGCACCGTTGCTGGAGATGATGCCCTCGGCGTAGTAGTTGCTGCGGTCAATGCAATGGCATTCGGTGTGGTTCACAAAGGTCAACATTTCCGTCTTGGATCGTTTGTCTTTGTGGGTCTTGACCTGCAAATGAGAGCGCATCGAATGGGGTTAATACTGTTTATCTAACAGCCTTTGCCTAATTGGGTTTTAATTGAGACTCTACACTATATTAAATACAGCTGTGTAGCACATATATACAGGCTGCTCTCCTCTTTATTGAAAGGCTAACTCGGTTAATTTGCATATGCAGATTGTTATTCAAAAGTTTCATTAGGCATGTGTGCGTGTATCACTGAGTGTGTGTCTCTCTTTGTGTGTGTGTGTTAGTTGCTGAATGCTCCTTAAGCTGACTGTTCATCAAACTTGTCGTCATTGTTATTCTTGTTTCTATAGCTCTTGTAATTCTAAATGAGTTGTCAGCTGTCAGTTGCCAGTTGAAAAGGCACACAGAGGCATAGGCAGAACTTGGCAAAAGGGGGCATTTGCAATGTTAAGAGATATGTATATGAATACTCAAATGTTTTTATGTAAGAAAGTAAAAATGTGGCAAAATATGGAGCCATTATTTTTCATTTTCTATAGTTTATTATCAGATTGTTTTATTTATTTAAATAATTATTTTTTTTTTTTATAATTACTATTTGTATTATTTCATAAATCATATTAAAATATTTTGTCAACAAATTTTTGCATTTTTGTATATCAAATTTTTCTTGTTTAAAATAAATTATGTTTTTCTTACAACACATTTTTAAGCAATAAATAAAATGTGATTAAAAATAAAATAAAAATTAAAAAAAAAATATTTTTACACATTTTTGTTTAAAATTTAAATACATATTTAAATCAAAATGTAATTATTTAAAAAATAGTTTCTTTCTATATAATAAATTATAATTGAAATTTGCTCTACTCTTGTCTCTTATTCATAATTTCATAGGAGCCCATGACTTTTAACCATTAGGAGACAAACTTGAACAGCTTCTGTTACGCTGCCTTGCGAAACGTTGAGCTCTGAGTTGGGCGCCATCGTTTGGGGCTGCATGACAAGTGCAAAATGATGAAATGCCATATGAATTGCATAAATTAAGCTGGATTCGTTTAATTAAAATTACAGCTCCGGTTATTAATCAAGCTAAGTAAATAGCTGGCTGTGGGCAGCAAATGTTCACAAAATGTTTGTCAGCCACAGAAAATATTCAAAGATGCAAAACCGAAAGCGGTCGAGCATTGAATTTTGATTGGACGCATCAAAGCAGAAAACTGACAGCTGATCAAAAATCATACAAAAATTGAAACTGAAATTCTGAGCGTGCTTTGAAACCTTTTTAATGCTATGTTACGCATGCACACACAAACGCCTCACACACACACACACATACATCGAGTTTTCTATTTTATATACATGCTAAAAATGAACATGAAAATCAAATTTTTCGCATTTTTCTAAAGCTTTGCCAGCGATGGAGTGTGGATATTAGATGACATATTTATGTCACAGGCAATAGGAAAAAAAAAACAATATGGGTATTTTTAATGGAGAGTCTGAAAGCGAATAAATTTAAATTGAAAAGGATATAGGATCAGGAAATCTAATTCATTTACATATTTTATGCAGCTGTAATCATGTAATATATATTTTATATAATCTTTTGTCTATCAGAAAAAAGCAAAAAAATAAAAATAAAAATAAAACTTGGAATTCCAATTGTTTTTTTATTTTTTTTTTTTTATTTATATATATATTTTGGTATGCAATTATTTTTGTAATTATTAGCATGATATTATTTTGGTTTTTTATATAGTCACATTCTATTCATTTTTTTATTATTTATGTATAGATATGTATATATATATATATATATATATTTAATTATTTATTCATTTAAAGTCGAAATTTGTACCTTAAATTTTATTTTATTTTTTTTGTGACTTTAATATTGTATTTTAATTTATATCAAATTTTTTATTGAAATATGTTTTTATAAATTTTTATTTATATTTATTTTTAAAATTGCATGTATATTATATATTTCGTTTTATATTTTATTCATAAACATAATTTATTTCGTTATATCAACATCCTTTCAAATTTATTTAGTTTATATTAAAATTATGATAGAATTCTCAAATATTCCAAAGATAACTTCGGCACTATAAGAGCTGAGTATATTAAATTTTTGCTATATAAATTCTTAGACGATGCACACATATTATAAATATTTTACTTTTTTATATAACTCTCTCTCCCTCTCTCTCTCTCCCTCTCTTTCTATCCTTCTCTCTCTGCCTTGCCTCCACTCGACCACACTTTCTTTTTAAACTAAAGTTTTGGTGGAATGTTTATGCAAATTTTTGAATGCAACGAATTGAAAAAGTTTTGCATGCTCGACATGTCGCTCACAGACACGCCCAACGCAACGCCCTCCTTTTAGCAGGCAGCATGCATGTCCATGCCTGTGTGCGTGTGTGTTTGCGAAATATAAAATTGAAGAAAATTGCAGCAGGCACAAGAGTCGAAAAATGCTGCTGAGCTCAAGCTTGAAGAGCTGAAGCAGCACAATAATTGCCGGAAACGGAAGTGCAAAGTGCTGCTGTTACTTGCTGTTGCATTGTTGTTATAGTTATTGTTGTTGTTGTTGTTTTTTGCATTTCTGGCTGTTGTTGATATTTGAACTGCAACCGCATCCAAAATTGCTGCAAAGTGGTTGAGCCGCCTGCCCATAGCATGATATATGCCATAAATATGTATGAAAATGAGTTTCGAGTCTCTCGACTGCACTTTGTTTCACATTTTTTTTTACAAGATGGCGTCACAATGTCCCCACAGCCATACCCCTAATTGGGCTAAGCTAGTGCCATATAGTATATACTCTATATGTAAATGCAAATGTAATCGGCACTCTCTTGTGTGCACACTTTGGACTCGAGCAATTAGTCAGTTATTGCTTTGTAGTAGGCACCCGGAGCACTCGAGCGTAAAGCACCCAAGGACTGTGAACTGCGAGCTGAAGACTGAGCACTAAGGACGAAGGACTCATATAAAATGTAGTTTAATTTTTTCTTAGGTATTGTATGCAAGCGTTTATGCTATTGACACTAATTGACAGTGTTGGCACTTGCCCAGGCTTTGAGTGAGAGAGAGAGAGAGAGAGAGAGAGAGAGAAAATGTATAGGAAAAGAAATATCCGTCTTTGCTCGGACTTGTAGATGATAAATATATCTAAATTATACTTGATTTAATTTATGACTTTTCTATATATGTATACACAGCCATATAAAATATTTTATCCATAACTTTACCTATAAATTTAAAGAAATTCAAGCACTTTACTTTACTTTCGACTACGCACATGGAATTTCCGTACAAACTTTCGACTGACGTCAAATGAAATTCATGTGCATGCACTCAATTTGGCTTCGGCAGTGTCAGACTTTGACTTGCATGTGCGAAGCCTTTCCTTTCCATAGAGTTGTGCATCTAATTATGACTGCTCTTGCCTTTTTTGCTACACTTTTGCTACAGCCTCAGCCAGCCAAACAGGAAAAACTTCTCATTACATATATGCTCTCAGTAGATGGCTTTTAATTTTGAAATACATTTTTGGTGCGCTTGCTCTGGGAGTTTTCAACTTGAAGATTTACACAAGGACTAGAAAACAACGGGAAGAAGAAGCTCGTTAAGAGTAGGAGACACGCCCTTACATAGAGTAGGCGTGGCAGCGCTTAATTATCTAATAAAAGTTAAGCCGAGCCAGAGGAGTTATGAGAGGGCGAAGTGTTCTGAGCAACAGAATGGGAAAGGAAGATGGCGAGAGGGAGAGAGAGAGAGAGAGAGAGTGAGGCGATTGTAGAGTTAAATTTTAAATAATTCTTTAAAACATTTAAAATTAATTTAATATCAATTAAAAAACCAATATTTGTTCGATGGTCATTTTTTTGCTGCTGTTGGTTGGGTCAACTAAACTAAAGTTGCATGTCTGCGAAAATGTTATCTGCCAGCTTAAACATACAAAATATTACAAGGAATAAAAAAAAAAGAACAAAAAATTTATGGACAGGAGTGGGGCGTAGGAAATGGAAGCAGACGCAGAGCAGGAGAGATGGGGCAGGAGATGGGAGCAGGAAGCTAAAGTTTGTGCACACGATGTCATTGAGAGGTGTCAAGTGCCAGGCAAACAGCTTGAGACCAGAAAGAGCAGGACAACACAGAGCGAAAGAGAGCGAGAGATGAGAGAGTGAGAGAGAGAGAGAGATAGAGAGCGAGGGAGCATGGCATCAAAAAAACATTCTTACAAAACATAATTTATGTTGCGCAAATTTTGTTGAAGTCAGAATGTAGACAGAGAGGGCGAACGAGGTGAACCAGAAAGGTAGGGAAAGGAAAAGGGAGAGGGAGTGGCGGGGTCCGTGTGTTTGTGCATTGTTGGCCAGCCAAAGTGCAATGCCCCCTGCGATCCACTTCAGACAGAGCCGAGCCGAGCAAACTGAGCGAGCGAGCGAGATTTATGAAGCCTTTTTTTTATGCCTCTGGTTCTGGGTTCAATGCACCCGCAATGCACAACGCAGAGATGTCGTTACTTTCACCCGTAGCTAGAAGAGCGACGTGAAAGCCAACGCCTCCACATGGCGTGCAGGTCCACAACCATATACATGGTTAAAGCCATTGCCAAGCCATCACTGCATCCATATCCATGTCGATGTCCATGTCCAATGTCGCCCACCTGGCTAACATTGGCATTGGCGTAAGTAAAAGTCAATTGGCTGACAGGCAAAAACGTTGCCCGACTTTAATTAATTTGCAACAAAATCTGACGCAATTCGCAGTGCTGCAGGCTGGCGCATGCATAATCTAAGCTGTGGGTGGAGCTAACAGTCACCAGACGCTAAGCAAACATTAATTTTGCTTATTAAACAATGAGGCGATAGCAAACGAAGCAGAGCAGTGAAGAGAGAGAGGGCCGGGCGGGGCGATGCATGATGGGGCACTTGCAACAGCTTCATGTGCCACATGCGCTGCGTAATGCTATTTCGACAGCTGAAATCCCCAACAGCAGTTGGCAGCAGCTGCAATATACTAAATGCAAAGCACGTAAACAGGTAGCGCAGTGGGCTGATGCCGGGAGGTTGGTGGGGGGCGTGGCTGGAGGAGCCAACCGCCTAATGCCCAGTTGGTAAAACTTTTGTGAGCGTCGAACTTTATGCTCGAATATAAGCGACGACAGTTGCAGATTTTATAAAATTATTCAACACTTAGTTGAGCACATTGACAGCTGTCTGTGGAGTCAGAAGAGAGAGAGAGAGACATAGAGTGAGGAAGGGAGAGAGAGGTAAAGAGATAGTCAAGTGTATCTCAGCACAACTAATTTTTGGTATATGTGAGTCCTTAGGGCAACAGCTGGGAGCTTAACCCGAATTACATGCACTCCGGCAACAACTTGGCACAAACTAAATTATTCAGTTCTATAAGTTGCATATATACAAATAAATATACACATATACATATATACATATGCATATGAAAATAGTTTTTGAAAGACAAATATAATTCGTATGTGTGAAGTTTTGCATCAAAATTTAGTTGCTAGGTAGACTTTTGTGTTTATATACTATATATATATTCGTTTGCAGAGCTCAAGTTGTATATTGAATTATTGCACATGAGCTTTAGACCTATATCTAAATATATTTCACTTTGTGAATTTCGGAGGCTTGAGGTCATGTTTTTGTTGATTATTATTATTAAACTACTTATGAACATGTTTGAACACAACAAATGCATGAATCTCGTCTGTCTTGTCTTGTCTAGCTAGAAACGTTCTGTGTCTATCCCCTATCATCAGCAGATTTTGCTTTCGACAATTGACTTGACATGGACTTGTTACTCTAGCTAAACTCTAATTTTCTAAGAATTCTATATTTATTTAAATAAATTTTTGTTTATTCAAATTTGCTTATCATAAAATAGTTTCTATTCATTTATTTTTATTATAAAACATATTTATTTGGTATTTTAAAAAATGTGTTGATTGCAAAACAAATTTAAAAAAAATTTATTTATATATATATATATATATATATATATATATATATATATATATATATCTTTTTATAAAATATTTTATATTCATATTATCTTGTTTTTATTATTTGCATATTTTTTGTATATATAGTTTTACTTTCATATTTTTTATTCATTTTTTTTTTTTTAATATTTTCATATTTATATTATTTAAATGTTTTTTAATTATTTATTTAAATATGACCCGTTTTAAAAATCAATTAAAATTTAATTTAAATAAAAAATAAAATTAAATATATAAGTTTTTTAAATTAAAATTCAATTCGATTCAATTCGGATATATTTAAATTATAAACATTTTCTTTTAATTTCAGTGCATTTTTCGACGTCATCGAGGCCCTGCAGCTCTCACTTTTTAATTTCAGGCCCTTTTGTGGCCAACCAAATTGTTGGCCAACAATGAGCAACTGTCATTAATTGAGGCGTGGGCGTAAATGGTTGCATAAATAGGATCTGCTGCTGCTGGTGAATGAATTTTCATTAAATTCACTTTCCATGCGACGCGACGTTTAAAATGCGCACCCTTTTTTTATTAACATTATCATTAGTATTGTTCAGTTTTGTAATTTCCTATCGTTGCGCACGGCTACAACAGCAGCGCAACTCCAATAACAATGCGCTCGACTATAGATATGCGAGGGTAGCCTACAGAGTTTGTGAACTCATATGAGTTACTTAAATTAAAATAATTTTGTATAATATTTTCAAATTTGATATATTGATATATCAGTAAAAATTTTAAATAGTTTTTATAGTAATGTTTCAATGTTAATTTTTTTTTTTTAATTTTTCATAATTTGATTTATTTTTATTCAGCTAAAATATGAAAGAGTTTTTATGTTGTCTCGTTCTATTTTAACTTTTATTTAGACTACCCTCTCGTATAGCCTTTCATATATATATATGCCCAAAAGTTTTAACCATTTGTCAAGAGTCGTTGCCTGTGTTTGTGTTTGCTCTAGCTTCTATTTTCCTCATAGTTCCATACATCTCTCTCTCTCTCTTTCTTCCTTTCTCTCTCTCTAACTCGCCCTCTCGCCTGCTGTTGTTGTAATTGCTCTGATTGTTGTCGCAGTCGCGTTTGTTGTCGTTGCGCTTTGTGTGGCGGAGTCACAGGTCATGCCTCAGGGCGCCATATTGCAACATAATTATATCGTTTCACCTTTTTACTTCAATATTTTGTTTGGCGCATTGTGTTCTTTGTGTGTGTTTGGTTGTGTGTGTGTGCGACTCGAAATGAGTTTTTAATGACGCAATGATAATTCAATTTGTTGCTGATTTATGCCGCATAAAAAAAAGAGACTTTTTTTGTTGTTCACTCTCTAATGAGCATTCAATATGTTGAAATCGAGAATAAAATTAAGCATTGTTTGCTGTATTTCTAAAGGCGAATCATTGAGTCAGATTTGAGCTTTGCTCGCTGTGTTATGATTATGATTTTTAATAAGCAATTTAGCAATTATGACAGAGCTAAGCGAGCGCATACACCTTCTGTAGGTAAAGCAATGATTTTGCTTATACTCACACTGAGAACTCATCTAATAGTCTCATCTTACTGATGGACTAGCAATTCACTTTCAAACTGACCTGTTTAGTAGTAGCAAATTGAACTTCAACTACAAAGATAACTCAGAGACATCAAACATATTGACAACTAACCTGTTAGGCATTTTACATTAACTATTCATTTAGAGAAATATGTCTGCCAGCAAAGTTGGCAAATTTAGCAATTTAGCTTGGTGCAATCCTATTTGAAATTCAAATGCAATTCGTAATACTTACAAAGAAATACTTTTCGACTTTGTGGGTGCGCTTTGGGGCACAGATCTCGGTGCGGCTGTGGCAGCAGCCGCTGTCCTCGGCGCAACGGTGAACGAAGGTGCAGTGTGGATAGTAGATCTTCGATGGGTCACGTCCGGCGTTCATGCAACGCTTCTGGGGCAAGTGGCAAGAGTTCTCTCTCAGTACCTCCTCGATGTGTGCATTCGCCTTGGCTGCAAGAGCTGCAAAGTTAATTTAGTCAAAGAATCTATTGGGTGGCGCCTTTGGCCGGTTAATGCTTACCTTTGGCCTCCTCCCGCTCGCGTCGGGCATTGAGCACAGCTTCCGGTGTGCCAAGCAATTTCTCCTTGTACGCCGTTTGGCTACCAATGCGATTACGTGCATAATTATTATTATTGTTGTCCGCATTCTGTGAACGGGGGAAAAAGAAATGAAAATTTTATTAATACCAAAAACTTGCCCAAAAAGCTAATTAATTGAATTGAGGCAAAGCTGAGCTGCAAATGCCGCATTACGCATACGCCATGTGTGCGGGCTCCCATAAAAGTCAACACTAAATAAAATTGCCATTTGTGCCGTGTGTGTGTGTGTGTGATGGCAATTTGTCACAATATTTATTGTCGTACACAGTCGGCTAGCAGTCAGGCAGTCAGGCAAAAGCTGCTGCAGAGATTCAGGTAACGTGCCACACAAGCATCAACTGCCAGTTGGGGCAGTCAATGGGGCTGGCTGGCTGGTGGGTGAGGTGGAAGGAGAGGAGGGGCAGCTCAATTGCTGCAGAACTTCATAAACTAAGAATTCATGTGTTTTCACAGTCGGCACAACAGTTACAACAATTGCCAACAACAATGGTAGGTCATAAGTAAGCGATACTGCAGAGCAAGGATGTAATGACTATTAAATACTCTTTCTTTCAAATGCAACAATTTGAGAGATTTGAACTTGGCAGTTAATGAATTCAAAAAACTTGTGGAAAATGAATTTGAATCATTGATTCATAATAATTTTGAAATATTCATTAACAAAATTTTATAAAGGAAAGAAGCATTTTAAACAAATTAAAAAATATATGAAATAAATATAAAATTGATCATTATTTGTTATAATTACATTTATATATTATGTAAACAAATTTTAAACAAATTTGAAATGAATACAACTTAATAAGAAAATGACTAAAAAATAAGTAAAGACCAAATAAATAATATTATTGATTATATATATATAATAAATATCGAAAAATAAAAAAAAATTAAATTAATATAAATAAATTGCAAAGGTGAAATAAAAAGTAAATATAACATAAAAACTAATAATTAAATAAATTATTAAATATTTAAAACTGTAAGACAAAAATAATTGAATAAAATATTAAAATAAAATGATTGATAAATTAATTTTCAAATAATATTTTAAACTTATACAAATTATGTCAAAATAAATTACAAATGTACAAATTTGTCAAAGCTCATCACATTGTGTATTGAGCCTTTGCCAGCCTGCTGTCATTTATAACAATGCCCACATACAAAACAAATTGGTAGTCCAGGCAATAAATACGAGCCACACAGCCGCACAAAACAATGCTGCTATGCTGGGTGCTGCAGTGAGCTCTAAGTAGAACAACAATAACAACAGCAACAATAACAATGACCGAAGCTGAAGAAGAAGGAAAAAAAAAAATGTTGACCAATGCGCACAATTGGCAATTTGTGAAGTTAAGCGAAATTAATGAGCAGGCAGGCAGGCAAGGCAGGCTGGCAGGCAGAGGGCCAACAGCTAAGCCGCAGACTCAGCCTCTGTCGCAGTCGCAGTTACAATGAGCAGTGTTGGTAAACGAACAAAGCAACAACGTGGGCGACTGAATGTCTAAATAAGAGCTGAATAAGAAAAACCGCAGCTGAGACTTCAACTTGGACTTCATTCATTGTGGGGCAAATTCTTAAGATTATTCGACTGTTCATTAGTCAAGCAGGAGTAGAAGAGGCGATGAGGGAACGAGAGGTGGGGTGCAGTGGTAGGTAGGAGCCATCAAGGTGCCATTGGCATAAATCTTGGCGTCTTGGCATTTTATATATATGTTCATTTTATTCCATTTCATTTGGCTTAGACCAAAACAATGGGCGCTTTTTGATGTAGCTCAATGATTTTTAGCGGTTTAACCTTGAGGCTTATGAATGGTCCATTGTTTGTGAGACGGGGATATACTCACAAATACACTCACACTCACACTCACACAAACTCTGACAATGTGGCGTTAATGCGCAAATATATGGAATTACAATAGCATGGAGTGGAGTTCTTTGGTTTATGGTCAGCCGCATTGAGCATTTGCCTGGCCTCAAGTCCAATTCAATTTGCTTGAAACGAATGCCACGCCTTTTATCTCTTCCATTCACTGTCTCACTCTCTCTCTCTCTCTCTCTCTCTTTCCCTTCACTTTCCAAGCCACCTCCATCTCTTGAACATCTGTAGTAGCTCTTAAGCTGACACAAATCGCTTTGTGGCCATCGATGCGATTGCCATTGCATAAAAAATTATCCATAAAATGAAGGTAACATGCGGAATAAGCCGAAAACTGTGTAACATATTGGCAAGAATCGAGAAAGTAGTTTGATTTGTATATGTAGAATAAGAAGACTTAAGCTGATAAATTGTATTTATTGCAAGAGTAGGAAATAAATAATATTGAATTATTCATTTGTGGATGCTAGAATAATGTGAGTTGATATTTATTTGCTTAACATGTCAGAAATTAAAGAGGCAGAAATAGAGTGAGAGAGAGAGAGAGAGAGAGAGAGAGAGAGAGAGAGAGAGAGAGAAAGAGAGAGCGAGAGCGAACAAAGAATTTAGGGAACGAAATGAGAAGGTACGGAATAGGAAATGGATATAAAGACAAAGAGAGCACGCGAGAGCCAGAGAAAGAAATATGGTAGCTGACAAAAGACAGAAGGAAGAGGAGAGAGGGGAAATAAGAAGATGAAGGAATATGATATAGAAGATGATATGGGAAGATAGATAAGAAAAGAGAGTAGGCAGATGGGATAAGAAAGAAAATAGATACAAGGGACTATGGAGAATAGAGAAGAAAGTACAGAGTTGAAAGAGAGATGGAAGATAGAGGGAGAAAACTAACAAAAGAAAACCAGAAGAAACAAACTGAACAAGAGGCGACAAACAGAGCGATGAAGAGCAAAGAGAAGAAGAAGACGGAAAAGAAATACAAGAATATAGAATACAGATACAGACAAAGAGTGTGGTAGATAAGTGAGAAAGATAGAGGAATATAATATATAGATGTCCCTTTGTTAGCCCTAACCGAGATCATTAAATCTGTATTATTCTATTAAGTTAAATTCACATTATTCTGCGTATTATTTATAATCATTGACTCCATTTCCTTTAATCAACTCAATACATCTGTTTATGTATGTAAGTCAAAATATCTGACTAAGCCTCGAGTGATAGGGATATAATCTGAGTAGCATTGATTAGCAGACATTCACTGTCCATTCTTCATCTCTGTCACTCTCTCCCTCTCTCTGTCTCTCTTGTTCACTGAGGGCATGGGCACAAAGGCTGATTAAATTGAGCGGCTCGTTAGTCGCATAGAGCCAGCAGCTGATAATGAAGGTGCGCCTAACTACATTTGAGCAGCAACAAGAGCTCGGACTGAGAGTGAGAGTGAGAGAGTGTGTGAGAGAGAGAGGGAAGTTCAGGTATAATGCAGGATGAGCTTTAACAAAGCGCTTGCCAGGGGCAGCCAGGTCACTCGCTAATGCGTCTGCTGTTGCTTTTGGCAGATATTTAGATTAGATAGAGAAGAGAGAGCGAGAGTGAGAGAGAGACAGAGTGCAGAAGGTGTGTGTGTGCTAAGATAAACACACAGTTGTATTTTGAAACTCTTTGGCGAGAGATACGTGGCCCTGCTGCTCTCATCAGTCTCGATTTGAAATACGACGCAATGCAAATGCATCCCTTGTGTGTGGTAACTGGATCATATGGCCCGGCTGCAGGACAATTGCAGGCCAAAAGACACAGCAGTAGCAGTAGCAGCCACAAAGCCCGTTTGCAGCGTTTGCATTAAAAATTCATTCATTCATTCGTTCAGCTGATAAAATTTAAAAGCCAACAATTCTTTAAAGTCAGTCTGACATCTGAGGTCGGCAATCAGGCACTTGGGAAATTTGCGCAGAAGCTGAAACAGCTCATAAATAAAATAAAATACCAACAGCCAACTCTGTGTGCGTGTGTGCGTGTGAGAGAGAGAAAGCCTGTGTGAACGTGTCGTATGCGCAATAATTAAGTTTCAAATGCCGAAGGCAAAAAATGGGACGTGCATGTGTAGGTGGTACAAAGGGTCCCGCTGGGCAATGCCAATAATAATATTAACAACTATAGCAGCAACAATAATAAGAGCAACAAGAAAATCAACATTAATTACAAGAGGTATATATGTCGAATATGTGTATGATTATATATATATACGTATATGTCATATATATTGACAATCAATTATGCTAAGCGTGCAGGCAAAGGCTGCAATAAATATATTTATGATAACAGGTCAAATTAATTAATTAAAATGAACTAGTTCAGTGCAAATTGAACTAGCTGTCAGTTGGCGTTCCTTTGAGCTCTTTCGAACAATACAATATTTAATTTCATACTCATTTATTTATATATTTATTTATTTGTATTATAATACTAACAAATCAGAGTAAGAAATTTAAGATTTCATTAAAGTCAACTTAAATTGTCAATAATTTTATGCTTTATTTATTAATAAAGTATAGCTTATTTTTGGTCGAATATCAACAATTTTTTGTGCTTAGACTTTTCTAAAATAATATAGAAACATCATTATACCCTGAGCCCATTGAAAATGGGAAATCAGGGTATAATGGTTTTGTTAAATGTATGTAACAGGCAGAAGGAGGCGTGGCAGACCCCATAAAGTATATATATTCTTGATCAGGGCGAAAAGTTGATCTAGCCCTGTCCGTCTGTCCGTCCGTATGTATGAACGCGTCGATTTCCGAAGATACAAAAGCTAGAGAGTTCATTCTTTTTGTGTTAGGTTCGTATATTGCACGCGCAGTACGAGTTTGTTTCAGAAATTCGATAACTTGTATATTTGCTAAGTTATCGATAAACGAAATTATCGGGATCCAGTTATAAAATTCTAGCTAATTCATCTTTAGAGTTAGAGTCTCCGAGTCTTCTGCATATATATAGATACTAATTTAATACAATTTCGGTTTTTGTCAGATTTTGGATTCCGGTCCCCACTTCACCCCACCACCCCCAAATGTGAAAAAAAAATGCATTTCAAATACTAGAGACATGCAGTTTGGTTTAGCATATAGATATGAATATCATAATCATAATTTGAAGAAATCAATACGATTGTCCATCTTGAAACAGAATTATTAATCATCAAAGTTTTCTCATCAAAACCCATGTGGCGCAGCAACAAAGGCAGCGAGACAGCAAGCCGCCTGCATTGCTCACACACATACATGCTTACAACCGTGTGTGTGTTCGTGTTTTTGCATGTATAGTTTCTTATGCGTAGAGAATCGAAACGAAGCATTCTTGGAATATGATTTGTTCGAAGAAGGGCTCAGGGGATTTCGTAGTCGAGCAGCCTCGACTACAGCTTTCTTACTTGTTTTTTGTTTGTTTTTAATTTATTTTAAATAAATTAGAAAAAAATTTCTTGGCATGGTATTTTTTATTATATTTAACATATTGTGAAACAAAAATTCATAATATATTATGCGGCATTTTTATTCTAGCACGAGCTGAAGCGATCAGCTGTAGGATTAGCTAAATCTAAGCTGAAAACGCAGCCACAAAAATAAGAAATTGAAATTTTCATTTTCCCTTTTTTCCATTTGCAATTTTGCAATGCATAAAAACTAAGCTGCTTAAAAAAACAATTAAAAATAAATAAATAAAGCAAAATTCACATAGGGCCGTATTAAATTTTATTAAAAATTGCAGCTATGTTGATTGCGATTGCTAGACGAACAGCATTGTTAAATTGACTCATTTATACTAAATAAACATAGATGCAATTTTTAATAAAAATTGCATTTAAATGAAATTTTAATAAATTTTTAATTAAATGCTTGTGAATAGGTATTAGCGTGTTCGTTCACATGCCAAAAATATTAAATAATCAGTATGTATAGAATTGTTAAACAAAGAGTAGGTAAGGGAATTTTAAATGCCAATCAAATTCTCCCTTGGGAGTTATATATATATGCAATATATATTTATGTTTTGTATTTTTGTCAATATTGAAATATGTATTTTATGAATGCGGACAAATCAAATGCCACAAAATCGTTTTTCAAAAGGGCAGCTGGATATTTTGAGGCCACCCACACAGAGAGAGAGAGAGAGAGAGAGAGAGCAGCAATATATATGCCACAGTGGCCCTCTAACAAGCAACAATAAATAATACAAATTTATGCGTTACCTCAAAAGAAAAACTTTTTGCTAACAATCAACTTTTGCGCTACAAACTTTTATACATGTCTTTGACGCTATCTCTCTCTCTCTTTCTCGCTCCCTCTGCTACCTTTTTCCTCATCCATATAGAACATAGTTTAGTGGCAACATCAACTTCATTGCCATTATAAAGTTGAACAAATAAAATTTATATGCATTGGAAAACGCATCTAGCAAACAGGTAACGAGCAGCTCTGAACTGCTGCGGGTGCATGGGCGTGGTTAAAAGTTATGAAAAGGGGGCGGGGATGGCGCGGGGGGAGGATGGAAGTCAAATGGAGATTGAATTTGATGCAGCACATTCAGAGTGAGTAAACAATAATAATAACGAGAGCAATTTTTGGCAAATGCTTGCAGCTGCTGCACTCCATATACATATACAAACAAATATATGAAGCGCTTGCAGCAGCTTGCAAAAGAATTTATCTAACTAGAATAAAGAATTTGCATATATTTATAGTGAAATGCAATAGAAATTTATTAAAATATGAACTATGTGCGAAAATAAGCAAGAGGCGGCAAATAAAATACTGAGAGCATACTTTCATTCGAAACTTTAACTGGCAAGAATTTCATTTAAGTGCGAATATGCTTAGAAATAAATAAATGTATATATATTAAGTGAACTGTAAGAATTTAGTTTATATTGAATGGCACTCTCTACTTCTCATATTCGATATAACAAAGTTTTATTGTAGACTCAACAGTGTAGAGTCTATTATATTTAATATACTTTCCTTCTTTATATACATAGGTTCATATTGAATATGAATTTCAACAAATGGCTAAAGGATTTGGTTTTGGGTTTTTCCCTAAAACTATTTTATATTTAATATACTTGAAATATATTGAAATATATGATTCTTAATTAATATTGTTTATTATTTTTAATATTACCGTTTTTCTTTAATTTTTATTTTATTTTTATATTTTTATCTAATTTGGTTTATTTTAATTATTAATTATTAATCTTTGTTTATCTTTTAGAGTATTTTTTCTTCAACAAAAAACAACTTTCTTTCAGCATTTTCAAGTGCTAATTTATTATAAAGCATTATTTATTATACCATATATTTATTCATTTTGTATATTATTATTTTTATTGAGTTTTTACATTTTTTTTCTAATTATATATATATTTAAAAAAATATTTATTATTCTGTTATTTATTTATTATTCCATTTTAAGGGTATTTTCTCTTCTACAAAAAGTTTCCTTCAGCATTTTCATGCAAAGCAAAAATAATCTTCTATTTTTACTCCCATCTATCCAGTTGTAACTTTTAGATCCAGCTTCAGTTTCAGTTTCAGTTGTTCCTTATGTTTATGTCGCTATCTGACATTAACTTTTACATTTTGTTCCGCTCACATAAATAATAAAAAAAAATTACAAATGTTAGCCGTGGCGTATGCGCAATTCGCATGCAAAGCAGACAAATAACGCGAGCGTAGCGAAGCAAAGGGGAAGCAAAGCGCCGCAAAGCAGGCAACACAAAAAAAAAAACGGAAACTTGGCTAAACGTGTTGCAGGCTGCACAGTTGCAAATGCGGATGCGGATACGGAAGCGAATGCTGCTGCCAAAACGTTAAAGTGACAAACGAGGCAAACAGTAAACCAAAAATTGCGATGGCAATTTAGTAAGGAAATGCAAGAAGTCTAATAAAAAGCAACACTCTCTCTCCCTCTCCCTCTCTCTCTCTTTCTGCCCAGCTCTCTTTCTATTATTGCTGTCGCTGTCAGCAACTGTTGCTGCAACTGACATGCTGCAGCTAATAAATAAAAGCTGCAACTATCAACTTGATGGGCATTTGCCACTTGATGCCGCGAATATGACAAACAGCCAGACACGTTGAAAAACAAAAGAAGAGGGGTGGGGGGAGGGAAGTGAAGTGGGCGTGGTAGCTTGTCTTGGGCAACAGTCGACAGCAGCTCAAGAGCCAAAGTGTCTGACGTTTTTAATAAGCAGTCGCTGAACTTTGATGAAAGCAGCACCAGAGCGGCACTGAGCAAACAGCCAGACAGGCAATGTCTTCGTCTCCTTCCAATTGGAAATAAGGTGGAGTTAAGTTGCAGCAGCTGCTCCTTCAAAAAGGTGATCAATTTTGCTTGCAGCCAAGCGGAAGTGCCATCAACAGATGTGCAGCAGCACCAGCAGCAGCTGCAATCTTCCACAATTAAATTTGTAGTAGGAGAGTCCTGCTGAGTTGATTTTCGCCTTTGCAATTTATGATTAGAATAAAGCTGAAAGACAGATTCTGCTACTGCTGCTGCTGATACTTTTATTGCTCTTATTGCTGCCTTTGCTTTTACTTCTGCTTCAACTGGACTCTGTCATAACTCATCAGGGATAAGCAGCTGATAGCTGACCTGCCTGTCACGGGATTAAAATTTGAGCAGCTTTCATTCCACAGAGTGTAGCTCTCTGATTCTTTGTTGTAATTGAATGAGAGATAAATTTTTTGGGAAAAGTGGCTGTGATAGAGAATGAATTTTAAGCTTAAAGCAAATTTTCTCAGAAATTTTTATGTAAATAGAGTATTAAAGTAAATTAATTTAGAAAATTCTTTGAATTGAAAACAAATTTAAAGCAAATTAAAATGGAAATAATTAAAATATTTTGTAATATTTATTATATTTTTTATACGAGTTCAGTATATAATGAATTTGTGAAAACATTTTTAACAAACAGAACGAGGTGTAGCTGACCCCATAAACTATTTACAGTCTTGATGTGGACAATGAGCTCATTCCATATAGTCATATCCACATTATAATCTCGCTGGACGGATAAGCTAGAGTATTCCGAGTATCTCCCAGTCGAGTACTCGCAACTGAAGCACTCTGAAAGTTTTTCCTAAGATATATGTATATGAATACCATCTAATTAGCTCAACTAAAACATTCTTACAGATTTTTCTGCACAAGTCATAGATCAGATTAATTAAACATAGTTTCCTTACTCAATTTCAAAGTTTCTTAGTATAAATCTGACAAGTCTTTGGATAAAGATTACAACCGCCTGAACACTGTGAACATTGTAAGAACTTATGTATCCAAGTACCGCGAATATATAAATTAATATGAAAACTTTGCCGCTCTCATTATTTAGCTTTTACTTTAGCTGCAGACCGCAAGCAGAACCAAAGAGCCAAAGAGCAGCTGGTTTCTGAGCTAATTTATATGATGCTCAATTGTGAGCATCTTAGCTCAAGTTTTGCATTATAGCTGCGCAGCTGAGTTTATAATTCGTTCAACTGGTTTGCAATTCAAAAAACCGCAACGAGAGCTAAAAGTTTACTTTTGCATAGATAAAAAGATAGACAGAGAGAGATAGATAGAGAGAGAGAGAGAGTTGAAAATGCTTGCCAACTGGCAACTGGCAACTGGTGTCTGGCATGTGGCATGTGGCAGCGGCAACTAAAAGCCAAAAGTGTCAAATTTATGAACGACTCAAAAATACCAGAATAAAATAGTCAGAGCGAAAAAAAAAAATAACAAAAAATACAATGCAGCTTCAGCCATGGGGCTGACCGTACGGTAAGGATTCGAGGCTGAGCTGCAGCGCTTTTTATGCAAAGTTCCAAAGCCTGCTTTTAGGCGAAAAACACAAACCGCAAAAACTTTTTGCCAAGCACAACAGGAAAAAACACAAAAGAGTTTATAAGTGAGAGCGAGTGAGGGAGAGATACATAGTGTGGCATAGAGAGAGAGAGAGAGACGGAAAAGCCAAGCCAAGCTCCAAAAGCCAAAATGAATTTTCAGTGTTGCCAACTTTTTGCGGGCTTGTTGCTGCGGGCGCATCCAACAACACACACACACACACACACACATCCATACACACATGATTTAAAACACACACACACACACACAGCAGCAGTAGCAGCCAAAAAGTTACGCATATTTTGCAAAATGCAAGCAAAAGGCATCGCCTTAGCGCACAGAATTCTTTGGCAGAGCTAGCGCTAAGCGTTTGCCATAAATTCATTTAGTATGGCAACACTGGTCATAAATTTGCAGCTATCGATTTGAACGGAAATCCGACGAAACAAGTAAAAAGCGAGACAGAGCGAGAGTGAGAGAGAGAGAGAGAGGGGGCGACAGAGACTGGAAGAGAAAAACTCAGCTAAAAGCCAACGTCTATAAAATAGTTTTGGCTCTACGTTACTCTAACCAAGGCAGCTCAGTTTAATTATCGATAGATATTTATTTTGTTATCGATATCTATAGCATAACTAAAAAAAAAGATTAAACACTCTTCTTAGACTGATTGGCAAAAATTATATAGACTTATTCCTTTTTGAATAATTTATGGAAAGTTATACAAATTGTATAAATGCTGAAATTCTAGATTTTTTTTTTTTTAACAAAGTGTTTATATATTGCTGCTGGTAGAAAATTTAATTAATTTTTCTTACTAGTTCTCACTAGTTCTCACTAGTTTTGCTTTGCTTTTCATGCATTGGGAGTTAAATTTTTGTATTAAAAAAAATTTGTGTTTTTGTAACGAAGAGGATACAGTCAAAACTTTTCTATGCAGTACTGCTTGATAATAATATATAAATCAATGCATTTTAAGCGTAGTATCGAATATATATAATTAAAATCGAAAAATCCATAAAATATAGAGCATAACTATTTCGACTTTCAGCTTAAAGTTTTTCACACAAAAAATATTTATTATTTGTTTTTTTCTCGTCTCTTTATTTTTTCCTTTAGCATTTTTAGCAGCTGTAATTTCGTGCCATAAATCACATTTGCGCTGCGAGCGGGAGGCGTGTGCACAAAAAGAGTTTCGGGGCAACAATTTAGCGCAAATGGAAAACGCAGCGGAAACGGAAATCGAAACGCCATTTGAGCAGGAACTGAGTTGGGATCTCAATTTAGGATTCAGGTTCGTTCAGCTTGGGTTCGGCTCTCGTTTTAACGTTGTCACAAATGTTGCAGCAATTAAAGCGCGACGCGGCGCGTCAACGTAGAGCGACAGCTAAAAATGAGCTGCGCGTCTCATTATGTGCAAGTCTGATTGCCTTTTTGGGCTTTTGCACTTAATATTAATGAGTTGCTGGGAAAATTAATTTCTTGACTTTCACTTGCAGCGAGTCGCGAGGCCAACCGGCTTCCGTCCTTGCCACTGCCAACTGGGTCAACGTTGATTTTGCCGCTGTCCTCGAGCCGGGGCCAAAGTAGTGGCCAATGGATGGACACAGCTCATAAATATTCCAGTGGCACGCGCTCCATGGGCAAACGATAAAAGTTGCCGGCCATGCTGCAAGCCATGTTAAAGACTCAAGCAATGCGAGGAAGGCTAGACGTACATTGATTGAAAATAAATAAACTCGTCGAGTTTGCCAATGCTCCTCCTGCTGCTGCGGCTGCCTTTGCTGCTGCATAAGCGCACTCCTGCCATCCAATATAAACACATTTCTTTTCAAACGCAATTTTTAATGAGAGCGCCAAGTGTTGTGAATTGCGCAAAGCGAGCAGACAGCAAGTGCAGCACTTCAAAGCACTTAAAGAGTGTTGCACAACTATTTTTCAAGGCAAAAAAGGAATATGCATTTTAACTGACTAATGATTGCATTCAAGTATACAAATGAGCGATATATTTTTATTTGATTATAAAAATATACAAATAATAAAAATATCTATAAGTGATCTAAGGTATATGTGGATTATTATATTCCTTTTAACTGATTAATGCTTGTATTAAAGTTAATTAATGAGCTGTATCACTTATCGATATTTTGATATTTGATCTCCAACAGAAAAGAGTAAAAAGAACTTATCGATATTTAGGTCAATGTAAGTATCGATTTTCTGAAATAGATTAATCAAATGAAAATGTATTTTTATTATTTTTTTTTTTTATTTTCATCATCGTCTTCGATATACTTAAAAATTGTTGTGCATAACTAATAAACGATTGTCGAATCGACTTCGATTAATCTTAAAATCTGAATCTAAATTATATGGAATTCATTCAAATTAGAATCTTTAAATTTAAATTAGAGTATTGCTTCGTTCTGTTATTTATATATATAATTTAATATTTTATTTAATTTTGATTATGTAAATCATAAAACGCATTTGAACTCATTTCTATATTCAATATTTATCAAACATTTCTATTTTCGATAACTGCATTGATATTGTAGTAGATGTACGTATTTTGCACATTTTCCAGGGTATTCACACACTTGAACATCCAAAAGAGCTCATTAAATGTGTTGCATATCGAAAGCATAATTTATGCAACTTTTTGTGTCAGATCCCAATGGCCATTACTTCTTATGCAGCATGAAAAGCGATTTGCATATCTGTCCGCTGCCATCACGTGCGATATACATACATACGCACATACATCCTTTACATATCCTATATATACATATATTCGATATATATATGTATGCATATTCATATGCATATTTAATGACAGTTTACGGAGATTTTCAACTGGCAGCGGCTGCTTTCGGGCCAGTTCGCCCTCGCCTTTGCCTTTGCCTTCGCCTTGGGCTTGAAGGCAATGCAATTTATTGATTTCATGTTTTTATTTAATTTCTCGTCATTTCCTTTAACGTCTTCGCTTATCGATATGATAGATGACGTCGTTGCTTGCGTTAAATAAATGATGTTTGGCTTTAAGTGCGACATCTGAGAATATTTCGCTTCAGTTTTTGTTGACTTGATGTTCTCAAGAATTTCTTAAGAATTTCTCTTTGCCATCAATCTGAAGGCAGACTGAAACTTTGAGTTCATTGGCTTAAGTTTTTGGTTTTTGGTTCTTTCACTTGAGTTGACCCCTGGCCACGCCCCTCGGCTATCGGTTCGATTAAGAACAGCTGGCGCCTGGCTCTGTTTGTCTGTCTGCATAGTTTATACAAGTTGGAAAGTTGTTGTCGCTACTGATTGCAATTTAATTAAAAATCAGAAAAATAAAAAACTCTTTAAGCCAATGTATCTGTGGCTTTACGTGTTTCTGAATTCTTTTACGGCTAATTGAAGGCCCTTGTCAACTGCGACAAAGCCACACGCTTCATTAGCCACTCGACTTGCCCAGCTAGCTTATCGTCATGTATTTCTCAAGTATTTTCATTCCCCTTGCCATACCCATACCCACTTACATTTCCATTTCTATTCCATGTTATCGTGCATTAAACCTGCTCTGGATACAAGTGTGCAGCCTGTGCTAAGCCCCCCATCCCCTCATATCAACTGCACTTTGAACTTTGTTTGTGTGCGATTCAAATTGTAGCTCCTAGGTTTGCTGCTTGCTACCCTTTGGCTGCTGTTTACCCAGTTCAATGAATGCGCTTACAGTTAAACGTATCTATGAACAGCCCCCTGCCCTCTCTCTCCTTCTCTCTCTGTTTCTCTCTCGTTGCCCCCTCTATGCAATGTATGCACTTCTTTTGTATTTCCATTGTTGTTGCCGCCTCTAATGGAGTCTAATCAAGCGAGAACCCAAACTCCGACTCCTTAACAATTCAAGGCTACTCAGACGCTCAGCAGGTAGTTTGTGTGCACATCACATTAGATTCTATACGGGGTGTAAAGATTCCTTCAGGCATCACAATATCCCCACTTATAATAGGAGTTGCATTACAAGTTTTTGTTAACAAAGCAATTTCATTTCCTATGTGCATGCAGTTCAATTACATTACCTATCCCTTTCACCATCTCTCTCTTTCTTTTTCTCCCCTTGTGAGGTCTCTAAGTATGAGATTAATTTCAAATTAAGGTAAATTGAGTTTCTACACATATAATTATTAACTTTTGCGGGCAATGGAATTTCTCATTCAATATATAAAAAATAAAATAAAAATAAAATATAATGAGTTCGGAAATGCTGAATTTACAAAAAAAAATTTCTTGTAAATATACATAAGTATAAGCAATTAAATAATATAAAAAAAATTTTAATGTTTAGTTGGAAGAGTTTTATATGTAAATAAATATCGTTTATATTTGCTCATCGCCTTTTTGATACGCAGATATAAACAATATTTATTTACTTATAAAACTCTTCCAAATAAATATTTTACATGTATTTTTTTCTTCACGATTAAAAAAGTGTTTTTCAAATTTGTAAGCAACGTTTTTTTTTTTTTTCAATATTTAACTTTATTATGAATTTAATGAAATAAAAATATGAGCGCCATTTTTTTTTAAATGTATCATCAGAGTTTTTGGTATTCATAAGATTTTATGGATCAATATTTTGCAGCCTTGAATAAAATATGTATTAAATATATTAGGCATCTATTTATATTTATTTATTTTAAATTGCTTTTTAATTTATATATTTATTAAGTTTTAAATATATTTATATATTTTTTTGCTTGAAAAAATTCAAATTTGTATATATCAATTTTGATTCTGCTACGAAAACTCTATATTCTATATAAGTTCAGAGTATTTATTTGCATTCAGTTGCTCATAAATAAATAAATGCAGCATGAATAAATATTTTAATAATGCATGCATAATGTATTTTTTTACTTTGTTAAATCATACCATCTGACTTGAATTATTGAGAAGGAAATTAATTCAATTTTCATTTGCGTTTGCCATTTTTTTCTCTCATTTTTTTTTTTTTTACAATGCAGTTCACTGAACAGTTCTGAGAAGCTGTCCAAACAAACCATGTCCGGTTAATTAATATAACATGTGAATTTATACCTACATATGTATGTATATATTTATTTGTATGCTCTCTATAATCACAGGAGACAGCACTTGATTTAAAAATGAGCGATAAAAAAAGTAATTAAAATTCGCAGCTGCAAATTTAATAATTAATCCAGCTGCGTCGAATGTTTGCATTAAATTAATATGAAAATGCATATTTGAATTACAAATGTCAGCCATATTTCAATATTTGCATTTTGGTAAATGCTCAAAATACCCTTTGGGAATACCCCTTTTGTGGGTATATATATATAAAAAAAATAAATGAAACAAATGCAATCAAAACAATTTTGGGCTGTAAATTGAATATTTGTCCATTTTCTACATTCTGTCTATTTGACTGTCTGTTTGCTTTTTGGGCCATGTTTCATGTTTTGTGCATGTTCCGCAAATATTTGTTCAAATATTTTCACTGATGCTTAACATGTTTGCAATCGTTTAAATGCCATTGTTGTTGTTGTTGTTGTTGCCCTTTTGTTATGGCTGCCGCTGCTGTGTGCATTTAATGGTCATTTTAATGGCCACGCCCACACATCTAATGGTCGCCCACTCAGTTTATTGCAATCCGTTGACATTTCACATTTTGTTTGTCATTCGAGTGCGTTTGACAGTTCGCCAAATTGCTTTCGAGCCAAATAAATTCACGCTGCGCCGCATAAAAATAACAATTCTTGCACAAAATATAATGCAAATTTTTATAAAGAGAGACAGGAGAGAGAGGCATACATTGAAATATATTTTTTAAAAGCTATCATTAGCCTCGAGCTGTGCGGCTTAACATTCATTTGTGCAGCGCATCAAGAATTATTTCAATGCGTGTATCATATTTGTCTGCATTTCGCCAGGTATTACGCATATAACTAGTTTCATGCTCACTTAAACTTCTTGTTATGTAATATTTCATGATTTTTTAATACAGATTTTTTTATACTTATAGAGCTTAATTAATTCTGATTTATTTTACCAACTTTTTACATTTTTTTATTACGAAGCTTTCTGACTTTTATATTTAGCTATACAATATTTTATGCATAGCTTTGTTTATTATGTTTAGAGAAAAAATTCATTTTTAGCTTGGCATAATTTTTTTATTCTATCTCTTAAATATTATTTCGAAATATTTAACTAGAGAGCGAACTTCTTGTTTTGGAAAATTTCTAAGTTATTTTATGGCGCTTGTTAAGCAATCGTGGTTAAAGCACATTATTTCAGTGCCACAAGCTGGGCTAAGATTTTGTTGGACCGCAGATAAATTGTCTTTCAAGCTTAGCTTAGTTATTGTTCCAGTTATTTGCCACAAAAGAACATAAACATTTGCTACACATTTGCTGTGGCAACAGCGCACTGAAAATGCAAAACAAAAACGAAAACGAAAACGAAAACACAGCAAATGAAAGCCATAAACTTAGAGCAAAAGTACTTTTCGTTTTCTTGTTGCTGTTGTTGCTGTTGTTTGGGTTCAGCTACTTTGCAAGTGGGTCAAAAAGGGTTTTTTAGTTGAGGATTTGTATAAAGTTTCAGTTGGCAAGGCAAAAGCCGCATAATTCGTAGTCAAATCAACGCCAAGAGTTCTGGCTAACAATTCAATTAAGCCAACTGCAACGACAGCGGCAACAAAATAAATTAAAACTTATATCGAATTAATTTGCCAGACAGCGCAAAATCAAATTTGCCTATAAACAAATCAAGACACGTCACATTTGTGGGGCAGCCGCGAAAATTTTATGCCAATTGCTTGATACACTGAGCAAAAAATTTGTGTGTACTTTTGACAAAAATTGCAAACAGAAATTAAAATTAATAAATATATATTTGAGTATTTTATCTATAAAAATAATACAAGAATTTTCTGATCTAATGTTTCTAATCTAATGTTAGGTAAGACCCAAAATAAATTTTAATTCTTAAAAAAAAAAATTATTCATAAATTATTTGTCAAAATGTTGGACAATTTCTTTAAATCTAATATTCAGCTTGCCCAAATATAAATATAACTTCTTGATTGATTTTTATGGAAATTATAATAAAATTTTAAAAATTATTAAACATTTTTTTTAAATTTAATTATTACTATTATTAATATTATTATTATTATTTTAAATCTTTGTATTATTATTATTATTGATTTATTTTATTTTTTCAATTTCGTAATTTTTCTACTTATTTCGCTACGCTAATTGATCGACATTCTCGCTTTTATTATTATTTTCCACAATTTCTCTCAGTGTATTTTTGCATGCTCAATTGAATATGCCAAACACATGAGTCTGTTTGGGTTGACTGACAGCGGCGGGGTCTAGGGGTTTGTGACGAGGCTCAGAACTGAGCCAGCCAGACGATCGTATAATGTAAATATTTGCTCATGTCGATGTTGATTTGACCAACGAATTGGTCACGATCGTTAAACAGACGCCGCTTTATTGTTGTAGTTACTACTCTAGCTGTTGCTATAGAGTTTTTAGTGTGTGGGTTCATTGGAGGTTCAACTACCTCTCAAGAGAGTGCAGAGAAGGAGAGCGAGCAAGGGAGGGAGGCACAATTGCTATTTGCCATTTGGCAGCGGAAGTGCCGACAGTTGTCAGGAGTGGCTCACCTAATGGCAAATGCAGACCACACAGTCTAGTTCGTACATATCTAGCTAGCTGGTTCTTCACTACAGATGCTTCACTGTTTACTTACATGCACGTTGGCGTCTTCTAAACACTTCGTAGCTGCACTTACCTGCAACAGAGTAAAGAGAAAATTGAAAAAGGCATTAGAATTATTTCAGCTGTAGTTCAGACAAAGTTGCAAAAAGGGTAAAAACTGAGCTGAGGTGAGCTGAGCGAACGGGACATGGCTTGTTAGTTGGAATTTGGAAATGCTAAAGGCCAGGCAAGTTTTTTCTTTTTTTCGTGTGCATTTGGTCCCTTAGGCCAACTTGAACTGTCAGAGACACGGGCATAACAATTATTGCAAGTTCTTGGTAAAGTGCTTAATCTTGAAGTGCCAGCCAGGGCTGGGCAAGTGCCACCCAGGGCGTCCATGAGTGGTAAGTGATCTACTTACAAGATTGTTGCACAGATAAGATATACCGCAATAGCCAAAGTCAGCTGAAAATTAAATTCCAAACTAGTTGCAGCTGCTCACAAATGAAATTTGCCACAAAGTTTTGAAGTAAAGTAAACAAATTCAAATATGAAATGGCATTGGAGCAGTGTTTCAAAGGCAACAAATCTAGCTAGATTAGAGCTAGTTTTGTTCTATGAAAATGTGCATAAATGAAAAGATGTGATATAAATATAGATTAGTTTTCGAAAAGCTAGTGTTAGTCTAGATGATTAATGATTCAGAAGATTCAGGAAAGATGAAGTGAGACAGCTTAGATTTATAAATGAGAATACAAATATATATGGATATATATGGATAAATCCATGATTTAATATGGTAGGAATAACTATGCCATTTGAGCACCTTTAGAAATGGCTTACAATAGTGCGCACCTTAGGTATTGCAACACTCTACGATTCGTATGCAAACAGCTTGTTGCAACATCAACATCGAATTGTCAATGCAATTATTTAAAACTTCCATTATATTCTCTGATCAATATGCAACAATCGCTGCAGCAGCGATAAAAACTTCATTGCAATCGACACTAAAAAGTATTTTATTTTTTAGCGCAAATCCCAACAGATAATCATAAGCAGAAATGCAACTTGGGCACTTAACTGTTCACTCAATCTCCTTCTCTCTCGCTCTCGCTCTGTGTGTGTGAGTGTGGGTGTTGCAACTTGTTGAGTCATGTTCATATTTATTTAGTATGCACAATAGCAGCTATAGCTGCTGTTATATCTTCTTCTAGTGCTGTCAATGGGCTATCAATCAGACGGACTAAAACGGAGATACAATAGTGCGCTTGGGCGTTGCTTGTTGTCAACATTGCTGATTTTCATCCACTGCTCTGGCAGCAACATGTTGCTAAGCCGCACACACATGTTGACAAGTGAAATGCATGGCACGTTTACAACTTTAATTGGCTTTTAATGTAATGTATAACATTAAACTGCGACTCCCATCAAAATTTATGAACAACTTTCACACAAACAATGCAGCAAACTAGCAGAGACAAGCGATGCAGGCAACAAATTGTTGCATTTAATTTACAATAGCAACAACCTCGAGGCAGCTGTATTTATTTAAAGTTTTTTTTTTTTTTTTTGTTTTTTGTTTTTTATTTTCAGTTTTTCTGTTGCGGCAACGCGTGGGCGGTAATTTGCGAGCTTTAATTTAATTATTGCAACATACACACTCACACAGAGCAACAAAAAAATTCGATTGAAATTGTTTTTTAATCAAGACAAAAAGGCAATTAATGTATTCGATTGCATTATGCATGCCACATGTGGCGCGACCTGCCGCAAATATATCTCTCTCCCTCTGCGACTCCCTCCTCTCTTTTTGGTTGTGTTTTTTGTCAGCCCCACGACATTTTTAATTGCCTTCGGCAAAGACAATTAGTTGACAGAAAAGCAGCGAGAGACTAAAAAAATATTTATATTGACAACAGAGCTAATTACGTAGCTGATTTCGTTGTTGATTTTTCTGTTGCAGCTCATGTTGTTTTGATAGGATTTCTGGCAAAAATGTCAAAAGCAATTAACAATACATTCATATATAAAGTCTAATATGGTTGTGGAGTTTACTCCAGAGTATATAGACCCCCTTGATACATGATGTATGAGGAAGTTAATTTGATTTAAAATTTAAGTATTTATAACTACATTTTCTATGAATGCTTCGAGACTAGTCACAAGCTTTTAAATTAAAGATAATTTGTATTTGATGTCAATTTGAATGATTTTATATAGTATCCTCTAAAGATATATTCTGCTAGGGAGAAAACATTATATTTTGAATATAAATATTAATAACATTTCGAAGAATTCCAAAATGATCGAAGAAGATTGTTCGGCGCAGCAGCTAATAAATACTCTTAAATAAGTTTCTCTTAAATTAGTCCATTCTCTATATCATTTCATTCGCTGTTAATGCACTCATACACATAAGAAAGCATAACAGACATACATATGTAATTTTCGCCTTCCTTTTACTTGCTTATACTTGTAACTTTGTTTCTTTAAATTCTCTAATTCTGTACGAAAGTTGTCTGCAAGCGCGCAACATCTCTCTTATCTTTTCGCATACAATTAACTTTGCCTAAACAAATATCACGGACTCGGCATTAAATTAATAAATAATAAGCTAAATTAAATCGTATTGGCTTTTTATTTTGTGCCTTCGTAAATGATTGGAGCCAGAGTTGCCGAAAAAGCTTGGCAGCTTCCAACATTTTGGTGACCCCGACGTGATTATACACTTCGTGATGTTCGTTTAGTGCGCTAAAAGTTATTAATCTATTTCGTCGTCGCTCAACCGTGAAATTTATAAACATTTGTGCAAAATAGTGCATTCAAATTAACAATCAATTTCATCGTAACACAACAGTGTAAAACATTAGCCTTCTCCGTGAAATTTATAAACATTTGTGCAAAATAGTGCATTCAAATTAACAATCAATTTCATCCTAACGCAACAGTGTAAAACATTAGCATTTGTGAACAAATCATTTTGTTCAAGGTGCATAATTCAGTGTATGCAGTTGTGCGAGCATTATCTTTGTCTTTCTCATTCTCTTTTAATCGTTCGCTTCGTTCGTCGCCGTTGGCGCCTTTTGTGCAGCGTCTGCATAGAAGGCCCGCTAATCCGAAAATAGCTGTGTTAGATCACACACATACAAACATACACACACAGTGAGCTTGCATATAAAAGGTGCAGCTAAATTGGAAGTGCATTAGTGAGTCTATTAGCTTGTGCATCAACTTTGCAATTGAACTTGTGAATTGAATTGAATTGAGCATAACTTAAGTGAATTTGTGACGTATCAAAATGAATAACTCAGAATCTAATGCTGATGGAGTGCCTGCATCTCAGGTCACTTATTTAAGGCTTAAAACGAAAGCTCTTTTCGACAGACTTGAAAGGTTATATGCCGAATTAGACGTGGAAAAATTAAGTCATATGGATTCGTGTGAGCTACGTGTGCTGTTGGATTCGATCACCAAGTTAGAGTCAAATTTTGAAGCGGTTCACACTAGCTTAGAGGAATCAGATTTTGAATCCATATCTAGTGATTTACCTGCGAAATTTGAATCAACTCTACTAAAGTTTAAGGCCTTGCTTCAGCGTGAACTGGGAAGTCGGCCGAATCCACAGCTATCTTCAACGCTCAATACAAGTTTACAAATGCTCATCCAATGGTCGTCATGTCTAATCGATCGCGTTTGCCGCAGCTGGAGCTGCCAAATTTAATGGAATCTACACTGAGTGGGAAAACTTTTACTCTATGTTCAAAACGATCATAGATACTGATCCTGATCTCAATCCTGTTGAGAAGTTCCAGCATCTTCGATCTTGCTTAAGCGGTTCTGCTTTGGATTCATCAGCTCTTTGGAAATTAACAAGGCTAACTATATCGTCGCTCTGGATATTCTTCAACGTCGTTTTGATAATAAACGTTTTATCTTACAGGCACACATCAGAGCGATATTTGGGCTTGAGAAGGCTGATACCTCTGTAGGTAGGCTGAGGCAATTAACAGATAAAGTGACATCTCACCTTCGTGCTATGGATTCTTTAGCGTCGAGGGAAGAAGTTGCTGATATTATCATCGTGCAGACAGTGTTGCAGAAATTGGATAAGTCAACTCAGGTCAAATGGGAGGAAAGCTCGTCTGCTAATGAGTTACCATCGTGGGCCAAATTGTCAGCTTTCTTGCAAGGGCGATGTCGAATGCTTGAAATGTGGATCAAGTTTTGCAAGATGGTCAGGTTGGGCAAGTTAGGGAAGATCGTGAGTACACATTTAAGAAAATCATTTGTTGCTTCCAAGATTCCTAGTCGTTGTGTATTTGCGAAGACACAAGTCACATGATATTTCAATGTAAGCGCTTTGAGAAATTGTCGCCAATGGCAAGACATAAGGAGGCCAAGAGACTCGCGCTTTGTCTTAATTGTTTGAGAAAAGGTCATCAGCTAAAGGATTGTAAATCTAGCTCCTGTCGTACTTGCCAATCGAAGCACCATACTCTATTGCATTACAATCAGTCTTCGATAGCTACATCCAACGCTGTGTTGAAACCTGATCAACAAGCACATACAATACATCCCACTGCCATGGTTGCAATGTCACCTTCTCTGCCTCAAGCCCACATATCGCCCTAGTTCGTCTGATGTTGTGTTTCTAGCTACTGCAATAATCCTTGTCAAGAATCGAGCTGGAACATTCGTTCCGTGTCGTGTACTCTTGGATTCAGGATCTCAACTTCACTTCGTCACCAGTCGCTTCGCAAATCAGCTTCAGCTTCGAAAAAGCAAATCGCTCACTGCAGTTTCTGGCATTGGAGATGCTAGCTTCTCAACTGAAGGATACTCAGTCGATCTCGTTTTGAAATCGCGGATTTCAAATTATTCTACTACTATCACTGCAATCGTTGCCCAAATGATTACTGACAATCAGCCTGGGATGTCAATGTCTACTAATAGTTGGAATATACCCTCAACATACAGCTAGCTGATCCCTTATTCCATAAGTCACAACGGATTGATCTTCTCATCGGAGCTGGTCTTTTCTTCGAGCTGTTGTGTGTTGGTCAAATTCTGTTAGCACCTGGTTTACCAATTTTGCAGAAAACTCAACTCGGCTGGATCGTGTCAGGTGGCGGGCAATCGGCCCCCAAACTCTCATCGTTCATCGCCACCCAAAGAGCTTTCGGATGACACTAATCACAGCACTCGGCTTGATGAGTTAGTGCGTCAATTTTGGGAAGTGGAGCACGTCTTCGAGCCTATAGCCAAGGTAACAACCGAGGAGCTCCATTGTCAGCAGCATTTCATCGCAAACTATCGTCGATTGTCATCAGGGGAATATTCAGTTTGCTTGCCAAAAAAGCTAGGCGTCGAATCTTTGGGCGACTCTTATTTGCAGGCCAAGCGTCGACTCGTAAACTTGGAGCGTAATTCGCTCGAAATGAAATTCTCAAGGAGAAATATTCAGCATTCATAAAGGAATATATTGACCTCAAACATATGTCACTGGTGCCCAGCGCAGATATCAATAAATGCAAATATTTCTTACCCCATCATTGCGTATACAAAGAAGAGAGTTCGACAACAAAGCTGAGAGTTGTCTTTGACGGCTCAGCCATTACCACATCTGGGCTCTCATTAAACGATTTGCTTATGTCAGGACCGACTATTCAAGCTACATTGTTTAACACGCTCGTTCGTTTTCGCACATTTTCCATTGCACTTACAGGAGATATCGGTAAAATGTATAGGTGTGTTAAAGTCTCAGAGCCTGATTCTATGCTTCAGTGCATTTTGTGGCGAGACTCTTCAGACCATGATATTCAAGTTTTCAAATTGAATACCGTCACGTATGGAACCAAACCCGCTTCCTTTTTGGCAATTCGTGCAATGCATCAACTAGCAATGGATGAGTCTTCGTCGTACCCATTAGGATCTAAAACTGTCTTGCGAGATTTCTACGTTGATGATTTGATATCAGGAGGCAATTCAGTTGAAGAAGTTCGAGACATGATGCGACAAAC
>JAUESP010000004.1:0-41141 GCA_030914335.1 Drosophila borborema | reverse complement strand
AAAACCGCCACGAATGGATAGGTAAAAGAGTGCTTCCAGCCAGCCAGCCAGCCAGCCAGTCAGACAGCCACAATTTGCCGTGTAAATATTAATGCACTCCCCAGTGATGGACGCGTGAGTTATGTTTGAGTTATCAAGTTTTAAATTTAAGGGACAACAAGTGAAAAGGCGAAATATAAAGAGAAAATATAGCGAAAATTTGAGAGGCAATTACAAGTTAGGTTAGAAATAATACTAAGCTAATGAAATGAAATATGTCTGTCTATCGATATATCGATACAAACGAAGGAACATTTGATATGCTAGTTATTGCAATAGTCGAAACTTGGATATACTAATAAGTTAAATGACAAACTAGAAGAGGAGGAGGAGGAGAGGAGAGCATTGCAATATATATATTAATGAGCAAATGAAAGAGAGATTTAATGGGAAACAGAAAAAGTGTCATCTCTAGCACAGTGAACCACTTTGCCCCACTGACGCGATTGGATCTCAACTGTGGGTTGAGTTTAGTTTTGGGTTGCTAACCCACAGCTGGCTGAACATACATAGGGTGGGCATAGGGATGGGGATGAGGCTGGATGCTGGATGCTGGATGCTGGATGCTGGGCTTTGGGTTCTGGGTTCTGGGTGCAGGGAAATGTCTGTGCTCAATTTTTCAAAACTCGTTTGTGTCGTTGCTCCGCTCGCTCGCTCGCTCGCTGACTCGTTGTTGGTGGCTGACTATGCAAATAATGAATGCAAATATTGCTGAAGTGTGTCTGAGGCGCAGAGCAGCAGCAGTGGGAAGCAGAAGGGTCGGGGCTACAAAGACTACAAGAGATGTAGACTTGGTGGAAAATTTTGCTAGAGAACTCTGCACTTTTCATTTAAGTTTTCCTTTCAAGCGTTTCTTTCCCCGCGTTAGTGTGTGTGTGTGTGTGTGTGTATTTATTGAGAGTTTCGCTTAAATTACTATCGTTAATTAAATTTGCAATTAATTTTTGCTCATTTTAATTGATTTGTTGTTTTATTCTTGCAGCTCAACACACAAGAGGAAAAGGAAGTGTAATCGTGCAACGGAAGCAAAAAGTTTGCAACAAAAGTTGAAAAACAAAATATAGAACAAAGTTCGTATGCTTAATGGCAGCTAAAAAAGTGTGTTAGGAGCAGAAAAACAAGATTAAATTAAAACTTTTGCATAGGAAAAGACAAATGCAATAAAATGTCAAAATACGCATTTTCCGCCGTGTTTAAGGATGTCCGCATTAATTCCGGGCACAGTGCCATCATCTCCGACCCGGAAAGGTTGCGGGCTGAGCAGCAAAGTGTGTGAGATTGTCTAAAATGCAATATGTGAAAAGAGAATTTATTGAAATCTCAAGTGAAAAATACTTTGAAAAACAAAAATTGTGAAAAACGAGATCCCAATGAAGTGAGTTTTAATAATAATTAATTAATGAATTTGAAAAAGTTAAAGGAAAATCTAAATTAATGAAAAGAAAAAATACTTCAGCGTTAAAAAATATAAAGTTCTAATATATTTTATTGTTTATATAATACAATATAAAAAGCGTGAATTTTGATAAATTCAATAAAACAATTCCCTAATTAATTTTTGAAATAAAAATGATATGAAAATATAATAGAATAAATACGATTAAACTATTTGTTTTTTTGTATTTATTTTACTACTCTACTGAAATTCATGCTCCTTATATTGATTAATTTGTTTCTCTTCGGGTAATAGATGGCGCGACAGTGAACAACTCATATCAAGAGCTAGAATGACGCAGAACAAGTTTATTTAAAAAGAGTGTGCAAGTAAAAAAAACAATAACAAAAAAAACAAAGACCCAAGTGCAGGAAAGTAATTCAAGTTTGCAGACTATAGAGAGAAAAGTATGGATAAATCAAGCAGCGTCAGTCCCAGTGAGTGTCGCGTAACCAGATCGAGCATGACGCCCACGTTGCGGCTGCAGCAAAGCCCAAGGCGTCAACAGCAGCAGCAGCAACAACAGCAGCAGCAGCAACAACAGCAGCAGCAGCAACAGCAGCAGCAACAACAACTACAGTCAGACGAACAACCAGAAATCAAAGCAAAGTCACCGCGGCAACAGTCGATGTCGACGTCAACGTCGACGGCGACGCATCATCAGTTTCGAGCGCCAGCACAACAACAACAATCAACCAAGCACAAAAGCAGCAGCGGCAGCAGCAGCAGCGGTGGCGGCGGCGGCAGTGCCAGCAGCGGTAGCAGCAGTAAAGCTTGGAGCAAACGCCAGCATAAGACTAGCGGTAAATACAATGCCAGCGCTTGCGTCGGCGCTAGCGCTCAGCAGCAGCATCATCACCATCATCATCCCTATGCGGCACATCACTCGGCCAACGGCAGCGGCGTCGCTGCTCAGGCAGCTGCCGGCGCCGGCGTCGGCTCGCTGCCAGCATCGGGCGCCGCGGCCAACGCGGCCGCTGTTGCCGCCCACAAGGCCGATCTGGAGAACATACAGAATATCAAAAATCAAATAGCTGGCAGCCACGCCCATAGCGGCGTCCATCAAGTCGGCACACATCACAGCGTAGCGGCTGGCTCCGCCGGCGTTGGCAGCGCTGTTAGCAGCGCCGGCCACCACCATCATCACAACCATAATACGCGGCTGGCGCAGACTGCGGCAGCGATTGTGGGCAACGGCCTGCCCATGGCACCCATGGACGCCAAGCTGGGCGGGCACGGCCACGGCCACGGCCTGAAGGGGCAACAGCAGCAGTACAAAAAGATGCTGCCACACAGGTAATATTCCCTAACAGCATTATTCAAATTGAGGTTAAGTCGCCAACTCTCTTACGTTGCAAATGTCTGTTAAGATCATGGAATTGCATTTACAACAAAAACAAGCCAACATGTGACGTAACCTAACTGTTCATGGAAATAGTTGTGGTGGATGTAAGAAGTTGCAAAAAGAAAATAATTGTCAATTGAACTAATAATAAATGTTAACGGCAGCGAGATATGGGCGCGCTTTTAGATATAAACATTGATGTGTTTATAAGTTTCTGAGATCGACACACACGGACAGACAGACAGACAGACGGACGGAGGGAGGAGATCTGAAATCAACTCAGTTTCGTAACCTTGATCAAGATTATTAGTGTATATACCTTATGGGGTCTGTCACGCTTCTTTCTCAAAACCATTTTATCATGATTTCCCATTTGTAATGGGTTCAAGGTATACAAATATCGTATCCACATATTTGTACAAATTATTAAAATAAATGTAATTATATAAATATTTACGGTCATGAAAATAGTAGGGGTGAAATGAGAGAATGTGAGAATGACGTTAAGGAGTTGGCTATTAAGAGTTATAATTTATCTACACGGTACATTGTATATTTATCGGCTTTTCCCTCTCTCTCATTTAACAGAGGTCATCATCATCACGTATTGTGCTCCGGTAACAATGCGAATCACACTTGCTGCCTGGTGACTGGCTGCAATGGGAGCGTCGGCCAGCGCAGCCGGCAAGGATACGCAAAGCAGCAAGGACACAGCTCGCTGAGCGCAACAGCAGCATAAATTCTGGCAGCGTAGCAGCAGCGGCAGCGAACGCCGTGCACTACTGCTGCGGCCGCTCCAAGTTCTTCTGTCCGAGAAGCGACTGCGGAAGGAGGTGATAGTGCCGCCTACGAAGTTTCTGCTGGGCGGCAACATTTCAGATCCGCTGAACCTGAATTCGCTGCAGCACGAGAATACGTCGAATGCATCATCTAGCAACAATACGCCGGCGACGACGCCGCGTCAGTCGCCGATAACGACGCCGCCGAAGGTGGAGGTGATAATACCGCCGAATATTCACGATCCGCTGCATCTGCTCGATCCAGTCGATTCGATGGAGTACGAGAAGCAGCTGACATCGCCGATGAAGCGGGGCGGCATGCTGACTCGTGGAAGTCACTTGAAGCTGCAGCAGCAGCAGCAGCCACACCACCGGCAGCACAGGCAGCGCAAGAATCGCAAGCGTCGGCGTTTCGATTCCAATAACACGTCGTATGCCGGCGATGACGTCGCAGTCGTCGCTGCCGACGGCGGTGCTGAGGCGGCAACGCTTTCGATTTCACTGGAAGATGTGCCAGCAGCAAAAGTAGCAAAAATAACAGCTGTAGAAGCAGCAGCGGCAGACATAGCCGAACGCAACCGTCAATGTCACAGCCACATCAACTCCAACAACAATATTAACAGCAGCAACAATTGCAGCGGCTACTGAGGCTGCAGTAATAGCAACAACGACTGCGACGTCACCAGTGGCGGCGCTGAGCGCCACAACTCTGCTGAGCGAGGCGGCAGCGTCTGCGTCAGTTGAAACATTGGAATTGGCACAACAGCAAGCGCATGTGCGCTCTCGCTCTCCTCAGGCAGCGGCCACTGCCATGGAGGAAACGGCGACGCCAGCTCTAGCAGCTGGAGCACAAACACTCTCGCCACAGGAACAAATGGAATGCAACATTATACGAGCGGCACCAGCGCTAACATCGTCGCCACTACAACAAGCACAGCCACAGCAAACAACTGCAACAGCAACTGCAACATGTGGCTGCTGTTGCTGAGCTGCCTAGCAGCGGCAGCAGCAACTGTAACACACTGACAGCGACTGGAGGCAGCAATATCAGCAGCAGCAACGCAAACAGCAGCGCTGATGATTTGGGTCTAAGCGCTGCTGTAACAGACGTTTCGACGTCAGCAGCGGCGCTAGCAGTAGCGTCCACGCTGGCCGATCGTCGCACGCTGGCTAGTCGAGATTTGCGTTTGGATTGGACAGCGCATGCTACGGTGTTGGCGGCACAGGGCTGAGTTTTGCTGCTAGCAGCGCAGCCGGCTTTGGCGGCGGCAGCAGAAAACGCAAAATCAGTGAGAGCAACAATTCGCAAAAGAGCAAGGTGGGAACGAAATGGAAATGAAATCGATGGGAATGGTGTATGAGTGTATGAGTCTATACATGTGTGTATGTGTGTGTGAGTGTGAGTGCGAGCTTAAACTTGGGCCTTTACTGTTGTTGTTGTTATTGTGGAAGTCAATCACTTGTTTTGTTTTGATTGCTTTTGGCTGTTTTTATACCCTGAGCAAATTGAAAATGGGAATTTAGGGTATAATTGTTTTTTGATAATGTATGTAACAGGCAAAGGGCGGCATTACAGACACCATAAAAAAAAATATATATATATATGTATATTTGATCAGCGACGACGCGTTCACCTGTCTGTCCGTATGGTCTCAGAGATTTCGTTAACTACAAAAGCTAGCAAGTATTTAAGTATAGATTTTACATGGTTTGCGCTGGAGACTTGAAATTTATATTTAGATAAATATTAAGGATGCGGAGAATTTGAGTGCCATGTCCTTTCGCCCCAAATGTGCAAAAAACGTAATACTAGAGAGTTGAAATTTGGCAAATAGACACATTATACCGTTGTAAACCATGTCTGAGCTTGGTATTCCTGCAAAGCTATACGGCTTTGTAGCATGACATTGAGCAACACCATCAGCTCTGTCAAGGTAGGAAATGACCAATCCGAAACCTTCAATACCAGCGGGGGTCTCAGACAAGGCGACTCGCTGTCTTGTGTGCTCTTCAATTTACTTATGGAGAGTATAATAAGGAAAGCTGGAGTGCATCGGATGGGCACAATACTGGGATACAAATATGTCCAGCTCCTTGGTTACGCTGATGATATTGATATCATTGGTCGTACCAAGCGTGGTGTAACGCAGTCAGATGCAGCTGCTCTTGGTGTCTTTGAGAGAAAGATTCTTCGCAAGATCTTTGGACCATTTGCGTTGGCGAAACCTATCGTATCAGGTGGAACGACGAGCTGTACGAGCTCTACGGCGATGTTGACATTGGCAAGCGAATTGACATTCAGCGTCTTCGTTGGTTGGGTCACATGCTCGTATGAGGAAAACACTCCAGCTCGTTCGGTTTTTGATGCGGTAGTTAGAGGACAACGAAGAAGGGGTAGACCTCGAACCCGTTGGAAGGACCAGATGGAGGCAATCCTGAATGGTGTTACCAAATGGAGAAGTCGCGCACAGGACAGAGAAGCGTGGAGGCAAATTGTGCATCAGGCTGTGCTTCCGATAGGGGTGTTATTGCCAATTATATATATACCGTTGTAAAAGTTGAAGATAGTCTATCGAAAATATATATAATATTAATATAATATAGCATAATATTAATTCTTTACAGGGTTCAGTGAATCTCCTAGTCGAGCAGTCTCGACTAGAGCAGTCTTATTTGTTTTTTTATGTTTTTGTTTTACTGCTTGTTGAAGCGTAGCTTAGATTAGGGTTAAGAGGTCAGGGGCGGCATAGAAAGAATTTTGTTTTGGTTTTGTTTTGTTTTGTGAGGGTTGCCAAAAGCGATTAAAAATGTACCGAAGCAGTTAATACTATAGAGAAACTCAAATATGATGTTCTTAAGAAACTATTGATGCAATTGTAAACTACAAATTGGTTAAGTGTTTAGTGTGAACATTGAATATTTGGAAGTAAGAGACATGAGGAGATCGTAAACCATATTAACCTATCATACTAATTGAAATTCTTGATCTTCGCATAGAAATTCCATCGACACGATGCCCTGGATAAAATTGTTAGTCCTGTGGTGCCCCAGCCGGGCGCGTGGAAGCGACCGCCACGTCTCCTGCAGCCAAGTGGGGCACGCAAGCCGAGCACGCGACGCTCGACATCCTTTAGCGAGACGGAGCAGCTGAGTCCCGTGGAGGAGCTGCCGCCCAGGCCGTTCATCGAGGGTAAATGCAAGAAGCAACCAATTGGTCACAAACCCCTACAATCCCTCTTTTGCTTTCAGCTGTGGACATTCCACGCGATGATACGCCCGATCTGTCGGAGCATGGCCTGGGCAGTCCCGTTGAGCACAATTTCCGCAGCAACGTCGCACACAGCCGGGGAACCGATACGCCTACAGCGGATGATGCGACAGCAGTAGCAGCAGCCGCAGCAGATAAAGCAGCAGATGTAGCCGCAGGGGCAGCTGCAGCTGTGATGACTGCAGCAATGAAGGTCAGCCAGTGGTTGGGTTGATGCTGGAGCCTGCGTTGATCCCTCCACTGCATACGGCGACGCCCAAATTCCGGGCAGATGGACTCAAATATCGATATGGAAAACTTCGATCGCTATGTGGACTTTCGACATCTGAACGAGTTTCGCGACGTGCGACTGACAGGTGTTCGAGCAGCACGTGGAACTGTTCCAGAACAAGGACATTCTCGACATTGGCTGCAATGTGGGCCACATGACCATCACAGTGGCTCGTCATTTGGCACCGAAGAGCATTCTGGGCATTGACATCGATCGTGAACTGATTGCCCGAGCGCGGC
Organism: Drosophila borborema; assembly: GCA_030914335.1. Classification (NCBI taxonomy): domain Eukaryota; kingdom Metazoa; phylum Arthropoda; class Insecta; order Diptera; family Drosophilidae; genus Drosophila; species Drosophila borborema. The sequence goes on along the minus strand of JAUESP010000004.1, from coordinate 33,765 downwards.
GTAACTTATCGATATTTGTGCGCATACCCGAGGAAGACCGCCCAGTGCAAGAGATTAAGCAGTCGCAGTCGCAGTCGCAGTCGCAGTCGCAGCCGCAGTCAATACTCGACAAAGAGGAGTCGGGCGATGGGCATAAAAGACGCGACGTGGCAAGAAGCGACGGAGGGCGCAAACAGCAGCAGAAACAGCTGCAACAACAGCAGCTGCAGCAGCAGCTGGCACTGCAACACCTGCAACAATTCATCACCATCACCACCATCATCATCACCATCACCATAGTCACGATCATCATCATTTGGAGCAGCAGCAGAAACTGGATGCATTGCTGGTCAAGCCGCACGAATTCTTTCCCATCTCCTTTCCACTCACCTACGGTGGCATGCCCCACCTGCCGCCTACGGGAAAATCTCCACTCAACTCCAATTGCAAGAACCAATTTCCGCAAAATGTTTTCTTTCGCCAAACGAACTATGTGCTGAAGGACGAGTCCCTGATGGCGAATGACTCCCAGCAATACGATCTCATACTGTGTCTATCGGTCACCAAGTGGATACATCTCAACTTTGGGGACGCGGGCCTCAAGCTGGCCTTCAAGCGCATCTTCAATCAGCTGCGGCCCGGTGGCAAACTCATACTCGAGGCGCAGAACTGGGCCAGCTACAAGAAGAAGAAGAACCTAACGGTACGGCTTTAATTAAATTTTACTATTACCTATAATAATTGTTGTCTTTTCAATTCGCCAGCCGGAAATCTACAACAACTACAAGAAGATTGAATTCTTTCCCAACAAATTTCACGAGTATCTTCTAAGCCCAGAGGTCGGCTTCAGCCACAGCTACACGCTGGGCGTGCCAAGGCATATGAATAAGGGCTTCTGTCGGCCTATACAGGTGAGAATTCTCGAATCATGTTGAACGCCTTTCACAAACTTAATTTCCCCCATTTTCATTGCAGTTGTATGCCAAAGGCGACTACACGCCAAATCATGTGCGATGGAGCGATGCGTACTATCCGCAGACACCGTATGAGGCATATCGCGGCATCTATGCCACGTTGCCTGTGCATCGAACGGGTGGGGGTGGCAGCAGTGCGGGCGGGAGTCACGGCGGCCACGGCCAGCTTCATTTGCTGAGTAGCTCGACGCGCTCACAGAACTACGATACGCCGCACTATGCGGGCAGCGCCTCTGGCTCGGCCAGCTGCCGGCAGACGCCGATGTATCAGCATACGTACAACCCGCTGGAAACGGACTCCTATCAACCCAGCTACGACATGGAATATCTAAATCACATGTACGTCTTCGCTTCTCCTCTGTATCAGACCATCTGGTCGCCGCCGGCCTCGTTGCGGAAGAGCTCCTCGCATACGCCGGGTTTGGCAGCGTACGGGATGCGGAGCTGGATGGAGATGGCAGCATAAGTGGAGGAGGCAGCGGGGGAGGGAGCTATCATCGTCACGTTTATCCACCCAATGATGACACCTGTTCGCCGAATGCGAATGCATGTAATGCATTCAATTCCATAAGAGATGCAGATACGGATGACTCGAGCCAGTTGCCCGGGGGCAGCAGACGGCATGTGTATGCCACAAATTGCGGCGAGAGCAGCTCCTCGCCTCAGGTGAATCATCATGAGGCGAGCGTTGAGTTTGCCGATGCACTCATGGATGACGAGCAGAAGACGTTGGCTGCGGGCAGCAGTGGTGGTGGTGGAGCGGGAGGAGGAGGAGGAGGCGGAAACGCTTACTGTGATCTGTCGGATGCCTAAAGGTCGTCTGGACGGTGGGGCGAAACGAAACACATTGTGTCAAAAAAGCAAAATATAAATAGAATTATATATACATAAGTTATGAAATCTATAAACAAACAAAAAATATGGAAAAACGTTAAGGGATGTGTTGCAGTAGTTCATTTGATTTTACCAATATATAAGTATATATATTTATATATAAGTATATATGTGATAAATCAAATCAACAATTGCCATGCATCTGTTTAGATCAATGTAATCACGCAAACGAGACGCTTATGATTTTTCTAATATACAAATTGCAAATATAAATATATATAATATATATATATTTTTTTTTTATATATATTAATTTAATTAATCAGTAAATATAAACATATTTATCGTAATCTTCGTATAGGAACTACATTTGCTTCTTTCTAATCAAAACTTTTTATTTGTACAATTACGAATTATTTTTCTTGTTGGCAGTTCAAATCTAAATTTAGGATCTTAATGCGAATTCTTTAAGCAATACCACACACACACACACACATACACACAACACTATATGCAGTAGCTTATAAGCAAATTTTATGTGCTATAGATTAAGCATAAATACTTATACATATATGTATGTATAAATAACTGGAATAAAAACAGCAGAAATATAACTATTTTTGATTAACATATTTGGAAAACGCTGCAAGGGATCGCTGTAAAAATAAAAACAAATAAAAGCAAAAGTAAAACCATTCGAAATTCAAAAATGTCATCAAGCATACAAAATACAGTTTACTACATTTATAAATAATTATAAACGTATATACATATATGTATACATTTATATATGCTTAAACGATTTATATGAAGAAAACCCTAATGTACGTAGTTGATAGATTAGAGCATTAATACATTATTTTTTTCTGAGAAAATGAAACAATTTATAAAGCTATTAAAAACGAAAACATGAGAAACAAATTAATAACAAAATAAATAAAATATTATATGAAGAACAAACGGACCAAAATATTATTTCATTTAAAGTAGAAATAAAACAAACACCCTGTAAAGCCAATGATTTATTTTGATTTGCGCTCTTATCATTGCGTGTTTTTTTTTCGATTACGAGCTTTATTATTATCAAAGAAGTGATTTCTATTCTGTCTACCTGTTGCTATATGTAGAGCTAAATGAATTGCATAACAGAATGGATTGCTCTATTGAGGAACAGATATGAACTTTGAATTATATGATTTGACTTTGACTTTGACTTATTTGCTCTTTCCACATTTTACTCACAATTGCATTTCGAAGGAATCTTGATCAAGGTAATCAAATTAAAAATACGTAAGTCCACGTATGACACTACATATATTACATATTCGATATTTTCTTAAAATCAGATTCTAGATTTTTATATTATATTTTTCAGTATTTAAAAAATAATATTTTACCCATGAATTTTCCAAAGCTAAACTTTATATTAAATAAATAAAAATGATATTTCATACCACGGCACCATCGCTCAGCTGTTTGATCGCCATTCTACTCAACTCTCTCATTAGTCGTTTCCAGCTGAAAAGCTCTTGCGCTATGACGCTGGAATGAATACGTCGCGGCGATAAGAAATGTCAAAGCTTGAATTAAACTGCACGCCAAGTGAGAAATAGTTGAGCTGTGAAGTCCCAGACTTGATTAGGAAAATCAAAAGTTGCTGAATGCGGGCGCAAGCATACGATGTGCTCTTACGTTAAGCTTGAGATTCGCAACATGCAGCAGCTGGCTCGCTCTGGCGGCTGCCTTTCCAGTGCTCACTTCCAGTGCTGCCTGCACGTTTTTGTTATTTTTCTTACGTTTGCTTTGTCAGTTATAAATTTGACGGCAACGCTAGCGGCGGCCGCGCGCGTTTGCGTTCTGCGATACAAAAGAAAAAATACATTTGTAAATATATGTACATACGCACACAAATATACATACATACATTCGTACATACGGCAACAAGTTTTCAGCTGATGTTGAGAAAGTTCAACAGCTACGCGTGCGTCTCGGTCCTTCTCTCTCTCTCTCTCTCTCGTTCGTTCGCTCTCCTCTCCGTGACTGTGTTTGAGTGCGTGTCAATGTAAATACGTGTGTGTGTGTGTAGATTGGGCATCACAACAATTTAAAAACTAAAATATAGAAGATTTTCGTGCCGAATAAGCGCCTTTGCCGTTATGCCCCAATTGATTTGCACTTGCGAGCGATTCGAAAGGAATACGACATCAAAGAGCTAGCTGTAGACGCCCATACGATTGAAGCACTTTTTGACAAACATACATACTTTACACACACATACACATTCATTTACATACTTATGCATGTGTGTGTGTGTGTGCATAGAATTAAAAGCTATTTGCATGAATCATGAAAACTTGCTTATAAAGGAATCGAATTGAATCTTAATTTAAGCAATCCAACCAATTCAAAGGCCATTCCGGAACCAGAAGCTGTTGTCAATTTATGGATATTGCAGACATTTATCCATTCACAACTTAATCGTAAGTTTTATTAGCAAGATGTATGTTTACTATTAAGTTGACAATAAGTTATGTATGTAAATAAGAATGTATGATTTACAATAGTACTTCCATCTCTCTCTCTCTCTCTCTTTCTCTCTCTCTCTCTCTCTCTCTCTCTCTCTCTCTCTCTCTCTCTCTCTCTCTCTCTCTTTGGCTTCTTTACTCATTCCCATTTCATTGTATTTACTGCAAAGTTATATCTGGTATCTGGTTAGTTAATCACTTGAATCATCTGATATTGATCAGCGCGTAATTGAAACATATTATAGCTGGGAATCACCATACCTATATAGACCAGATAAGCCAGTTTTGTAATCTATGTGCATAGACATAATTACACAAATCATTCATAAAATTCCGACTCGACAACAGATCAAAAGCTTATCAAAATTGGAACAAAACTAATATTCACATCGTGAATAAAAATACAAATTTCATTTCAATTGGAAAACTCTCCAGCGAATCCAATTTCATCCCAGTTACAGTTACAGTTACAATAATTACAATACAAATGATTACAATAAAGAAAAGATATTAACTTGAACCTAAGTATGTAGGCTGTAGAGTATATTGTGGTATATTTGTCTATGCCCCTAGGGGAGCTTGGTAAATCGGAAAAAAACTATATGATCGATATCAATACAATTGTAGACCTAGAAATCTAAAACTTCGTCATGGACTTGCTGCTAACATCCTCTATCGATGCACACAAGATATTTTTACGTGCTTTTGTATCGTTGGTATATCGAAAATACTACGTATTTTCCGACTGTTTTGGAGCTCTACATCTTTTTATTTAAACTTCCAGACTTCTTAAACAATTTTGATTTGGGTTTTCTGCCTTAAATGAGTATTCTTCAGTTGGTAAAGCCCGCCTGGGAGATTCTTACTCAGTTTTTATTGCATTGCTTCGAACTCATTTAAACATGAGGTATAATTGAAAAGAAAAATAGCCATAATGAATGGAATGTAATATATAATTGGCAATAACACCCCTATCGGAGCACAGCCTGATGCACAATTTGCCTCCACGCTTCTCTGTCCTGTGCGCAACTTCTCCAGTTGGTAACACCATTCAGGATTGCCTCCATCTGGTCCTTCCAACGGGTTCGAGGTCTACCCCTTCTTCGTTCTCCTCTAACTACCGCATCAAAAACCGAACGAGCTGGAGTGTTTTCCTCCATACGAGCAATGTGACCCAACCAACGAAGACGCTGAATGTCAATTCGCTTGCCAATGTCAACATCGCCGTATAGCTCGTACAGCTCGTCGTTCCATCTGATACGATAGGTTTCGCCAACGCAAATTGGTCCAAAGATCTTGCGAAGAATCTTTCTCTCAAAGACACCAAGAGCAGCTGCATCTGACTGCGTCACGGTCCAGGCTTCCGCTCCATAAAGCAGCACTGGAATGATGAGTGTCTTGTAAAGGGTTACCTTTGTCTTTCGAGAGAGGGCTCTACTGTTCATTTGCCTACTGAGCCCAAAGTAACATTTGTTGGCAAGTGTAATTCTCCGCTTGATCTCCAGGCTGACATCATTTTTGTTGGTCACTGCAGTTCCCAAATAGACAAAGTCCTTGACAGACTCAAAGTTATAGTCTCCAGCAGTAAGGTAAGAGTCAAGACGCCGCGACTCCCTAGTACTGCACACCATAAACTTTGTTTTGCCCATGTTTACTGCAAGACCAACTTTAGCTGATTCCCTTTCGATAGCTTCAAAAGCCGCAGTTACATCACGCTTGGTACGACCAATGATATCAATATCATCAGCGTAACCAAGGAGCTGGACACTTTTGTATCCCAGTATTGTGCCCATCCGATGCACTCCAGCTTTCCTTATTATACTCTCCATAAGTAAATTGAAGAGCACACAAGACAGCGAGTCGCCTTGTCTGAGACCCCGCTTGGTATTGAAGGTTTCGGATTGGTCATTTCCTACCTTGACAGAGCTGATGGTGTTGCTCAATGTCATGCTACAAAGCCGTATTAGCTTTGCAGGAATACCAAGCTCAGACATGGTAGCGTACAGGCAGTCTCGCCGTGGGCTATCAAAAGCAGCTTTAAAATCGACGAACAGGTGGTATGTGTCGAATTGGTTCTCGTGTGTTTTCTCCAGGATTTGGCGCAATGTGAAGATCTGGTCAACTGTAGACTTGCCAGGACGGAAACCGCATTGATAAGGACCTATCAATGCTTCAGCATATGGTTTCAGTCTCTCACACATTACGCTCGTGAGAACCTTGTATGCGACGGGAAGAAGGCTGATGCCACGGTAGTTGGTGCGTTGTGTTGCATCACCCTTCTTCAGGATTGGGCAGATCATACTGAGGTTCCAATCATCGGGCATGCTTTCCGTTAGCCATACGCTGCTGATAAGTTGGTGCATGCACCCTACCAGCTCATCGCCTCCAGCCTTAAACAATTCAGCCGGTAAGCCATCTGCTCCCGCGGCTTTATTGTTTTTGAGACGCTGTATAGCTGTCTCGACTTCCGTATGGCTAGGGATGGGAACTTCAACACCATCATCTCTGATTGGGGTTAGTGGACCAACTTCGTCAAGCTCATTCTCACTGTTTCCAGCCAAAAGACTCTCAAAGTGATCCCGCCATAACCTCAGTACAATCTCCGCATCAGTAACCAGGTTTCCATCGTCACTCCTGCAGGCAAGCGATCCAGACTTATACCCTTGGGTCATGCGCTTGACCCTCCGGTAAAAGTCACGGGCATCGTTCTTGCTTCTGCTACTCTCCATCTTCTCACACTCAAGCCTTTCCATCTCCCGCTTCTTCCTCCTGAAAAGGCGCTTCTCGTCTCGTCTCCGCGACCTATAAATATCCACCACCGCTCGAGTAGCTCCTGCTTGCAGCGTTCTTCTGTAGGCGGCGTCTTTTGCTGCAGTCGCTTCCCGACACTCCTGGTCGTACCATGGATTCCGGTTGGGAGGGCGTTGGAACCCAAGTACTTCCACAGCAGAGGCGTTTATGGCATTGGACATGTACGCCCACATATCCGTTGTATTTATAGGCATTGGAGGGAGTTGGCCGAGTCGGCCCGAGAGTCGAGTGGAGAAGGCATCCTTATGTCGTTGTGATTGCAGCTTTTCGATGTCCAGCTTTCTTGGCATACCTTGACGTGAGACTTTCGCGACACACAGCCGTGCGCGTACCTTGGCTGCAACAAGGTAATGGTCAGAGTCGATGTTAGGACCCCGACAAGATCTCACATCAAGTATGCTAGATGCATGCCTTGCATCGATCACAACATGATCAATCTGATTTCGCGTCAGACGATCAGGCGACAGCCAGGATGCCTTGTGGATGTTGAGGTGACGAAAACCTGTACTACGTACAATCATATTGTGTGCGGCCGCAAATCCTATTAGTCTAAGTCCATTGCTCGATGTGGACTCGTGCAGACTAAACGGGCCAACGGTTGCTCCAAAGATGCCCTCCCGCCCTATTTTGGCGTTAAAATCTCCTAGAAGGATTTTAACGTCATGTGACGGGCAACGGCCATATGCTCGGTCGAGCTCTGCATAGAAAGCATCCTTGGTAGCATCGTCTTTCTCTTCCGTCGGGGCATGCGCACAGATTAGGCTGATGTTGAAGAATTTGGCAGTTATTCGGATCGTCGCAATCCTCTCGCTAACTGGTGTGAAGTGCGAGGCTCGGTGCCGCAACTTGGGCCCTACGACGAAACCACAACCAAATTCACGCCTATCATTAAGACAACTGTAATAGATGTCACAGCTGCTTTTTCTTATGCGCCCCTGCCCTTTCCATCGCATTTCCTGGATGGCTGTGATGTCAGCCTTCAACTCATTGAGGGTATCCGCTAGTTGTTGAGCAGCACCGGGTCTGTACAATGTCCGTACGTTCCAGGTGCATACTCTCAAATCATTTTCCTTTTTCCGTTTGCCGTGGTCGTCAACGTTTTCCGGGTTCCTTTCCGAGGCTCCTCTTGCTTCATTCACTGATGAGTCTTTTTTCTATGGGTGGATATCAAGTCCTACGCCAAAACCTAATTTAAGGATTAGGATCCCGCCGCGCACTTTGGTTTATAACTCAACGGGGGCTGAGTCATAATCCAGGAGGAACCACGTGGAGGTAGTGTGTCGACTTGAGAAGAGCAAGAACAAGGATCGCACTGGCACTCACCAAGTTGAGCACAATCAGAAACTTTGCCTTGCCTGCTCTCCCCCATCCCCCCATGGAATGGAATGTAAAGTAATAATATTTCAGATAAGAAAAACATGTTTTTATATAACCATGGGCAATGCGCATATTGAGTAATTATAAAATATATGTACTGAACATAAAAAAACTTCAATTATTATAAAACTTGTTTAGTTAATTTCATTGTAAAAACAATTTTAAAAGTCCAAAATTCTATTGATGATTTACAAAAATATTTATAATTAATAAATATTGTCATTGTTGAGACAAAAACTAAAATGGAATAATAATGAGCATTCTTTTTCTGAGTTCTTAATCCATAGTTATAATGTGTATGTACATACTTGTGTCAGAAGGACAAAACTGTATATCAAGCCGAGAATTCTCCGATGGTTTCAGCTAAGCATCAGACGAAAGCAAAGTCCGCTAATGATGGAGGCAAGAGGCTCTGGAAATAGCTAAACAGACCTGAAGAGAACCTGCTCACGTTTTGTGAGCTAAGTTGATTTTTAATAATCACGCTGACTATAGAGAGGTGTATATGAAATTAAAACGTTAAGCCACATTCCATTCAGAAACTATCAATTATAGTTCAATTAACATATGATCTTAGGGGAACTGCGATTGGAATATAAAATATTTCAACCAACTATCTATATTTTAGGAATTAAAGTAAATAATTTTTTTCAAAGGCAAAATGGAATTGTTGTCTATATAATATATATGTAAACACTAATTCAGTCTGGAACAGCATGCGAGAGACTATAATTTTGAATTTAGAGTTCATTTCGTAAGCCATTAAAAATATGATTGGCAACAGATACGATACTACAAAATTCGGCAATCCCCAATAGAGAAAAAGATGTTTGATACGCCTGGATAGATAGTCGTTGAACGTAGAACAAGAACCTATGGGAAATTATTTCTTAAATAACTTTTGCCCACAATGCAATCTGTGAATAGAACTGTTGTGGTACACGATATATTACGTTTTAGTTTAAGCTTCAGATCTTTATATCTCTGCGCACATCTTCACGAAACCATTATATCCTGATTAGCCATTTTCAATGGGTTCAGGGCGTACTCAAATATCATATATTTATAATAGACTCATACATCCACATAACTATTATATATATGCACATCTACATAACTATATTGTATACCAAAATTTATTTGTAAGCTGAATAGCTTTTTGTTTACCATTTGCCTGGAAAGGCAATCTACCTGGAGGGTGTTTTGTCTGCACTTGAATGTAAATCTGAGTCATTTGGCGCGTTTTTGTAGGTGCGATATAAGCTATGCACACACATGCATAAAGTTTAAGTATTCCCACTATTTCGTTTGTTTATTGTTTTGCTACAATCTTATCGGAAATGTAATTATAATTTGCCTTTAGTTGCCACGACTCATTTGTGACAACAATTTGCTATATATTCACGTAGCCTAAATGTGTATAACGACAGTTATGTCTCCGAAATTGACCGATTAGATAGAATAACCATATACAGATATATATGTATATGTATGTACGTATATTCTTATGTATGTAGAGCTATCGAAATGAAATTTGAAAATGAATCGTATTTCAATTTATATAAAATACGAATTAATAAATGTCATAAATTTCCCTTTCTTAAAATTTCCTCAAAGCGATCACATTGAGCTTTATGAAAAAGCTTGCCTTGCGAGCAGCAACTGCAATGGTTAAACTCGTTTCGGCTGCGACCTTGTGTGCTTATGAGACAGCTCTTAAAAACGAGCTTTAATTGAAACTCTAATATTGCCCACATGTTGCTACACTGCTCGCACTTTCGATGCGTATTTATGAAAGGCTGCTAGCTGTTCGAGCGTTTTTGTTTTTTTTTTTTTTTTTTTTTTGCCCGCAACTCCAATAACTGCTCGTGAGAGAGTAGAACGAAGATAGGTGAGAAGAGAAAAAGAGTGAGAGAGCGAGCGCAGTTGTTAAACGGTTAAGAGTGCGCGCTCTTCAATCGGTAAAAACCTTAACCGCTTAGCTTGCCGCTACGAGCAGAAAAAGCTTTGGCCAACGCGGCGGTCGACTGGTTTAGTTACTATTATTAAACAAAGTGACGGCAACGTTGATGCAACGTTTTGGCTACGCGCTCGCGTTCGCAACTCGAATCGATCGTTGATCGGGGCACGCGCTGCGTCAGTGTGTGACTGTGCGCGTCTGTGTGCGTGTCACATGCATGTGAAGTGTATTTGTTTTCTGCGCGCTATCTTCTTCGGTAGACGGTTGTACGGTTAATCGGCTATTCGGCTGTTCGGCTGTTGTTGTCACAGGTAGAAAGAAGCAGAAGTAGCGAAAAGAGAACAGCGTGGCAGCATTTCTCTTGTTGTTGTTGCTTTTGTTATTTTTAATGTCACAGCGCGCTAAATATTCGCGTTGCGGCTTCCAACAACGGCTTCTTGAAAGCTGCAACTTCCGTTAGTCACTGGCTCTGGCTGTGACTGTGGCTGTGGCTGTGGCTGTGGCTGTGGCAAATGTAAACAATGGGCATTTATTATCAGCAGACGTGTTTATTTCCCACTATAAGACTTTTCGGTTATTATTAACGGAATTATGCATCCGAATCTGATGCGTGCGTTAATCTGAAAGATGCAAATATGCAAAAAATTCACGAAAAATGAATAGCAGTGGAATTTGCTTTTGCAGTTAATATATAAAGTGAAATAATAATAAAATAATAATAAATAGCAGTTGCAATTACAGTGGGAATAAATATTTCATTTACACACGCGCTTTCTTGTTGTTGTTGCTGCTGCTGTTGTTTACATTTACACTTTTTTTACACATTTCAAAATTCCTTTTGTGCCAAAAATTTATTGTGCAAACTTTTATGAGCTCTACATACATGTACATACATATGTCTGTCTGTATGTATGTATGTATGTATGTATGTATATTAGCGGCAAGCGGTTATATTAATAACAAAATATACACATACATATATGTATGTATGTGTATACAAATACATTGTATATGTAATGTATGTACCTAGTTACATGCTTACAGTTATATAGCTGAAGGCTAATTGCGCGTAATTTATTATTTTATGCAAAAATCGGATTTCAATCAAAATAGCAATATAATAATAAAAATAAATTAAAGAAACATACTGCATAAAATAAATACCCTAAAATTTAATTAAATATGAAAATATCTAAAATCTAATTAATAATCTCATATAATTCAACAACTATTTCTTCAAGTCAATTTGTTTTTAAGCAAAGAAGATTGTTTGTATAAACAATTAATCTACAATTAATTGAATAGCATAAGTAACTCAACTTCAAAGTAAAATATAAAGGAAACGTGACTGATTCAAAATTTATTTCGTTTCAAAGATTATAATTAATTTTAATGTGTCGAATAAATTGTCGCCTTGAGCTAATTTTTGAAGACTTTATACAATGTTTAATATTTACATCTGTATTTGTTGTTTAATTAGCTGGTGTAGTGCGACCAACAACAACAACAACAACCGAACAACAATAGCTGTAACGGACTTCCGTATTACAAATAAAGCAAAAAAAGAAGAAAAATAAAAACAAAATGAATTTTCTCTCGACGACACAACATCAAAAAGCACCAAATAATATATACCAAAATATCAAAAAGTTAAACATAGCAACAACCAGAACAGCAGCAGCAGCAGCAGTAAGCAGCAGCAGCAGCATCAGCAGGAGTACTGTCTAAAATGTCCCAGCCGAATGTACTAAACATCGCAGGCGCGGCCAGCGCCGAGGCGCAGCAGCTGCAGAGCGCGCGGACAGCGACGCTGACGTCAGATCTGCAAAATATGCGAGTGCTGCGTCATCGCCGTAGCATTTCAGAGCTGATGGCTAGCATGGGTAAATTTGCAAACTGTTAAAATGTCCTAGGGAATGGCTAGATAATGTCCCAACTCCCAGCCTAGAGGCAGCTTAACTATTGAAACGGAATTAGGTTTTTAGTGCTTTTGTTTATAAAGTTGAAAATACTATTGAAAATACTCATCATGCGTTGCTCTTTTATAAGAAGGAGAAATTATAATTATAAGATAATTAGGTTCGTTAAACGTCAAATCAAGGTAATTAGAATTAGCAAATTTCAGAGTATATTATATTTTCCCTTGAAATATCCCAATTAGAACCAAAAGTCTCAATCAGCTGCTAGTATTGCACTCTATGTTGTCCATTGCAATGAAATTAACCCACTCGCCTTCAATTCGTTTTGGCCACATTTTTCAAGGCTTTTATATTGTTGGTGGCTCGAAGTCTGTCTCTCATGGTTAGATCACATAGACCATTCCCGGTGACACCGACATGCTAAACCTGCCCTCGTCTATGTCGGACCAGTTTTGTTTTCTGCTTTTAGCGAATCTTGTTCATTTACTAGAACTGTTTCTCTGCCTTTGACCGGTTTGTCTAGCCGGTTTGCTTGAGAAAGTGAAAAACAAAAAAGAAAAAGAATTTGACTCGCACTGGCACTGAGACGAACAATTATTTCTTTATTGTTAATGTTTTGTGGGTGTGTGTGGCAAAAGAGATAAGCAGACAATTGAGATACATAAAATAATTCTAAAAATTTAGTCAAGTTGGCTAAACATGTGCTAAATCTAGAAAAAGATCTCTCTTTTGAAAGTAAGAGAGTTTTCGATAAAGCATTGGCCGATTCTTTCGATTTTGATCGTAGTTTATGTTATTTGAAATATTCATGAGTTTGCAGAATTGTTATTTGGTAAAAACAAAATATTTACATTATAATTATTTGATAGGAACAGCTTCTTATAGTAGAGGGAATGTACATATATGCTAGATAAACATAAACATATATATATATATATATATGCACATGTGCAGTATACCTATATATAATCAAGTTTGTTATCAACAATTGTCAATTATCAACGATTATATTGTCATAAAATGCTGATAAGCCGCCACATGGGCAACATTTGGGCATATTACATCTATTCTCGATAATTCGATAAAAAGTAAAAAAAAAGCTTGGAAAACAACATATAGTCAAGTCATTCAGAATCCATTAACAAGAAATATGTTTTCAACTCTATAAATGTGAGAAATAATGTATATATATTTGTTGGTCTTGAGCCCTGGAATTGTCCAGTGTCGGAAATTTTTCCTTTTTTAATTCTTTTTTTTAATTTTTACTTTGTTTGATTGACAAACATGAAATTTTGAAAATTTATTGGAATATTCGCAATGAATACTCAAAAACGTTTGATCGGACAGAGTTAAAATTTCTTTATAGAAATTTGCAGGCAGAACCTAGAGAACTTGCTAAAAGCTAGATAAATGTATTTGGACAAACTGCTTCGAGTGTTCAAATTCATTATTTGCTTTATGGTTTCCCTTCAGTTACTCTTCAAGTTCTCAATGCAACCAATTTCTATTAATTATACAAATATCAATTTCCGACCTGTTAAGCTGCTATACAATTTTCCATTTACAACGCCAATTTACAAAGTAAATATTGAGGCCTTGCAACCATGTTACAAGTCTCTACATATTTACACACACACACACACACACACACATATATATATATATATATATATATATATTATATATATATATTATGTACCTACATGCATTTATATTATATAACCCTGGAGTTTGGTCGTGCTTTCGCCTCACGTGCCTAAAAATCATTGCGTGCTGTTCGAGACGCTCCCCTTACAAAGGTGGGCGTGGCAACTTCAACGGCACCATTAGCAAATTATTCATAACGTTCAAGTCACAAAATTGTGAATGCAGCCCACGTTACAGCGCGAGCATTTGCTTATGATTTAGACAGTGACGAACCGAACGTTGCAGCAGGAAGTTTCGATTTCTTTCGGCAGTCAGAAGAGAATCGGGTTGAAAGACCTGCTAATTGCAATCGATATATATTTTTAGATATTTTTATCAGTTCACACAAGAACTTCAAATAAAATCAACGCAAAACCAAACAATCGATGTGAGTCATTCGAGTATTTCATTGTACTAATACACCCAAAGTCTTTGACGTCTGTACTAATGAAACACAAAAATAATAATAATAATTACAATATAATAATATGAGTAGTAATATAAATTTAATTATAATTATTATTACAATCATAAAAATATTACCATATTTGGAAATCATGAATTTATGAATTATAGGGAAGTTGGGATTTTTAGCGTAATTTGTTGGAGAGTTTTTTTTGCGAACATGATTTTAGATTAAGAAATAATTTTATGGAAACCGTTCAAGTTTTAAGTCTGTTTGACTTTTAAATTCTTACATTTTCTTAGCTCTATTGTAATTATTACTATAATTGTAATTATTATTATTGTAATAGATTCTCTGACTTGTCTATAAAGTTTGCATTTTATCAGTCAATTATTAGCTTCTTCTTTTTTCTCATCTGATAAAATCTTTTCTCCATTCCTCTTTTTGGTGCCTATTTTGTGTTATCTTGTTCTTTGTCTTTTCACATACCATATCATAAACTTATCACAAATTGCAGCTCGACGCGCTTTAGTAACTTTGCCACGACAACACTTCGCAGAACTCCTCATCGCCCACCTGCAAGATGTGTGAATGAGCATTTAGCAACTGTTTAAGCAATGAAAGTGACGAGGACGTTTCGCTAAGAGCTGCTCAAATATTTATTTAATTGGCAGTTGGCCTATTCGTTCACTCAATATTCCCTACAGACATCTGAACGTATCTTAAGCTATATAAGCAAAAGTTGTTCTCGGAATAGCTTAAGCACTTGCACTTGCAGCAATTATGTAGCTTCGTAGTTGTAGTTATAAAGTTAAAATCAGTCTAGTAATACAAATAATTGGAAAGACAGTGTTTAGTTCATGGAATTCTATGAATAAAATATATATATATGCACTATAATTGTAGTGAAATTCATATCTCTATATACTTCTACATCTATTATTATTCAACTGGAAAAATGTAAACCTGTTGAAGGCTGTGCTGGAAATGAATAAATTCAAATTGAATAATTGAGTTACTGCTGCGCTTCTGGGTAATTTTGAAGAGTAGAGCTATACTTCTAAGGATTGCAAACTGGAAAATAATATCTTGCAATATTATAGAATGGGAATGAGTATTCTGTAGTCGGTAGCACCCGACTGCAACGATCTTATTTGTTGTTTTTATAATCATCGACAATCTTCTTTGTGTGATACTTTTGGTCAACTTTTTACTGATTGAGAACGTTTTTTTTATTATTTTTTCTCTTGATAGAAATTGTCATTGGAGTTTCAAGTTTCGTAGAGTGTGCTTATTATTATTATATTAAATATATAATTAATATCTTTTAAAATACAGTTAAATTTAATAAAGTATTTTAAGAGCTCTATTCATGGTTCCCACATCATGACGTTATATTCGCTTTAAATAAACTATGTAAACAGTTTGAGAATGCTGAGAGTGCATTGAACCCAACTATGACTAATTGTTTGTATTACGTTTCGTGGAGTTATTTCTTATGTAATGTGAATGGGCAAAGGTAAATAAATATAATGATATTATATTACTATAAACATATTCAAAATGTATTATAACAAATGCAATTTGTAGAAGATACTCTAAGATACTAGTCAATGTGCAGTTCCATCTGGCATCCCTTGCAATGTAATCTTTGAAGCAAGCCGATGCCGTAAGTAATACCCATTATGCACCCACAGGTGCGATATTTGATGGCACTGCATGCAGTATCCGATAACTTTCTCTGAAAATTCATAATGTACATATTACAAATTTGTTTTATTGATCTGAGGACAGAAGATTTGAGTTTGTAGTGCAATTTGTAAATGTTTCTTTTGCAATATATAATCAATCTTTTTTACGGACGGTACTGGATAGATTCAGCTTCTACTGATCAAGCGAATATGCTGTTACACCTGTTATACACATATTAATAAACCCAATATGCCCTGAAAAATAAAGTATATATGTACGTAGACCCTAGTGGGTTTAAATAAACCTTCACTCGAAACCCACTGACTAACTGTGATAACAATCGAAATCATGTTTCTGAACCCAATTAAACTTGACAGCTTTACAAGATATTTTATGACCGAGGGCTCTCAATGCCAAACGACAGCCTCTACAACAAATTGACACACAAACTATACAACACTATATATAACTTATTCGTACTTGAACCCAGGAAGACAGCGAAAAAAATTGATATATATATATATATATTTAAGTATGAGTGCTAGCACATAGTAAATAAAAAACGCCTACTTGCCGCTATACACTTCCTTCGTTACTTTTTCGCTGATAAGATATTTATGATTAGCAAAACAATGGGCAAACAAGTCGCAATAAAGCAAGTAGGAAAGTTCCAGTCGAAGTGCCCGACTAGTTAAAAACTAGAGAGACCTGTAAGAACTGATATTCTACTTCTTTTATGCATACAAAACCAACAACACATACACATACACATACACATACACATGCACATACACTCCCATGAGCACGCACACATATAACCACTTGCTCTGCTGACTGCGCAGTTGACGCAGCGAGTGCTCAGACGGGCATTGTTATGGAAACTTATTTGTTGAATCATTTTATTGTAGATGGGTTATCTTCATTAAACTTTCAGAATGTGATCATGACATTCATATGTTTATATTTGCGAAATCACAAGTCTCTAATATCTGAAATACGATGCGGGTCGATTTTGGGGCTGGTATTCAAAATATAACAAAAATCAAAATTGTATAAAGTACATATCAATCTAAATAAATAGCTCATATATACGAGTGCACCTAAATAAGTTTTATATGTTCTGAGATCGATGCGTACACAAATACGGAGAGGACTAAATCAGCTTCTTTGTGGGGTTTGCCTTGTATTCACAAAAATGTCATATATACCCTGATTTATTATTTTCAATAGGATCAGGATATAGTTTTTTATTAATATTACTATTCTTTTGTTTATTTTTTCGGTGATGCCCGACTAAAATATCTCTACTTGCTTTATATACGTTTTTCAATTATGAATATATTTTCATTCTAATGAGATTTACCAATAATCTGCTCAACAATAATATATCATAATTTTCTCTATTTATTTGCATGTAATTTTTGTTATCAGTTTAACTTATATAATTCAGGGCTACACGGGAGTAACGTACCCATATATTTATTAATTCTAGCATTTTATCAGCTAAATATAACTACTCTATATATCATAGCTGAGTCAAATACTTTGATTGCACTATAATGACAGGAGTGCTCTATGAAAAAACCAACCATCAAAGGTTTCAACTGTTTTTATCTATGCTACATGAAATATTATAGTCTGACAAAACTAGCTTTGCAGACCTTATCGACGAACTGAATTTTATATATGTATATTGTGTGATTTGTTATATTTTATTATTATATTATGTATAGTAGAGCACAGACACACATATTTATCTATGTATATTTTATACAACTGTCATACCTTGAGCTAGTAAAATTTGCACCTTAAAAAGACTCCAGTCACGTCGATTCGGTGTATTTTTTGTTTTTTATCAAAAAAGTTTTTTCTTATGGTTTATGTTCGCTCTTATCAACCAGACCAGACCACCTTTATCAGCTTGCAAATGTATATGTAC
Organism: Drosophila borborema; assembly: GCA_030914335.1. Lineage (NCBI taxonomy): Eukaryota > Metazoa > Arthropoda > Insecta > Diptera > Drosophilidae > Drosophila > Drosophila borborema. The sequence goes on along the minus strand of JAUESP010000004.1, from coordinate 15,663 downwards.
TACGTTTAGGCACTTGCCATAGGCGGGCCGCAAATAGACCTTGAATTTTGTAGTTGTACGATGGCACTGGCTCTGGCTCTGCACATGCCTGATAGGTGCTTAAATTTTTACAATTTTACCTTAGCAAAGAATGAAATTATGAGCCTAGTCTTATATATAATTTAATAGGTGGGGCATAAGCGATTCCTATCCAGATTGCATAACTCTACAATAAAACAACAAAAAGTTTACTGATGAGTAGAAAATCATATAGAGAATAAATGTCAACAAATTATCTTTGGTAGGCGCGATAAATAAATATATATAATTTAACGAGATTATGGTTTGAAAAGCACATCAATTAACATAAATTCTGTTGGATTTGCTATACTCCATGGCGAAAGGGAACTGAGTTTATAGGTCTCATGTAATGTCGCTCTTGTTGTCCTTGTCGCTCTTCTCTTTTCCCCAAGATTGCTCGCGAATGAAGATTATTCAGTCGGTAACACCCGACTGCAACGTTCTTAATTGCATTTCTATATTTGGGAAAACAGAAATAAGAAATTGACATTTTATATAGATATTCAATATTAAATATTGATATATTTATTTACAATAAATAAAATCATAATATTTGCCACACTTATTTAGTGAATTAATTTATTCTTTGTGTATTATTTGTAAATTTGAAATATATTGAACCCTAATTAGATAGTTTATTTAGCAAAATAACGACTAACTGAAAGTTTTTTAATTACCCTGCCGTATTTCTTACATAAAAACAATAACTGATTAATTTGAATTTGTATTTTAAACTTGAATACCGTAAGATCTAGAAACTTTCTACAAAGTATTTCAAATACTCACATCTAGATGTAATCAATATGCTAAAAGAGTTTAATCTATAAAGTGCATTTGTAACAAAAAGAATTCAAAATATCTCAAAATATTCCCCCTTAGTAAAGCTCTTTTGTGATATATTAAAGCAGCATAAAGTGATTAAAATATCAGCTCCTACAGGGCTTGAGGTATCTCCTAAAGCACTTTTGTTTGTTATCACATTCAGACTTGACTAATTATAAGTATCATTAAATTGAGCGAAAACTATAAACCCTTGTCAAAGAATACAAATGCACAGCTCACGCTGCTACTCTTTTCCATTTGATAGATAAAGCTTCGAGCTGTCAGAAGCCCTCGTGCAGTGACGCTTAAGAGCAGAGCAAAGTCAACACAGTCCCATTTAGTTGAAACAACAAACTGAATTTAACTAATTAAAAGTGCGCAAGTTACGCTCTGAGACAAAACTACTCGTACGGTAAATATGAGATAAGGCAGGAAATATGTACCATACATATTAAGTGGGTTGCATACCTCTTAGAATAGCTTGTAAAGATAAGTGTTCCTTGCTCTTACGTCCGTCAGTATCATCTAGAATTGTTTTTTATAAGCAATTATAGAAGAGCCAAGAGGGTAGTTGCACCAGGGCATCGCATAATCAAAATAAGTGATATTTTATATATTTGTATAATCATGTTCATAACATCTTTATCCAAATTGTTGCAATGATTGAGAAATGCTGAGTCACCAAGAGCTTTTATGTTTACAAATTGAAGTACTCTTTTCACGTACAATTTGTATTTAAAACTTACTATCCCTACGTACCCTTCTATATTGACCTTATTTATGCTTTGTCTAGCTAGCTTATATAGGAAATTATTTTTTCTCTAAATTTTCTACATATTACATTAAACTCAAATGTATTTGATCTTTCTTTGTTATGCAGTTGAATATCCTGCGGATGACGTGTACAGACCCAGTCAGTATGGCGGCTATATCAATCGTGGCTATGATGATTTAGATAGTTCCTTACTTTTCGCACAATACGAGGCCATGAATGATGCTAGAAATAGTGGGGCTGTGCCGCCCTACACGGCTCGCGGCCACTGTGATCCTCTTGGGGACGATGATGGGGACGATGGGACTGATCCCGAGCATCAAGATGATGGGGAGGATGTGTTCAAGGACTGTGTCGACGATGCCATAGACGATGCCAATGATGAGCAGGCGCATCACAGTCGCTGCCTGCCCGAGTTTCAGTTCTCAATGGTCGATTCGGAATATGATGAGACGCTGGCGTTTCCCGATTCCGTAACGATATTATCGACTGTGGGCGACAAGCCGGTGCTGGTAGAGCGCAAGGAGACGGACGACGATGACGAGGAGTTTGATGACGATAATAGCGTGCTCCTACGTCAGGATATACCCTTCATCAGCATCTATGGGTCTAGTGTAAAGTTCAATTCGTTTCAGCGTAAGGTGTTCATACCGGGCCGAGAGATTCATGTGAGAATTGTCGATACAGAGCGGAGTGTGACGACTCATCTGCTGAATCCCAATTTGTAAGTGTGACTAAAGAGATCAAATTGACCAATCGATTATCTGACTATTGACTGACTGAGAGACTAATTCAAGATCTTTTCATTCACTGACTGACTGATGTCTAATAAGCTGATTGAAGCATAGTCTATTAAATCTGAATGATTGCGGTTTGATTCATCAAACAAATATCTATCTGACTGATAAGCCCAATAATGGAGAGCAGCTCTTTTGACATATCACTTGGCCTAATGAATGATGAGAGCTCTTTACGCATCTCTTTATAGATACACCATCGAACTGACTCATGGCCCTTTCAAGTGGACAATTAAGAGGCGCTATAAGCACTTCAACTCCCTACATCAACAGCTCAGCTTCTTTCGCACTTCATTAAATATACCGTTTCCAAGTCGAGCGCACAAGGAGAAACGCACCACCTTGAAGGCCGTTGCCAGTCAAATGGCTGATGAGTCCACTTTAAAGGACCTGTCTGCCCATACTAAAGTCAAGCATTCCAGCACCCCAATAAGCAATAATCAAAATCGCAACAATAATAACAACAAAAACCTCAATAATAATAGCAGTGGAGATGGAGCTGTGGCCGGATCTGGAACTGGAACTGGTGCTGGAGCTGGAGCTGGAGCTGGAATCGTGGCCAATATCATCAGTCCCACACACAGTTCAATTCTTGCCAGTTTCACGCCACGTCGCAGTCAAAGGAAACACAAGAAAAAGAAAAGAAAACTTCCACGTTTCCCCAATCGTCCGGAAAGCTTGATCACAGTGGAACATCTTCCGGTGCGGATCAAGCAGCTGGAGGACTATCTGTACAATTTACTTAATATTAGTTTATATCGATACCATCATGAGACGGTGAGTAGACTGAGAATGCCAGATGGAGTTGGATTGGGTAAGCTAGGATTAAGTTGCACTAGAACAGCTCGCAGATGCTAGGACAAGACGACAGATCTTATAACCCGTTATGAGTACTTATGACATCTTACAACTGAAACTGAAACTCCACTAACATTCAATTAAAATTGACGAGGCAAAGGACTTATATATTGGCTTAGACCTTAATTTAAATGAATGGGATGTAGAGTTCAATTTATTACCTGTGGGACTAGGACATGTGTAGGTCCTTTTCTAGAATTGAGTATTCGCTAAATCTTTTTGGCTAGACACTTTAATTTCGATAAGCTACGATTAGCATCGATTAATTTTCTCTACATTCCCTTACACTTATAGCTTAACTTTGTTGAGGTATCGAATGTCTCATTCGTCACCGGCCTAGGCATCAAGGGCAAGGAGGGAGTCATATTAAAGCGGACGGGTTCGACGAGGCCGGGACAGGCGGGGTGCAATTTCTTCGGCTGCTTTCAGCGCAATTGCTGTGTGCGGTGCAATTACTTCTGCTCGGATGTGGTTTGCGGCACTTGGCGCAACCGCTGGTTCTTCGTGAAGGAGACGTGCTTCGGCTATGTCCGACCCACAGACGGCAGCATACGTGCGGTCATCTTATTTGACCAGGGCTTCGACGTCTCCACGGGCATCTACCAGACCGGCATGCGCAAGGGACTGCAGGTGCTCACGAACAGTCGCCACATTGTGCTCAAGTGCTGGACACGGCGCAAGTGCAAGGAGTGGATGCAGTACCTCAAGAACACTGCGCACACCTACGCCCGCGATTTCACCTGCCCCAATCCCCACATGTCGTACGCTCCCATGCGCGCGAACACCCAAGCTGTCTGGTATGTGGATGGCGCCCAGTATATGGCCGCCGTGGCAGACGGCCTAGAGGCAGCCACAGAGGAAATCTACATTGCCGACTGGTGGCTTAGCCCGGAGATCTACATGAAGCGACCCGCTCTGGACGGCGACTATTGGCGACTGGACAAGATCCTGTTGCGCAAGGCCAAACAGGGAGTGCGGGTGTTTGTGCTCCTCTATAAGGAAGTGGAAATGGCGCTGGGCATCAACAGCTACTACAGCAAGTCCACGCTGGCCAAGCACGAGAACATTAAGGTACGACACTGTCAATAGTCTCACTGATCAAGCATCCCAAACAATTTATATTCCTATACCTTCAGGTCATGCGACATCCGGATCACGCACGTGGAGGCATCCTGCTGTGGGCGCATCACGAGAAGATAGTTGTGATAGATCAGACATACGCATTTATAGGCGGCATAGATCTGTGCTATGGTCGCTGGGACGATCGCTCGCATCGGCTGACGGATCTGGGTAGCATCTCTACTGGGTCCGTTTCGGGCAGTACGCGACGTACGCCCAGCGGGTTCTTCAACAGGGACGACGAGGACTCAGCCTTTGGCTCACGCAAATCCTCGCGTAATGCGCACTATGATACGACAGGCACCAAGGAGCCCAGCAGCAGTCAGTCTGCTCAGGAGGAGCCCAACTTGCCGGTCGTGGAACTACGTGTGCTTAAGCCAGGGGATCGTCTGCTCATTCCAGATATGCTTTCCGCAGCCTCCAGCGAGCTAGCCCTAGAGATAACAGCGCTGGAGGGCATGAAGCTGAACACGCCCGAACTGGAGCGCAAGAATATGCTGGATCGCCTGAAGAACAATGCAATGAAGGGCGCACGCAAGGGCAAGGACTTTATGCAGCGATTGACCACGAGCGAAGTGACAGACAGCGCAGAGACGGAGCAGGATGCAGCTGCAGCTGCAGCTGCCATCTATTGCATAGAAACAGTTGAAAGGGAAGATAACAAAGAGGACGAGGCACAAACCTCCAGATCCGCAGCAGCAGCAGCAGCAGGTGAAGCTGAAGCTGGACCTGGAGCTAAAGCTGGAGCTGGAGCTGGAGCTGGGGCCAACACACAAATACTCAGCGAGTTTTATGGCCAGGCCAAGTATTGGTTCGGCAAGGACTATTCTAACTTCATACTCAAAGATTGGATGAATCTGAATGCGCCCTTCGTGGATATCATCGATCGCACCACCACGCCCCGCATGCCCTGGCATGACGTCGGTCTCTGCGTGGTCGGGGCCTCCGCTCGGGATGTGGCCCGCCACTTCATACAGCGCTGGAATGCCATGAAGCTAGAGAAGCTGCGCGATAACGTGCGCTTCCCCTATCTGATGCCCAAGAGCTATCATCAGATCCGACTTAATCCGCAGCTGCAGCAGCAGCAGCAGCGACGCCAGCAGCGAGTCACCTGTCAGCTACTGCGTAGCGTCTCGGCCTGGAGCTGCGGCTTCATCGAGCCAGATCTGGTCGAGCAGAGCATACACGACGCCTACATCGAGACGATTACGAAAGCTCAGCACTATGTCTACATAGAGAACCAGTTCTTTATCACCATGCAGCTGGGCTTGGGCGTCTCGGGAGCGTTCAACGTCAGAAATCAGATCGGGGAGACTCTCTTCAAACGCATCGTGCGAGCCCACAAGTAAGTCACATAAGAATCCATGGATCCATGGAATTTATAGAATTTATAACATCTGCAGGATTTATGAACATAGTATGAATTATTATTCATTACATTAGATCAGCAAATATATATTAAATACTTAGGATTTTGCTCCATATCATATAGTGGATTCTCGATCTTATAAAAAGGGGTTACAAATCTTTAGAAGCTTCGATCTATAAGATCTTTTGCTCTTGCTCCATAACATGAAAACATGTTATATATTGAAAGAGCTGAATTAATATTTTATGATTTACCATCAAGATCAATGAAATTATAGAATCCTTAAGATCTATTGGATTTATTGATCTTACATCTTATAGTTCTTGTTGTACACAACAAAGAAGAAGAAATTTATGTCAGTGATTTAAAAGATCATCTAATGTTCTTTTGATACATACATTCGTACATCCACAAAATCATTTGGTTTTGTTGTGTTGAAAGTGTGGGATTTCAAGGGTCTTCAAGATGCTTAGAATCTTTGAGCTACTAGTTTTGATCTATCGCAATTATGTCAATTGAAGAATATGATATTAAAGTTCTTTAAGACCTATATCTTTGAGCTATTAGATTAGATCCTTCAACGGAACTTGTTTTATTATTATTAAGTAATCTATTTATCTGTATCTTGGATAATTTAAATATTCTGCTTAAATCTGATTTAATCTATCATAATCCTTTTCAGGGAACGCAAACAGTTTCGTGTCTATGTGATAATGCCGTTATTGCCAGGCTTTGAGGGCGATGTGGGTGGTAGTACGGGCATTGCAGTGCGTGCTATAACCCACTGGAACTATGCATCCATATCCAGGTACGTGCCTAGTGTCACTTATATACATATATCAATATTTGGAAATTCTTTGAGTCATCCCCAATACATTTTTACTTTCTTTTTCTCTCCCTCTCTCTCTCTCTCTCTATGTATGTCATTTGTATAGAGGTCGCACTGCAATTTTGACACGCCTTCAAGAGGCGGGCATCACACAGCCCGAGAATTATATATCCTTTCACAGTTTACGCAATCATTCGTATCTGAATAATACGCCGATCACGGAGCTGATTTACGTCCATTCCAAGCTGCTGATCGTCGATGATCGTGTCGTTATTTGTGGCTCGGCGAATATCAACGATCGTTCGATGATTGGCAAACGTGACTCGGAAATCGCCGCCATTATCATGGATGAGGAGTACGAGGACGGGCGCATGAATGGCAAAAAATATCCGAGTGGCATCTTCGCTGGAAGATTGCGAAAGTATTTGTTCAAGGAACATCTAGGTGGGTCATCAAGAGATTTCGATGCTTGATCCATCTAACAATTCGTCTCTGTTCTAGGCCTATTGGATCTGGATAGCTCGATGCGCTCTGATCTGAACATTAGTGATCCGGTTTGCGATCAGTTCTGGCATAACACTTGGCGTCGTATATCGACGAGAAACACGGAGATCTATGACGAGGTGTTCAAGTGCATTCCCACGGATTTCGTGAAGACCTTCGCTAGTCTGCGCAAATATCAGGAAGAGCCGCCGATGTCGAAAACTGAACCGGAACTGGCCGCCAAGCGTGCCACGGAAATTCAGGTGGGATTCTAGGGAAATTTTTATGAAGACAAATTAAAAAGGGAATTTATAAGATAATTGTGATATATATAATACAACGAAGGTGTGGTGAGATCAGGAAACGAGAAGACGCTATGTTATGGAACTAGAAGTTGTTTATTATCTTTTTTAATGATTGGTATAGATAATCAGATATTTTATTTATAATCTAAGGAGAGAGATCATATAATTTATACATTTGCTCACTGCTACGTTATCGATTATCACTATTTTTGTTCTGGATCCAAAGAATATTCTATTTTAGAAAATGATTCCTATTGCCCTTACTGTTGCACCTTTTGTATAAAATATATAAGTAATATTATGTCGAAAGTGTGGGTTATGATTACATATTATTTGATTTTCTTTATGTTTATAACAAGTACTTTTTAATAACAACTTGTCTTTATCTGTATCTATTCTGAAGTATCCCACTCTAAACTTGATTCGTTTTCGGATTATATTTCCAGGGTCATCTGGTCAATCTGCCGCTGGAGTTCCTCAACAAGGAGGTGTTAACTCCGCCCGGGACCAGCAAGGAGGGCCTCATACCTACCTCTGTATGGACATAGTCTGCCAAAAGTCTTCAAGACGTTATGTAATATAGTGAAATTATGAAAACTGGTTGTAAGTACAGTTGCCGCCAAAATGCTGGATGCGCATTTTTAGGTTAGATTTCTATTTATGCAACCCACCAAAATGCGCTTAGATCTAAAATGTTGCTGACAAGTCAAAAGAAAAAGGAATTTTACATATATACGTATATATAGAACATATTGTATTGTTTGTGTAGTCGTCTGTGTTTTGCCTTACAGTTAGTTAATTTATTTTATGGTATATCGACGTTCCCCTATTACAATTAAGTTTTTATTATTGTTAATGTTTGTAATTTAAAAAACAGTATTCAAGACAAACTAAAGCGCAATTTTTAATGTTTTTTAATAAAAAAATGTAAAATTTTTCAAAACCTAAGTTTAAATATTATATTTAAAAAATGTTCTAATTTATGGCGCAAATATTTTTTCTTTTAAAAAAGTGCTAATTAATGCCGCAAAAGTGCTTATCATATGTACTAAATGATCTCGAAACAGATATATCGACCTCTTTCAAAAGCTCGCTGCTGCAGTTCAACGGTTTACAGACTGCTACGAGACAGACATAACATGAAAATGTTAAGTGCTTCGAATAGGCACTGTCTTTTAACAGTGGGGGCTCAGTTATGTTAACTCTTCTGATAGAGAAGAGGCTCTGTTAACTAACCTACACAGAATTCATTCATTTCTATTTTAGAGTTTGAGCACACAACTTTTGCCGCTCTTTCTCTTATAAACTGTTCTTACTGTTAATATTGTTGTAGATCATTCATATATACATACATATAGTTGAATGTATATAAATATGATCATGAGTTCAGGTATTATGCAAAATACAATTCTAATGCTGTTCTTCAAAGTCGAAGTTATCCAATCACCATTAGAAAACCACTCGAAAAATGTACCTTCAACACCTTGGGTTATTTAGTGCTCGCTCTTTTTTCTTTCTTCGTCTTTGGCATTGCATTTGCAATTTTAGATTTGCTAATGCAGTGCGTTTTCTTTGCTCGTTCGGTGCAGTCACGTTGTTTGCCGTAGGCTTGGCTTTTGCGTGTTTGTGTGTGTGTGTGTGAAATAAGTTCGAAAAGTAAAAAGTACCGCTACAACTACAAATAATTTGCGTTTAAGTGTCGACAAACATTTTCAGTTAGAGGTAATTTCTACATTTAGCCATTTTCTTGCATTGACTTCAGTTTAGTGCTGGCATAGAGGAATTAAGCTACAGCAACAACAAGAGCAAAGCGAGCAAACAAGTTCTGTTGTTCATACACACACTAAGGATAGTGCGCTCTCTAGCTCGCTCTCAAAATCTAGCAGAACCGCTCTTTGGCAGAACCGTTGCATCACAAAAGGCCGACCCACACACACATAGAGAGACGAGAGAGAGAGAGATTGCTCATGTAACGTAATAAAAGCACGTGTTGGCTTTGATTTTGTTGTATTTGTTGTTGGTGGTGTTGTTGACTTTGCTGCTTTTCCTTACGTTCGCTTTATTTTTATGTGTGTATGTATGTATGCATAATTTGTATTCATGACGTGATTTGTGTTGGTGACTGATTGAGCGAGTGTGTGTATGTGAATGCGTGTGTGTTGGGCTTTGATAACAACAGTTGATGTGTGTGCTTGTGTTCTCTCTTTCTTGCTCACGGGCTAACTTGATTTCTGTTATTGTTTGCTTTTGAACTGACTTTGCTTAATTATTGAGCCGAATTTGCGTGGGCAAAGGAAACTGCAGCTAAAAAGCGTGGGCCATTATTTTTAGAGCATGATTAAGGAAATGCTGCAGTAGGTGCTCTATAAAATGATAATCCACCAGTTTGCGAATTGCCAAGGAATGTTTGCAAAGTTAGGCCAAACAGCTGTCATGTCTCTACAATTCGTGTGTGTGTGTGTGTGTGTGTGTGCACATAATTCAGCACATTACGGTAGTTAAAGTGTCAATCAAACATGAAACTTCAAAGTAATGGAAAATTAATAATGATGAATAACGTGATATAATAACAGACGCAAAGAGTTGAAGAGGTTAATGTAAGGGGTTAAAAAAAATTAAGACAATTAAAAATACAAAGCTGAACAATGAAATGTATGATTAAATATTAACATTGAAAGTCTAGTAATAGGGAATTAACATTGCAAAATAACTGAGTTAGATAAGTAACAGATTAAAAAATTGATGAGAAGATCTCATTAGAATTCGCTTGGGCTGTTGAATTTTTTGATAGTCTTCTATCGAGAACCTGTTCCTTTCCTGATAGCTTGTATTGTGATTCTCACGCTCATATCAACAGGTAACAAATATGATTAAGAGATACAACATGATTTTGCAGCTACGTTTTCTCCACCCACTCGGCGACAATCGTGGCAAAATCTGTTCAAAACTAATATTGAACTTCCAAAAGAAAAAAAGAAAAAATAAAATAAATAAAGCGTGTGGGCTTGTGGCGCAACAAGCAGCAGCAGCCGCACAACCGGCTTCCCTGTAGACCCCACCTTCACATGCCCCTGCGGCCCCTTGGCCGTCCCTCTGCTCTTACAGAGTATGCCAAACCTGCTGCCGCTGCACAGAAATCAAAAGTGAACATCGCATCGCTTGCATATTGCCAGCGTCTGTCTGTGGTCGCCCGACCTCGCGTCGTCGACCAATTCGCCACTCGGCATAAAAAACAATAACAAGAAAACATTGTTGGCATCGTCGGAGTTGGTCGTCGTTTGGCGTTTTGGAGCTCGTGCGTTGTCACGAAGTTGCGGTCGTTGCTCGTTGGACGCTCGTTCTTGTTGACTTCGCTCGCTTCGTGCTGGCTGCTCGGTTCTAGTTGGCTAAAGCTCTTCGTGTGTCGGGCCCCACACCAATGCGGCGTTCGTCGCGACAGTCAGTCGCAGGCAGAGGCCAGCAGCCAAAGCAACGCAGTCAACGGGGGCAGTGAGAGTCAACGCGCAGTTTTCGAGCCACTTTGTTTCACGCAATTAACAACAGTTCGAGACTGACATTTTTTACATGGCAATTTTAAAAACAACTGCAACGAACGAATGCGAATGCGAAAACGAAAACACTAACAAAAATTATACAATTTTTGTTCTCTGATTATTAATAGACAACTCGGCCCCGGCGAACAAGGCATTGATAACGTCACATGAGCGAGACAGAGAGAGAGAGAGAGAGGGAACGAACGATAGAGAGAAAGAGAGTAAGCGAGACCGAGGGAAAGGGAAATATATATAGAGAGAGAGAGAGAGAACGGAGTACTTGTGCGTGTGTATGGAATGCATTTAGTTAGATTCTTAAGCTTTGTTGTTAAACAAATGCTTGATTTGTGACGTTGTATTTATTGTTTCGGTTTTGCTGTTTCAACAAACATAAAAAAACACAAAGCTCGAGAGACGCGAGAACCGGTTAACTGTTTGCAAAGCTTGCAAAAAGTTTTTTCGCTTTTGGTTTGTTTTCTGCACTGCAAATGCAAAGCAACAACAAACGGAAACGAATAAAACTCATAAGAAGAAAATTAGCAGCCATTCATAATGCAAAGTTAATGAAAATTCAATTATATATCGTCGTTTTAAATAATTGCTGATCAAATGCAAAAGTTTTATTGAAATTGTGTCAAAAATAAATAAAAAAGAATTTAATAAAAAAGCTAATTATTCGACGGCTGTAAATTGAGTGAAGTGAAAAAAAAAAGAATAATAATAATAAAAATAAATGATATATAGGAATATACATATGTGTGCTACGTTGAATTTGTGAATAATATTACAGAAGCTATCAATAATAATTGCTAACAAATATTAAAACAAATTATGGATCTGTTGAAATGTCAAACATAAAGCTTGAGTGCTAAGCACAATTTGAATGGAATCCATTTGCAGAAACATAATAATAGTGTTACAAAAATGACTTGAATTCAAGTTAAGATTATATTAATAAATTAACTAGTTTTTGTTTCATATAAATAGTACGAAAGGCGAGAATTGGCATGCTGAGTAGCGAACATATTATTTTAAAAGAGATCCGGAAATAACTTAAATTTAATTGACTGCAAGAAACTTTCGAGGTTTTGTTTATTTGAAGCCTTCAATCCTGTAATTGTTGATCAAGCATATTAAAAGTCTATATATTTCTGTTTCAAGTTTTAGTTATAAAAAATCAAAATAAAATTTAAGTAAAATACTTCTGTAAAGTTTAATTGGTTTTCCCAATATTTTTCTAAAGATTAGAAATTCTGTGCCTTTGGCTTTAAGAAACTTTAACCACTGCTCAAGTCGCGATCCTTTTTGCTGAGCAAAGGGAAAGTGAGTTAAGGATAGTCAAGCAGGGATATCATTAAGTAAGTCAGGGTAAAATGTAGTTGGAAATATCTCTATAGACAACCATAACATTCATATTCATCTTCTGTTAATCAATGTTCACTTCCACATAGCTCAAAAACTGAAAACTAAAACAAAATTATTAAAGGACTAAATATGATTTGATAAAAAACCTATATAAAAGTCAGAGACGTGAAAAAATATGCGAAAAATAAGCTTAAGGCAAAGCTAGCAAAGAAAGGGAAAGAGGCGCAAAAGTGAATTTGAACAAAAATGTGTTGCAAGCCAAATAAATGGCAACAACAGCAACAACAACAACGAAAAGCAAACAACAACAAGAGCGGAAAGCAATTAAAACGAACAGTTACGAAATAAACAAAAAAGTGAATAGAAAAAAGCAAATTGAAAAGAAAAAGGAAATAAAAAGCAAAACAAAGCAAAGCAAAGAAAATGTCTGGCACGCCGGCGAAGGACACGGCAACAAAAACGAAAGAAAACGGTTTAGCGAGGCTCCAATAGCCACGCCCACTCCCATGCCCACGCCCCACGCCCACGCCCACAACAGCAAAAGCGACAGAAACAAACACAAACAACAGCAAAGAAGACGTTAACATCGAATGCGGCTTTGTCATTGTTTGATCAGCTGAAAAACGGCCGTCAATTTGAACAGTTTGACAGGAACTGCCTCCCCCTCGGCCAGTCCCGCGGCATTCCCCTTTGCCCCGCCGGCCGCTCGAGTCGCTAATATTGAATTGAAGCCGCCCGCCGCCCAACCACCGAAGGCGTCTTCAATACGCCCACGCGGCTGCTGTTGCTCCCGCCCACGAGCAGCAGCATTGGCATTGTGCAGGGCACCAAACGGGGCCAGGGTGACAACAAAAGCGCCAATTGCAACAATTGCAACAACCAACAATACAACGAAACCTAACAAGCAATAGCAGCAGCAGCAGCAGCAGCAGCTAAATGGATATCAACGCATTGCGATCTCAGCTCTATCAAGGCGCCCAGAAAAGACTGACTGCAACAACAACAGCAACAACAACAATAGTAACACAACAACAACAGCAACAACTGTAACAACCGCCCGAGGAGAGCGTGGAGTACGAGGGAATGGGCAGAGCATAAAGAAACGTTGCGTGGATCGTTGCGATTACTCTGAGTCATCAGACAGGTGAGTTCAATATTATTGATCAACTATGAAACTATGAGAGATGGTCTATTGGCGTATTGGGCATATTCTAAAGAAAACAAAGTTAACTGTTTTCCTAATAATATTACTGTAGTCTGAAGTCTGAGATGTATGCATGTCAAGACATAAAATATGATCTTTTAACTCGAATTATCACGTGAAATTTATTGAAGTAATATGTTTAATTCGAAACGGATGAAATTACAAAGGGAATGAAGAAAATTCATGTATGGTGAAAGAAACATTAAAATGAATAAAATCTAAGAATTAGAGATTGAGGAATAAGAGAATAAGAAGAGTAAGAATAAAGTAAATAATAAGTGAGAGACTGAGATAGAGAGAGGAAGATATAGAGACCGATACATAGAGAATGACAGACAGAGATAGATCAACAGGAAGCAGTGGGAAGATAGAGAGAGAGAGCGAACGAGAGAGAGACAGATAGAGAGAGACGGAGGGAGAGAGACAGAGAGAGAGAGCGACAGAGAGAGATACAGAGAGAGACAGAGAGAGAGAAAGACAGAGAGAAAGAGAGGAAAGAGATATTACAAAACACAGTAAAGGTAAAGAGAATCAAGTAGATAAAGATAGGGAGAGAGATAGAGAGAGAGAGAGATAGAGAGAGAGATATAGAGAGAGAGATAGAGGGAGAGAGAGACAGAGAGAGAGAGAGATAGAGAGAGAGAGAGAGAGACAGAGACAAAGTAACACCTAGAGAAACTAAAAGTGAAAGAAAGATAAAGAGAGACAGAATGACAGAAAGAATGGGATAGACAAAAAAGGAAAGAGAACGAGAAGACAGATACTTGTTGCTAATTCCGAATTGTATTTATTAAAATAAAGCTAATTTTAAATGTATTAAGAATATAGTACTTAGTGCTTTCTTGTTCAAGTTCGATCTACAAAGTGTTTTATTCAGATCTCTTGCTTGAACTGGTTCAATTCGTCGCTCATTCAGGATCATTCGAGTCTAAGCAATTTGAAGCAGAATAACGAATAGCACAATGGATTCTATTGAAGAAATATAATTTAAATATCAAAACACTATGACAATAAAATCAAATATGCACAAGTTTATTTCACACTCCATTATACGAACGAATGAGTCATGATCTTGACCACAAAATCTAAACTTGGCTCAAAGTTAGGTTTGAGCTTAGCAACACAGATCGAAAAAATATAGAAATCTGCAACTTTTTGTGCAGCTGCATGTTGACAAAAAATGTACAACAATAGCTAAAGGAATAGCAACAACTTGGACAACAACAACAACAACAAGTTGAATTCAAGTTGGGGGTTTGCCAAACAATGCAGCGGCTATGAAAACAATGCCAAATGCAATGCCAAAAATTGCAAACATAACATTAAGAAGCTAAAATGCACGACTAAATACATACACGAGTAGCAGCAGCAGAAGCGGCAGAAGCAGCAGAAGCGGCAGAAGCAGCAGAAGCAGCAGAAGCAGCAGAAGCGGCAGAAGCGACAGCGAACATCAAATTCAACTGCATGTTAAATATATGTGCATGTATGTGAATGCGAGTATGGTCGACCATGTGCTACCCTGTGTTTGATTGATGGTTTGGTAGATTATAGAGCTATGGGAGGTATTAAAACATATAGTTTCGCTTGCCATATGATTTTAGAGGCTAGGTCGAAAAACAGACATACATATTTAAGATTTAAACTACATGGGAAGTCCCAGAGATATGCTGAAACATATACATATTCATACATATATACTATAAGATATGTATAGATAAGTTAAGCGCTCCCTCGTATTTAATAATAAAGTAGTTACAATAGGTCTCAACTCTGTCTCGTCCGAATATGAACTGACCTATATCAATTCATTGGTTGTGTCCCCCTAGTCCTTAGTCATAACTACTACTATATAGCAATAAATAATATATATTTGTATTTATTCATTTACTGAATAAGTAAATATATGTATAATTCAAATACAATTTAAGTAAAAAGAACCCATTCACCATTTCCTATAAAGGAAATACTAACCGTGACAACGGGAACAATGGGAATATTTTTACATCTCATTAAAGGATGATTCAATTCAAATTCAAATCTAATATAATGTAGACTTGTAGAATCCATTGGCTAAGTTACAAGTGAAATATAGTTAATTTCTTTCTAAAATTGGTTAGAAGAAATGGAAACTCTATTTGAAGCATATT
>JAUESP010000002.1:0-40882 GCA_030914335.1 Drosophila borborema | reverse complement strand
TATTTTAACATTTTTAGATTCGTTCGTGGCTGTTTTCGCAATTGTTGTTATCGTGCTTAGCAGCTTTGTATTTCTCTCACTGAAGATCTTTCCACTCTGCATGGAATCATTGGGGCATATCGAACACCCTGTGGAGCTCGAGTCTTGTTGCGTTCGTTGGCTTTTACCGTTTTTCTGCTCTTTCTCGTAGAAGAGACTAAAGGCAAATCAATGTTGGAGTCTTGATTTTATTTATATATTCATTTTACCTAAATTATTTTAATAATGCATTTATATAGATACCCTTAATAATTTAAGTAGTGAACTGCTCAGTTTATTTGCATTTTAACTCTAAGCTTAGCCTTGTAAATGTGAGTTTGTGGAGCTTGGAAAGCAAACGAAAGCTAACCGTAGCTCGGCAGCTCATAAGCTGGTCTAAACAGACCTAGTATTTGCAAAAACTCTTGAGCCTGTTGAGCTCAATTTAAAGCAAGTTTCATAATTCAGTATTTTAATAAAGCTTGACCAGTGCACATACACGACAACCCTTCTCTGTGACAAATGGGGTCGTAGTAGAATATTCTTGATAATTTCTTCAGAGAGAGAGAGAGAGAGAGAGAGAGAGAGAGAGAGAGAGAGAGGAGAACAGAAATTAACAGCAGCACATGAAGTGGAGGGAAGTACTCTTCTAGGTTACACAGGCGGATCCTGTGATTGAATTCAGTGCGAGTCCCCGACTTGGATCCTCCGGTCACGAACCCCCGTACTTGAAGATTCCTGCTACGCCTTCCCATCTTTAACTGCGATCCCACCTGCGATATTCCTCTCATTTCGTGGTTCCGAACTAAACTTCTTTTACCAAATAAATATATATACATATATGACGCTTAACAGATTTATCATCAACAATTTCAGTCGAATCTTTAAAGTTAGACAAGTAGCTTACTTACCGACTCTACAGACTGTCCACTGGGAAAACAAAACCTTTCTCTACAAAATATGTATACAGACATTTGACTCAGATTAGTTGAATAACTCCTCTCTAGAATATGTAAATATGTTATCTGACCAGTTATACATACGTAATAGAGTTCCATCTGCCTCGTTTATATATTTGCATAAACAGCTTTTTTTTTTATAGCAACCGCGAATCTCTTAAACCAAGCTCCGTTGTTTCAGTATTCAAATGTGCCTTGACCAAGTCTGATCTGCAAATGTTTGTAAAACTATTGCAAAGACCAAATTGTGTGCTGAATCGCAGAAATCGCTATCAATTTCTGTCCACGCTGTTCAGTGAGTGCATGAGAAACTTCTTAAGTCAATATTTGAATATTGTAAAGCCCGTTTCTAGTAAACCTCATATGCATTGCACATGGCATAGGCGGGGCTGGCTGTCGCCCACCTTGCGTAAGATACAATCTGTCGACTCGCCGCTGGACTTCTCGCTGAGCATCTCGGAAATCTCCTGGGTGGGCTCTGCCCTAGGCCTAGGCGCTGTGGTGGGCAACATCTTGATGGGAGTTGCGCATTCCCGGGTTGGTAGTCGTCTTAGTCTGCTCTTCATAGCCTTTCCCCACTCAGTAAGTGATCAATGTTACCTTATTGCGGTATCTGTATATAAAGAAAGTTATACACTTCAATCAGTGCCTATGGTTCCTGGTGTACTTGCCAAGAGCGCGGAGTATCTGTTCATTGGACGCTTCCTGGCCGGCATCACCAGTGGTAGCATGTACATTGTACATTCCATATTTCTAACTGAAATTTCAGATGCTAAGTACGTGAAAAATAAAAAGACAGAGAGGGGAGAGGGAGGGAGAGAAGAGATAGAGAGAGTAACTTTATATTCAATTGAATAGTAAACGCATAATCACTTGATCTCTTTCAGCGTACGAGGGACTTTCGGGTCTATGGTCACGCTCTCTATAAACATTGGCGTACTCCTGGGCTATACTGGGCACCCATCTGGCCTATCACATAACTCCATTCGTAGTGCTCCTATTGCCCATTAGCTACTTCATTTCCAATCTCTTCTTCATCCGCGAGTCTCCGATGCATCTCATTCGCAAGGCAGGTACTCGGATGCTGAGCAATCTTTCAGATACTATAAGAACATCAGAGAAGACAATCAGATAAGCGAAATGCTCGAGTTCGGGTCATAAAGGAGACACTGACACAGAGCGATAAGAACATGAATAAGATCACCATCAAGGATTTCTGTAAGTGTTGAGCCTATGATATCAGATATCTGTAATCTGAAATTACTCACAATATCAGGTCTTAATCATAGAGCTTACATCAATATTATTCTTAGTAACTCGAGCCGCCTTCCGAGCTTATGGCTCAGCCTTTGTGCTTATTATTGTGAATCAATTTAGTGGACTTTTTGCAATGATCAACTATATGTCGGATATATTTGCTCTGTCCGGTAGCACTATGGATCCGGATACCTGTACCATTGTCATAGGGATTGTTCAGATATTGGGGATCATATACAACAACGCTTCTCTGCGATATCTGGGGTCGAAGAATCCTGTTGATAGTCTCCTCAGCTGGAGTGGTTGTCAGTCTGACGTGCTTTGGCCTATATAGCTACTACGCGCAGTCTTACGGCCTGAGTGAATGGAGCTGGGTGCCGCTGCTCTTCATGTCCTCGTACATATTTTTGGGAAACATCGGACTTAAAGGCTGCTCCGTTGTCGTACTGGTTGAGACATTTCCACTCAAGGTATGTGATATTGGCTTGACAATAGGAATATCTTAATTCGATTTAAATATTTTTCAGATACGTTCCAAAGCACATCGACTGCACTTGTTGTTAGTGGCATATTCGTTTTTATCATGCTCAAATTTTTCCGATTTGTATGGATCAGTGGGGAATACCGCTGACGATGTGGTCTTGTGCAAGTATCACAGCGTTTGGTTTTGTTTATTTTGTCTTGTTTCTGAAGGAAACCAAGGGGAAGTCAATGCTGGAGGATTAAAGCGGGCGGTCAAGCATAGTGTGTGATAAGGTACTTGCATGGTTACGTTATTAATAAGTATTGCAAGAGCAAGTAAGCCTTTAGACATAAAACAACATAAAATAAAATATAATTTGTATTAGAATTCTTCAAGTGAAAAAATTTGTTGCAATTTTAAAAAACTATAGAGAGAGAGAGAGAGAGCGAGCGAGAAATTAACAGCAGCACATGAAGCGGAGGAAGTATTCTTCTAGGTTACACAGGCAGATACCCTGTGATTGAATTCAGTGTAGTTCCCAACTGAATCCTCCGGGTACGAACCCCTGCAGCTCCAGATTCCTGTTACAGCCTTCTGCTATTTAACCCCGAATAGCCCAGTAATCCCACCTGCAATATTCCTCTCATTTCGTGGTTCCGGGATCTTTAAAAAAGAGAACCAAAGAGAACATTATTTCTTTACAAAATATACATATATATAACGCTTAAGAGATTTATTCTCAAATAATTTCGAGTCGAATTTTTAAAGTTAGACAATTAGCTGACTTACTGACTCTACAGACTGTCCCAAAATCTAATATCCTCTTGGAAACAAAAACTTTCTCCACAAAAAATGTCTAAAGACATTTTTAACCATCGTTTTAAAACATTTCTCTAGAATAAGTAAATATGTTATCTGACAACTTATACATATAGAATTCCATCTGTCTGGTTTATATATTTGCTATGAACAGATTTAATCTTTATAGCAACCCGAATCCCTTAAAGTCAATGGGAACCAGGCCCCGTGTTCAGTACTCAAATGCGCCTTGACCAAGTCTGATCTGCAAAATGTTTGTAAAACTATTGCAAAGACCAAATTGTGTGCTGAATCGCAGAAATCGCTATCAATTTCTCTCCACGCTGTTCAGTGAGTGCATGAGAAACTTCTTAAGTCCAATATTTGAATAATGTAAAGCCCGTTTCTAGTAAACCTCATATGCCATTGCACATGGCATAGGCGTGGGCTGGCTGTCGCCCACCTTGCGTAAGATACAATCTGTCGACTCGCCCCCGCTGGACTTCTCGCTGAGCATCTCGGAAATTCTCCTGGGTGGGCTCTGCCCTAGGCCTAGGCGCTGTGGTGGGCAACATCTTGATGGGAGTTGCGCATTCCCGGGTTGGTAGTCGTCTTAGTCTGCTCTTCATAGCCTTTCCCCACTCAGTAAGTGATCAATGTTACCTATTGCGGTATCTGTATATAAAGAAGTTATACACTTCAATCAGTGCCTATGGTTCCTGGTCTACTTTGCCAAGAGCGCGGAGTATCT
The DNA here is from genome assembly GCA_030914335.1 of Drosophila borborema. NCBI lineage: Eukaryota > Metazoa > Arthropoda > Insecta > Diptera > Drosophilidae > Drosophila > Drosophila borborema. Next base: position 36,636 of record JAUESP010000002.1, on the reverse strand, counting down.
GTTCATTGGACGCTTCCTGGCCGGCCATCTCCAGTGGTAGCATGTACATTGTACATCCATATTTCTCAGCGAAATATCTGATGCCAAGTGAGTATTTCATGCCCAAAAAATGGAAAAGGATTTACGATGCACTTAAAAGACTTTAATTGCACTCTACATTTACAATTCCTTGCGATTCGACTTTATCTTAACCTAACTGTTATCTCGTAAAATATATGAGTATGCAATGCCGATTTCTTTCAGAATTCGAGGGACTTTTTGGGGCTATGGTCATGCTCTCTTAAACATTGGCGTACTCCTGGGCTACATACTGGGGCACCCATCTGGCCTATCACATAATTCCATTCGTAGTGCTCCTATTGCCCATAGCTACTTCATTTCCAATCTCTTCTTCATTCCGCGAGTCTCCGATGCATCTCATTCGCAAGGGCAGGTACTCGGATGCTGAGCAATCTTTCAGATACTATAAGAACATCAGAGAAGACAATCAGATAAGCGAAATGCTCGAGTTCGAGGTCATAAAGGAGACACTGACACAGAGCGATAAGAACATGAATAAGATCACCATCAAGGATTTCTGTAAGTGTTGAGCCTATGATATCAGATATCTGTAATCTTGAAATCACTCACAATATCAGGTCTTAATCATAGAGCTTACATCAATATTATTCTTAGTAACTCGAGCCGCCTTCCGAGCTTATGGCTCAGCCTTTGTGCTATTATTGTGAATCAATTTAGTGGACTTTTTGCAATGATCAACTATATGTCGGATATATTGCTCTGTCCGGTAGCACTATGGATCCGGATACCTGTACCATTGTCATAGGGATTGTTCAGATATTGGGATCATATACAACAACGCTTCTCTGCGATATCTGGGGTCGAAGAATCCTGTTGATAGTCTCCTCAGCTGGAGTGGTTGTCAGTCTGACGTGCTTTGGCCTATATAGCTACTACGCGCAGTCTTACGGCCTGAGTGAATGGAGCTGGGTTGCCGCTGCTCTTCATGTCCTCGTACATATTTCTGGGTAATGTCGGACTCATTGGATGCTTCTTTGTAGTTCTGGTTGAGATGTTCCCGATGAAGGTAAGAGCTACTGAGATAATGAATATTAGTCTCATATTCTGTAAGTTGATTACAAAAGTCCATCTACAACAAAAATTTTTCAACAAATAAGTTCGCATAACAAATTGCAGTCGCTGCGCAGTTAGCAGACCGCATGCATGTGTGTGTTCATGTGCGTCTCTATGCAGAAATTGAGCTTTTTCACTTGTTTATATGAATCTATCTTAATTCTTTACCTTTCAGATACGCTCTAGAGCAGCGTCGACTGGCAATTGTTGGCTGCAGCATGTTTGTGTTTTTGGCACTCAATATTTTACCCATCTGCATGGATCAATGGGGTATACCGGTGACAATGTGGTCATGTGCGAGTATCACAGCATTTGGATTTATTTACTTTGTTCTGTTCCTGAAGGAACCCAAGGGAAAGTCTATGCTCGAGGATTGATACCCAGGCCTGAGGCTAAGCTTAAATATAGTTAAATAGAGAATTTTTTTTTTCAATTGAACTAAACACAGCACAGAACCTGAAAGGTTCATTTTAACTTTTTATAATACCTAACTGAATATACTATATAATAGATAAATGAACCTGGGGTGTTAACTTATAAATAATCTAGTGAAGCAGATAGGGAGCCATAGGACATCTGCTTCCTTTAAGTCAGCCTGCTCCCTTGGGATCACTCAGTACAACCCGGTAAAGTCACTGGGCAACCGTGTCTTATTATTCGCCATTCAAATGTGATTCAAATTCATCTAATGAGATATAAATACTTTTATAGCACCCCACACGAATACAGCGTTTATTCTCTTGTTTTCTTTTGCTTTATCTTTACGATGTCCCGATCCATAAAGTTTATGTCTGAATGATGAATGAATTTTCTTTATGGGCGCGAATTCAGTAGCAATTTAACTTTCCTCTGGCATAGACTGAAGCACCGAGAGAGTGGCCAAATGTTTGAGCAATTGTTTCAGCGTGCCAATTGCTTGCTCAATCAACGCATCGTCATCAATTGCTCGCCGCGGTGCTCAGTGAGTGATATCGGAAGATCTATAGTATTTTGCAGAGAGATCTTGATCTGTTTGGATTTGCAGTTAATCTAATATGCATATCGCATGGTGTGGGCATCGGCTGGCTCTCGCCCACATTGCGCAAGCTGCAATCGACGGAGTCCCCGCTTCAATTCTCAATGGACGTCAATGATATTTCATGGGTTGGTTCGGCCTTGGGCCTGGGCTCAGTGACGGGCAATATAATATGTGGACTCTTAATTAATCGCATTGGAGGCAAGCTCTGCTTGCTGTTTATAGCTGTGCCACACTCGGTATATGAATGAGAAATATTGATATTGTATAATACTTCAAACATCTCTCTTTGCAGTGTCTTTGGTTTTTTGGTCTACTTTGCCCAGAGCGTCAAGTTTCTGATTGTGGGTCGTTTTCTGGCTGGCATTACGGGCGGAGGCATATATATAACACATCCAATATTTCTCAGTGAAATTTCCGATGCGAAGTAAGTAAGATTTATGGAGGTGAAGAAAGCTAAATGAGAATTCTGGGTAGAATAACTTTGAGAAAACAGAACAAGCAGATGGAGACGTGGCAAAGCCCAGTTATGTCCGTCTGTCCGTTTGTTGTCGATAACTCAGTTCATTTTGTTATTATCGATAAAAATCGATCAGTTCATTGACTTTCCTATTCGCAACTTTAATAGCAGCAAAATTAGTACCTAGAACGAATAACAAATAATGTTTCCCTGCTACTTCAGGCATGATGGACTGGAGCGTACTCTTGAATGGAAAAACATTCAAATTACATTTTAATGTAAAAAGTTAGATACCTTTCGCTTCCCCTAAACTTGCAAAAAGTAAACTAAATCATTACGCTTTAAAAATTTAATTAAAAAGTCTGACTAAAGCAAAAGTTAAGCAAACAAGAATTTCGCTTACTGCGCAGTAAGCATAGCTTAATTCGGATGTATGTGAGTGTATGTGTGCTTGTATATATATGTAGGTATCTCAGTGTTGTTTGTTATGTTTGCTTAAAAGAAGAAAAACCCGACTGGACTATGAGCAACAATATACATAGCTGATACTACAATGTGAGTCAAATTCCGACAAAAGTGATCTATCTCTGTGTTCGCAGCATTCGTGGAACTTTGGCTTCAATGGTCATGCTCTCCGTGAACTTTGGCATACTCCTGGGCTATATATTGGGCACTCATTTCGCTTATCACACAATTCCTTTCTTGGTGCTCATATGTCCCTTAAGCTATTTTGCTTTCATTGTGCTATTCATTCGAGAATCGCCCATGCAACTCATTCGCAAGCAAAAGTTTGCAGCAGCTGAAAAATCTTTTAGATACTATAAAAACATAAAAAATAGCGACAGCTTAGATAAGCAGACCTTGGCCATGCTGGAGTTTGAGAATATCAAATTGAAGCTAACCCAAGAGGATAATATGCCCGACCAGGTCAGCCTAAAGGACTTTTGTGAGTAGAAATTTCGTCCATATTTCTATTTCCAATTTACACAAATATTTGTAATTGAAACAGTTACTCCTTTGGCCATCAAGGGCTATGCCATGGCTGGGGTAATAGTTATTGCCAATCAGTTCAGCGGGCCTCTTCACAATGGTCAACTATATGTCGGATATATTTGCAAAGTCGGGCAGCAGCATGGATCCGAATACCAGTTCGATAATCATTGGAGTAGTCCAGATTTTGGGCGCCTACGTGAGCGCACTCCTGTGCGACGTCTGTGGGCGGAAAGTATTGATGCAGGTTTCATCGGCGGGCGTGGCCCTCAGTCTAACAGCCTTTGGCCTCTTCACACACTTTGCCCACATCTACGACTTGAGCACGTGGAGCTGGGTGCCAGTGGCTCTGATGTCGCTTGACATATTTCTGGGAAACATTGGTTTGATCAGCTGCATTTTTGTACTGATAGTCGAAATGTTTCCAATGAAGGTGAGCTTAGCTCTATCTGTTCGTATTACATATGTATTCATGTTTACTTTCAGATACGCGCTCGAGCAACGTCTATCTCGATTATTGTCTGTAGTTCGCTGGTATTCCTGATGCTCAATATTTTTCCACTGTGCATGGAACAGTGGGGCTTGCCAGCTACAATGTGGTCGTGTGCAAGCATAACCGCTGTGTGTTTTGTATGTTTTTCGTTATTCTTAAAAGAAACCAAAGGAAAATCCATGGTAGAGGATTGACATGAAATAAAGTCCGTTAAATTGGTTTGAAATCGATTAATCTTTCGATATAAAAAAAAAAACGTACAGAGGACACACGAAAGAAGCTGCTCATCTTATTGACTTGACGCGTAATGTCTTCTTTATTGAGACTGGAAAATCATACTCATTTGTAATCGCAAGCCAATCGATTATTGACATAATTCAAATGAGCAGAAATGCATACCGTGCCCAACAACATTTATTTTAGTTTAAATGACAATCACACTGGCGCCCAATGGATCTTCGTTGAGTTCCTGCTGACAGTATATATTGTGCTCACCCAAATAGAAATATACACACAACAAAAGCTGGCAGCTATGACACGTATGTTATACACTTTTGAATTTAAAAGCGCGCCAATGGCATTTTCGTTGAGTTGCGTACATTACCAGGGCTGAAAACCAATAGCTCGATAGTGCTCATAAATAATGACAAATATATCGATTGCTAACAATTCAAATGAAACAGCAACAAAAGTTAGTTCGCCAAGTTGCTTACATTGTCTGATCAGTTGTTCTATGTTCAACAAAAGCGGAATGTAATGCAATGGAGCAAGCTTGTTTAAACAAATAAAGAATCGCTTTACTTCTTCACATAATTCAAATAATTTCAAATGGATGCGTTACTTTTCGGCATATTTTTCATGTATATTATTTTAAATAGATTTAATTACATATAATTAGTTAATGTAAACATAATGCAACATTACAATTTATGTTGTGTGTGTTGTTGTTGTTGTTGTTGCTGCTGGCGTTACATGGTGTTCTCGGCAGCCAACTTAAAACTAATTAAAAAACTAGCATACTAAATCACAGTGTTTTTCCCAAGTGAAAAAATTTGCAAAAATCTACAAAAATTTCTAGATAGATAATATATATATAGACATAGTACAGTATGTGCGATATGCGATAGTAATTATATATATATATATATATATATATAATTTATATATATATATATAATTTGATATATATAGAATTACATTATATGGTACTAATTTTGGATTTAAAACGTAAATTAAAACAAAATTCACAAAGATTTTCCTTTTCGCAGCAACATAATAATTATAATAACTATAATAATAATAATAATAGTAATAATAATAATTGGATAGTATTAAGATTTAAGGTAAATGGCTAACAATAAAAAATGCATAAAACAAAAACAAAAATTGCTGTTTACAAAAAATGCAACGAACAACAAGTTTTGGATATAGCGCCTGCCGTTTGCCAAATACATAAATATATATATGTGTATATATACATAAAAGTATATAAGCTAATTGTAGATAATAATTAATAATAAATGTGGCTTGAATATTGAATCACAACAATTGGCGCACGTTTGTAATTTGTTCAACATTTTGTGGATAGTTTTTTCTTCTTCTGTTTTCTTTTTTTTGTATTACAGATTTATAGGATTTTAGAAGGCTACACACTAATCATTACGTATCACTGGTTCGTTGTCAGCTATATATATCACGACTTTTGCGGACAGCGGAGATAGCGTAATACCGCATAGCCCAATCCCCGAAATACCAGAAAGAACATCATCAATATTAGCGTATTCAGCCAGAGCGGGGATGTTGAATTTTGTGCTTTGAGTATTTCCTCATATGGAATGAATTCGGTTGTCTGCTGTTTGCATATCTCATAGCTGCTCGGCGATCCGCAGCTGCAATTGGCATTCAAATATGTTAATCGATCGCAATTGAACAATTGAAATTGAGTGAGATTGAGATTTCGCTTACCTAATAGCCGGTCCCTCGCGAAACTCGAGAATCTGCATATTCTGGTATGCATAGTGTATCATCGACGTGTAACGTATCCAGCTGAGACCTTCCGGAATGCGCGACGACAAATAACCGCCAAAGAGCTGTGTGGCCAGCGTGTAGAGCGCACTCAACGTGATGCTCACATTCATGTCCATGCAGCAGGCGCCAATGAAGAAGCCAACGCTCTGCGCCACAATCGTATTCAACAGCAAAAAGATGAGCATCAGAAAGAAGAGCTTCAAGCTGTCATACGAAAATCAATTTGAAATTTACTAGGCAATGGTTTATCAGCAACACCTGCTTACCTGCTGCAGCCCAGCATGGGATAGCTTATCATGAGGTAGACAGTCGGCAGCGTTATCACCAAAGGCAGCTCAGCGCACATTTTAGCCAAATAGTAGGCAGAGAGCCGATACGCGCCTGAGCGACGCTCCTTGCTAATCACCTCACGTTCCGAAGGAACTACAGATAATCAAATTACAAAAAATTAATATATTAGATATTTAATTATTATTAAAGCTAACACTAGCGTAACCTACTAAATCGTGTATAAAAGAATATACACCAAAACTTCTTAGCTGATATAAAAGACTCTCGAATATTATGCATTTCTCAATAAAAGCTCTCTTTCTCTCTCTCTCACTCTCTAACACTCACATGAATTGAGTGCACCGAAGAGCGCAAAAAGCATCCAATAGGTTTGCGAGAAGAACATCCAGCCCTGCAGATCGTGAAGGAACTCCTCGGTACGTGGCAGCTGGAACCAAATGGCACCCGCCATCAGAGCCAAGCCGATGGTCTGGAACCAATTCAACTTGGACAACATGCGTGGCTTGGCCTCTTTGAAATTGCGACTCGAGAGGACGCTGAATTGAGTGTGAAAACGTGTGGGATACGAGAGCCAGTCATCGTCGCTAACGGAGCTTTTGCCCACGCGATACGAATGGCAGTCGCTGGAGGCACAGGAACTGAAATTTGATTGCGAATCGGCGCCGGACCAAACCAAGTGCTGAGCAGCCTCCTCGTCGGCCTCGCAGACCCCGTTCGCCGTGTGATACTGATGATGATTGTGATTGTGATGAAGATGATGATGGTTATGAGGCTGATGGTGTCGTTGATTGTAGTAGTTATTGATGATGTCGTTGATCAGTATGGTGTCCTGCTGCTGCTTCGATTTGTCCGGACTGCTAATGCAGTTGCGATTCAAGTAGTTGCCGTGCGATTCCCTGGCAGCTATGAACAGCTTCTCACGTATATCCGGATGCGACTTCAGCTGCTCCACTGCAAGGCAAGAGCTAAGTTAATCTGAAGAAATGTCTATCGTCCATCTTGTACTTACACACAAAGTCAGCGGGATTGTAGTGCGCCTTGATGGTCACCCCAATGTCCTCGAAGTGCCTGTAGATATTGTTCACCTCGCCAAAGTATGCGGTTCGTCCTTGATGCAGCAGCAGCAGCTTGTCGAACATGTGAAACATCTGCGACGATGGCTGATGCACGCTTATCACAATTGTCTTCTGCTCCAGCTGCGCGTAACGCTTCAGCACCTTCATCAACGATATGGCCGAGTGGCTATCCAGCCCAGAGGTGGGCTCCTTGAAATGGCAGCGAAGGCGAAAGAGAGAAAGAAATTCATTAATTGAATATGCTATTATAACCCTTAGGCTTCATAATCTCTCGTAACTCATCTAGAAACGTGTAATAAGGGCTCCTCACTTTATACCGTAATTCGTCGCCCACTTCACACATATCATTTCTCTTATCGTATCTCCCACTCTCACTCTTACTCACATCAAGCAGCATTAGAAGCGGATTGGTCAGGAGCTCGCATGCGATATTCGCACGCTTCTTCTCGCCCCCCGACAGTCCACGATTGAGGTAATCACCAAACTTGGTCTGCTGGCAGCAGGTGAGTTCCAGCGTCTCCAATATGTGATCGACCAGCCGCAGCTTCTCCTCACGTGCCATCTTCTCCGGCAGACGCAGCATCGCCGTGTACATGACGGTCTCGCGCAACGTTAGCTGCGTAAAGAAGATCTCCTCCTGCAGCACGTAGCCAATTTTGCGACGCCAACGCTTGGAAAGGGGCTCGCGATTCAGGTAGACATTGCCGCTATCAAAGTGCCGCTGCCCGCTGAGGCAGTCGAGCAGCGTGGTCTTGCCGCTGCCCGAAGGACCCATGATAGCCAACACCTCGCCAGGACTGCAGATAGAGAGAGAGAGAGAGAGAGAGAACAGTGGATAAAGGGAATTATTAGTTTTGTTATTGTTTCAGTGTCTCATTTCTTATTGTGGTTTGTTTTTATGTTTGTTTATTTGTTTTAGTTGCGGTTGCTGTTGTTGTTGTTACCTGACTAATCCACTCACATCGGAAAGTATCTTGCGATCGTTGTGCAGCACATTTAAATTCTGAAATGTTAACTGTATTGTTGGTTGTTGCTGTTGCTGTTGTTGCTGCAATTGTTGCTGTTGCTGCTGTGCGTGTTGCTGCTGTGCAGTAGCAAGTTGTGGCTGCTGTTGCTTGGCAGCAGTTATGAAGGAAGGAAATGTTAACGAAGGCGTCTGAGCCGCACTGCAAAAAGAAAGAGAACGGGAAAATGACAAATTAGTTTATTTGAATTTATTTTGCAAACTATATTTTTTCTTTTTCTATTCTTCATATTCATATTAATATATATTATAATTCTATGTTTTCATGTTTTTTAAAGTTTATCTAAATTATTTATTAGTAACAACTTTACTATGCTAAAAAATACTATAAATATTTACGTAAAAATAATAATATATGTATGTATGTTATATTTAATATTGAATGTATATTTTATATTTTATTCACACATGTCGAAATTAATTTCCTTCATAAAAGAACCATCTTAAGCTTATCAAAATTGTATGGGGTTTACTTTATCTTGTATATATGTTACAAAATATGACGAAAGTTTAACAAACTCTGCAAATAAATTATGCAAAAAATCAGCGATACGCAAAAAATGTATAAAAATAAATTTAATTTAAACTGCGCTTGTATGTCAAATACCCTGTAATCAGCAGTCAAGCAGCAAGGGGCCCAAAAGTAGGCAGTAAAAAAGTGATCAAATAAATATTCAATACTATAGCAAAATTATGCAATATATAAAGCATAAATAATATAATATATTTTAGCTATAAAATAAACTCAACTTTATTTATTTTATATAATTTTTGAAAATCTTTCATTTAGCATTTCGTCTCATACTGCAGTCGGATTGACTACACTCCACTCGCATTGTTACAAAAACACAATATAAAATGTATTCAGCATTGTTATCAAACATGTTTACAGCTTTATTATACCCCTTACATGCGCGTCGCGGCTGTAGGGTATAAAGAAACAAAAGTCAATGCACCCCTCCCCAAGCAAAAGTAAAATCTGTGTGTGCGAGCTGCGAGGCGGGCGTTCATTTAGCCTCTGTATAAATGTGTGTGTATATGTGTGTATGTGCGTGTGTGTGTTGGATTCTTTATGTGGAGAGCAACACAATAGCAGCACAACGGTCGATTCTCCACTGTCAACTGTTATCGCCGATATCACATGTGTGTGCGACGCGACGAGCAACGAACGCGTCGCGTCGCCTCGCCTCGCCCCGCATCGCATTATCACACGCTCGCGCTCTCTTACGCCCACTCTCGCTCTCAGTCGATCTCCCCCACACGTACGCACGCACTCTGTATGTTGTTCTCTCTGTTTTCCTTTTGGCTCAACGCTCGGTCAATGCTTCTGTTTCGTACTTCTCCAACATGCACCAATACCAATACCTGCCTTGCCGTACCGTAGCGAGTCAATAGCCTCTGTTCTCTTCTCGCCCCCTCTCCATGCCTTTGACTGACTCTTTTGCTCCTGTTGTGTTGTTTGTGTGCGTTGTTTTTTCTATCAAATTAATTTGAATATTTTTTCTCTTCCACATTGGCGAGCCTTTGCGATTATCTCGGCTCTCTTCTAACTGCGGGTGCACAGCAACTAAAGCTTGCATAGAAAGCCAAAGCTATTCTATCTCTTTAAAACATATTGAATGCCTAAGCCTAATACTTTCATATTGAATAAATGGAGCATTTATAGATTGACCTAACAATCTAGCTGACCTTCAGCTTTTACTCCTATTACACTCCCATACATATGATTATAATCCTCAACCCGAGTATAAATCAATAAGAAAGCATCAAAATTTATCGATAAAATACAAAATATAAACACGCAATAGCATCCTCTTGCGCGAAGAACCATTAAAAAATTAAATCGAATATTTAAAATTCTACAACAACAACAAAAAGCCAATGTAAATGTTCGAAATGGGAAGCCAAAGTAAATAGAGAGTGCAATGAACCGCAATGTGCGTACATATGAGACGGCAATACCAACAACAACTATAACAACAACTACAACAAGAAGAAAAGAAGAACAAGAACAACAACAAAAGCAACGTCAGGCACAGGCCCCAAGTGGGGGTCAATGCAGTCAGCCAGAGACAACAACGTCAAACAAAGCATATACGCACGTACACGCACGCACAATCACACACACACACACACACATACAGATACATGTTGCATGCGCATGCAAAGTATCTGATGAATACGCAGCTATGCCTATCCCTCTCAACCCGTTGTCTGTCTGTCTGTCCGTCTGTCATAGTGCGCCTAGAAGTCAGCCCATATACATACATAACAACAATTGCAATGTCCGGGTCTGAAACATCTGATATGTGCCTGAACAATAAGCCCAACCAAATAGACATATATGATACATGACATTCTAAGCAGGCTAAGTGCAGTTCTTGTCCTCAAGATCGTATCAGTTAATCAATTATTATTATAATGTCAAATACATCAAATTAGGAGTAATTCATTTCCAATCATAGGTAATACTCTCATAATACTTATTTATTTCGGTTTCTATACTCAAGATCAATGTCTTGTCTAATGGAGAGTGGGAATTATATGAGAATAGAACATTTTGCATTTTTAAGTTGACTTCCAGTTCAAGAGTCTTCTTTACACTATATCAAGTCAAAAGAGAATATATGGGAATGAAACAAACCAAAATTCAAATAAGAAACATATTTGATATATATGTACATATATATCATAGTCTCTTCAATAATAATCTCTCTCTCTCATAATCTCTTTCTAAATATATACTAAGTATGCTTACAAGTTGTCAATTATTCTCAAGCTCATCTGAATATCCAGCCGATGACCTTGGGTACATTTGATCGCTTATCAGATCGTATATCGCATAAGATCGTAAAAGATTTGAATAATTACTTTTTTTATAATGCTCAGAAGCGCTTATATAGACTTCCCCCACAGTTAAATCATCCATAAACATACAGTCATAGACTTCAAGCCTATTCTAAAGCTGACTACGTGAGCTTCCACACATAGCCCCACTGAATCGGAGCTTAACAAACTTCGAATGGTTGGTGTAGTCGACAAATGTCGATTACAAATTGAAAGAAAGTAAAACACGAAAAATCGAGAAAAAAAAAATACTACGAGAGTTGCAACGAAGTCTTTAAGGCCAAGTAAATTTCTTACCAAAAAAGATTTATTTACTTTTGTATTTTTCGTTTTTTTCTTTTTCTTTGTTTTCTTTCTAAGCTGTCACGTGTTTGTCAGCGCTCTTAACTGATTCATGTTGTTGTTTGTTCTAGCATGCAAAAGAATGCATAATTTGCAGTTATTTTTGGGGCGAAGCCGCCCATCTGAGCCACGTTCCAGTTTAGTGGGTCAGCACAAGGAATTTCATGATGAGTGTGCCAATGCTGAAAAAAAAAAAAAAAAAAAAAAAAAAGAGCTCGGCAAGCACATTCACAAGGTTATCGAGTGTCGAGTGACTAGCAAGTGAACTCCTCAATATATATAATTGTAAATTCCTTGTAAATTAACGAAATTTACTAAATGAGAGAAGATTGGATCGTTAGCTGGGCATGCCATATAAATATGGATATGGTATATCTAGTAGCCATGCCCATTTTGGAAAGTAGCCGAGCTAAGCAACATAAACTTAAAGCATTCAATTTCTATTTGATAGACGTCATTAGAGCGTCCATCCAGCGAAAGCGATGAGGAGATGCCAGCTTCCCCTTCCCTCACAAAAAATAAAAAAATAAATGAAACGAATACAAAATACAAATAAAAACAAAATAAACATTCAAAAATGCATAATAAACTCTAACTAAAAATAAATGCAAATAAAAAACAAACAAACATAAATATATCTTTAGTAAATTAAGATAAGAATAAAATAATAATAATTATTATTTACAAGATAATAACAAAAATAAATATAAATAAATAAAACAAAAAATCAAATAAATAAAAAAAATCAAATAAGTAAAATAAAACAAACTAATTATTTATAAATTTAGAAAAAATAATGATGTATGCTACCTACATTATAAATTAAGCCAAGCTTTATTTTATTACAAATTAAAGAGCTCTCATCAAGCTTATATAATCTATGAAAACTTTATCGTAGAGAAATATATCAATTTCAAAAACAAACATGACACTATAATGCCCAGCTATATAATAACCAAACAAAAAAATTCATAATTTACGTAATTAACAAATGAGAGGAAAAAACAACAACAACATGCGAACAACAACTGATGTTGATTAAGGCCACTAAGGCAAACAGCTTTCTAGTTGTTGTTAAAGGGAGCTACTATGCTTAATGGGCTAAGCTGCGCTTGAGAGTGAAAGAGAGAGAGGCAGAGAGAGGGAGAGCGGGAGGAAGTGGAAGATATAGAGGGCGGGCAACTCCGCCATTCAGCAGGAAGGGGGATCGTGGCGAGCATAGCGTAGGTCTGGCATAGAGCCACTGGAAGGGAGTGCGCGGAGCATAGCCGTCAGTCTGGCGCTTCTTGTATACGCAAAAGGTTGTTGACTCTTTACAACAGCAAAACAGACGGCGAAAATAATATAATTCGCATGCACGCACACAGAGATATAGAAAGAGAGAGAGAGAAGCTAAGCAAAAGACGAAAAAAAAATGCGCAAAAATTACGTGAAAGTTTGGCATTGCATGCGGACATGCACACACACACACACACAGCTGAGGGCACGCAATCAAAATCACAAATTTTTGAAATTCTTATCGCGTTTTTATTCTTTATTTATTTTTTATTTTATTTTTTTTTGTTGTTGAATACATTGACCGATATTAAACAAGTTGACCAAGTCTACCAAAGTGTGACTGTGTGTGTGTGTGTGTGTATGTGTGTGTGTGTGTGTGTGTGTGTGTGCTTGAAGGGCTTGCAGAGTTCATTGACAGCGTCTTTTTTTTTTTTTTGGCAATTTTTAGGCCTTTTTCTATTTTGGCTATTTACATAAGTATTTTTTTTACGGCATTTTTTTTCTCCAAATATTTCAATTTTTATAGTTGTTGCCTGACAAAAGAATTGGGTCACCAATTAGTTGTATTTTTTTTACGCATTTTTATTTGTTTTTGTCTATCAAAAATTTGTGCAATTTATTTGATGTTTTTATTTATTTGTATTTTTTTTGCAACTTTTTTTTTTTTAATTTTCGCTCAGCTGCTTTTAATTAATATTTGTGTTGCTTCCTAAACAAATTGACAAATGCGGAACATACAGTATATATATGTATATTTGGCTATATATTATACTTTGATTTTTTGTTGTTGTCTGTCTTTCGTCTTTGTCTTTCATTTCATTTCATTTCTATGCTCAATTGCGTATATTTTTTTTATTTATATATTTTTTTCTTTCTTTTTGGCCTGTGTTACTGACCCAATTCTTTTGTTGTTTGCTTTGGTCATTTCTTTTTCTTTTCTTTTTTATTTGTTATTTATGACCGACTTAATTTGTAGCCTCGACTATGCAAATTTGTTGTTTCTTCTTTCGATTTTGGAGGGTATTCCGTCTTCCAGAGGAGGATATTCAAGGGTACGCTGTGAACTACATATATACATTATACCTAATCAGACTTAATTTGCGTTGCGCTCTAGTCAAGGTCTTCAAATTATGTAGGCCACCAATGTGAGCCCAACTCAAAGTATATTGTCTCAACCTAGAACCCAAACTGAAATCGTTAGCTATAAAACTTGGAATCGGTCAATTTGAAATGTGGTTTCTTTAACTCACTTAAGTCTTTATTCTATAGAAGAAACTAGGTTATATTAATTATATATGCTTTATAGGGTATTCAAGCGTCAGGCATTGCACTCTATGCACTTTTTCTTAGCAACGACAAATGACTCAGACAATTTTTAATTGGATTATATGAGTTATGTTGGCTTTATAGGGTATTTGCGCATCAGTGAGAACATTTGCAATATAATTTCATTAGGTTTTTGATTTTGTTTTTGTCTGAGGAATTTAAATTTGAATTAGCTTCATTTAAATACTCATATTCGCACAGATTTTATTCGCTAAGCACAATTATTTTATAAATATACCAAATGAAGCAAAGAATAATTAGATTTGCAGCTTTGCAGGTTTTTAGGGTATCTCCAGATGAGAACTTTCTTATGAAATTTACTGCTTTCATATACATAAAAATCTTGATCATTTACGTTTCATAGGGTATGTTGGTGTCTATCACTGCATATAAACAGCTTCTCGAATGGTTTCCGCTTTAAAAATTTGTGCAAGGCTCTGCTCTCTAAAGCTTTTGCTGGCGCCTACGAGTCGTATACGTAATTTATGCATGTGCACAAAACACATTCTGCCTTACATATACATATATATATATACTCTACATATACATACATATATATTTATATCAATTCCAGTTCTTGGCTGTTCTGAGTGGGTGTTTCTTTCTTTCTTTCTAAATTGAATTCGAAAGGTGGCTTAGAAAGCAGACAGGCCAGCCAGCCAGCCAGGCAGCCATGCAGGCAGGCAAAACTGAGAACTGAGCACTGAAAACTGCGAGCTGACAGCTGAGAACTGAGAACTGAAGAAAAAAGTCAACCAACTACTTTCAGAGTTGACCAACTTTTGGCTAAGATTACACTAGATTACATTATATAAGCGCGTACGTAATTGAATCGAAGAGGGGGCGTGCACAGGGGGTCAGGGGCGTGGACTGCTTGAGTTGACATTAGCAGCGAGAGGAAGTTCATAAATTTGCAGCGCTTTCTTCTCTATTTTTTTTTTTCTTGCACAGTTTCACGAACTTTCACGTCACATTGTGTGGTAATTAGTTAGCTGGGAATTATGCTTCCTAGTTTTTTATTTTTTTTATTATTTTTCTTTTTCTGCAATTGATTGGCAGCGTCCAAGTGGGCCATCAGTTTGTCTATGTGTATAATTTAGCATATTAATTGACACAGTTGCCAGCATGCCATACACACAAACACAAACACAAACATATATATTTAAATACACTGTCAGTTGTTGTTGCTGTTCTACGCACTTTCTCCGTGTGTGAGATCTTTATGAACTATGCAAAAAGAAGAAAAAAAAAAAAAAAAACAAGATGGAGAAGAAGCAAAAATGTCACGAGAAAGCCACAAAATGCATTTAATGCATTAAATATGCTTCACTATTGCATTTGATTGCAAGCTTTGAAAGTGTCATTGCAACTGGGTCAGCTACGTAGATATCTATACACATGTACACAGATATATAATATATCATAGAGACCCAGCTGAAACCAGAGACGTGAACTCCAGCTGTGAAAAGCCTCGACTCGCCTCGGCTCGCCCCGACTCGAGAGCTCCAAATGTATTACATCACGAAAGCTCAACAGTTAAATATCCATTATGCAGATGAAACAACAAAATAATTAAAGAAAAAACGAACAAAAATAATTTTAAAATAAACAGCAGAGTCTACAGCGAATGGCGAATAAGCTAAACGATTTTCGTATGATTGCGAATAGAGTTGATATATGAAAAAGAGAGAGAAGATGTAAATATGAGCTCCCATCTCCTATCGCCTATCGCCTATCGCCTATCGCCTATCGCCTATCGCCTATCGCCTATCTCCTATCTCCTATCTCCTATCTCCTATCTGCCCTCTCCTATCTCCTATCTCCTATCTCCTATCTCCTGTCTCCTATCTCCTATCCTATCTACCATTTTCAATCTACTACATCCAATCTCCTATCTGCTATCACAAGTCTGAAGCAGAAAGCATCTAATCAAAACTTATTTCTTATGACAGATATATGTATATATTATTATAGGTATTACATATTCTATATTCTATATATCCTTCAACATTTTTCGTAGGGCATTCAAACAAAGCTCGTATGCGAATTAGTTGCGCAAATATTTAAACTGCATTTGAGTGCAGCGGAAGTAAACAGCAAAAACAAAACAAATAAAAACGTTAATTTGGCATAACTAAAGAGCTTTAGATATATATTTAAAAATAAATAATAATAATAACACATTATTCAATAACATAATAATACATGGTAAGAACCAAGAGCAAGTTAAAAATATATAAAATATTGAACCATAAATAATCAATCTAGTCGGAACTTGTTCTATTTCCACGTAGAAAGGTTATCATATATTTAACAGGAAAAAAAGAACGCTTTATTATTAGAAATTATATGGATTTTTAAATATTTAAATAATATTCATTTATTCGTAACTGTAAAAGGTATGAATAAATATACTTTTGCTGTAGAATAGACACAAATCTCTATAAGGAAACGTACTTTGAATATGAATTTATATAGAGTATATATAGGAGCAATCGTCTGTAAAGATATTTGACATATATAATTGAATGCTGTGCGCAGAACTAATCTTATCTTTATTATCAGAAGAGAAATGGGAAGAAATAATGCGAGTAATTCATTTGGCATTTCAAGCGCTGTCAACTGGCTGAGATGATAACAACAACAACAACAACAACAGCGAGCAGGAGAAGAAGGAGGTGGAGCAGAGAAGGAGAAGAAGTGATAATCAGTCTGTTTATACAGATGCGACCCACACTAAAGCAACAATAACAACGAAAAGAAAACTCAGTGAAACTTGGGGGAAAAAGTCGACACGACGGCGGCGACGAGCGCCACAAAAATGTCTTTGACTGCGGAAAAATAAAGGCAGCCAAGTGTCATAAACAATGGGCGAAAGGTGGAGAAAAGCGCCGACAGAAGGAGTGGGAGAGTGGGAGAGAGAGGCAGAGAGAGAGACAGACAGAGAGGGAGTGTCTCAACGAGAGAGATAGAGAAAGAGGGGCAGAGAGAGAGAGAGATAGAAAGAGAGACAAATGCAACTTTTTAACGAGATGTCGATTTTTGTTGTGAAATCTTGCCAAACAACAATAATAATGAAACACATGACCTTGTATCTGAAATCTAGTATGTAGTATCTGCATATATCAATTTGCATCTCTATCAACAGAACTCATTAACAATTAAATGTGCATTGAACTCTGGCAGTTAAAAATTGAAAATTGACAAATGCAAATACATTGTTATTTAGTTTTGAAAATGAGTTCAGGAAGAGCAATCTATATTATCTATATTAGATATATGCTTCTTATCTTACATGGTTAAGTGATCAAAAATTGACTTTTCAAATTCTTACACCCTTTTACCAAAAAGAAAAAGAGTATATTGGTTTTATGCTCTTCTTCTGTAATTTTTGCTTGAAATTTGATTCATATATAGAAAAAGATATTAAATATATCTATGCCCATTAAAATCCAGAAATTCTTTAGAATTTTTGCTAGATATAAAATCTAGATATAAAGTCTTCATCTGTGTTTTGGTAGCTATCCAATCATTAACCAATTAGCCAATTGAACGCAACTTGTCATGAGAGCAGCTTAAATATAGTCTTTAGATCACTAGTTCTGTGGGCGTTCTTTATGACGTTCCAAATATGAGCTTAATTCGTGTTATTATATCACTCCACGAGTTTTTTCTCCGTCTTTCCTATAGCGTCGTCTTTCATCAAGTCTAATTGAGGGTTTCGGCATCTATAGTTTATTTTGTTTTTGTTTTTGTTTTTGGGCGTTTTGTGTCGATTATTACATAGTTTTATAATTTGTGACATTTAACAAGTTTGATTAAAGAGAGCTAAAAGTGTTTATTAAGCCTGAGCTTCAATTAGGAAAGTTTTCAATTTGGTTCAATGAACTTTTCTTAGCGTTTTATAGAGCTGCTTGGAATAGACTTTTGGTCGTAATGAAGCTGAAATTTAACCATATTTTCGAGAATGTTTGCCTCTTCCTATGTGAACTATTTAAGCTATATGTAGATCGAAACTACTGAATCAATCGTATCTTATCGATTAGCAGAAGAAACTGCATCTGACTCATGCATTCATTTCGCAGAAACTTTTAGAGGCAAAAACTTGGATGACTTGGGATATTTTGCATATACTCAATGCCTTGGCGACAATGTGTCAATAAAACTGTTGCCAACTGGAGAAAAAAAAAGGGAAGAAAGAAGTCAAAGCAGCGCTAGGCATTGAGCAATATCAACAGCAACAGCAACAGCAACTGCAGCAACAACAGCAAGCAAAACGCGGAACGCGCTGAAATGAAACGCTTGACAAACGCAAACAAATAAACAAATGAAATGAGCAAATGATGAAATGAGCAAATGACGTTTGCGCTGCTGCCAGAGACGCAGCGTAAAAGGCAACGGCAACAACAAGAAAATAGCTTTAAACAGGCGTCGAAAACGTGCGAATGGCGCTCGCTGCCAGCGTTGACGGCGACAGCGTCGACGCCGGCTGCCAGCGCAGCGGCCATTGAACCTGCCAAGTGTAGCTCAGAATTGGCGAAAGTGAAGACCCACTGCCGCAAGCGCAGAGACACAGACGCATTAAAGACGGCAGCAGCAGCATGAGAAAGACAGAGAGAGACGTGTAGAGAGAGCGGAAGAGGGCAGAGGCAGAGCGCAAAACAGGAGAGCGATCGGCGCTGATGACGCAGTCGTCAAAAGGCAACAACAATAACAATAAAACACAAAGCTGATGATGATGATGCAGAAACAACAAACAGCGATTAGAAGCGCAGACAGATAGAGAGAGAGAGAGAGAGAGAGAGAGAGAAGAAGAGAGGCAGAGTGAGAAGCAGCTTAAACAAGATACAGCTCAAAGCGTTGCCATACTAACTGACTGACTGAGTGACTGACTGACTCCGTCTTGCAATCATCATTAACTTCATTATTATCTGCTTCTTCTGTTTCATCTGTTGCAGTCGCTGCTTCTTGGAAGAAAACCCCAACGCAGCCAAATAATGAAAACAGACAACGACAACAACAACAGCAACAACGGCTAACAACAGAAGAAAAACAAAACGAAAACAAAAACAACAAAAAATTGTTGATCGCATCACTAACAACACACAAACACACACTCGCACACTCGCGCACACATAAAGAGAAGAAAAAAACGCAATTTGTTTAAAATGTAGGTCTATAGGTTTCTCGAAAACCCCATGTGAAAGACGTTGCCGCAGCAACCGCAGCAGCAGCAGCAGCAGCTGAGGCAGCGACAGTGGCAGCTGCCATGGCAACAGCAACAACAGCCGGCTAACAGCAACAACAACAACAACAACTACGACACACACACACACACACACGCACACATACACATACTTGAAATGCCTTTTCCCCATCATTTGGCTACACACGTCCCATGTCTTGGAAGCAGTTAATGTTATACACGCGATTACACTGAGAGAAACTTAAGTGTAGCACAAACTGCTTTAAATAAAGAAAATTATATTTTCGAATTATGAAAAAAAAAAAAAAAAAAAAAAATTGTTAAACTATTAAAACAATTAATTGTCTTTAATTCATTGTTAGATTAAAGTTTGAATGTAATTTAAAGGTTTATTGCTTTTGTTAAATTTTTAATATATAAAAAACAATTTTTGAAAATATTATAAACATATTTATTTATTTATTTTATAAAATATATGTTTGATTTCTTTATGTTTACTTTATTTAATTAATTTTAAAAATCTGATTCGATACTAAATTCGCGCAGTGTATGCACACAAACAAATTTTTGTGCTCTCAACTCGAAAAAAGACTCTTAGCAAAAGCAACTTAAGGTTATTAGCCGCCTTTTCTTTTTTTTTTATATTATTATTTTGGATGATTTTTGGATTATTTTTGTTTGTTGTTGCTATTGATCTTAATGTAATAGCTCTTGGAGTGTGTGTGTGTGTGAGAGTGTGTGAAATAAAAGCATAGCAAGAGCTAAGAACAGTGTAGTTGCATTTTCTTTGCATTTTAAAAATCTCTAATATTACTGCATTACAGCATCGCATATTTTCTGCGATCTAAAACATTCTTTAAGAAATATATCCAACAATATTTAAAAAAAAATAATAATAAAATAAAAAACAATATACTATTTCCACTTCCTAAGAGAGAGAAAGAGAGAGAGATACTTGATTGGCTGCTGTGAGGCATCATTCAAGAGCCAAAAGTGTTTGCCGCATTTGTGTTCGCTTTGTGCCACAGTCGCTGCTATTTTATTCATTTACTTTGGCCTAATGTCAACACACACACACACACACACACTTAAAAAAGAGGCAAAACCATTTGCTTAAATGTTTCGACCTGTTTCTCGTTGGCTTCCTCAAAATTCATTCGGGCGGGCATTTTTTATGATTTAATGCGTTCAAAAAAAAAAAAAAAAAAACAACCACATAAAAAGAAAAAGATGGTTTATTAGATGCAAGTGTTACGAGCGCGCTTTGGCTCTTATGCAACAAGCTGCAAACACTCCTCGAGTGCCTGCAAGTCGTTCAAATGAAAAATGTCAAAAAAGAGATATGCATAAATGAGAAACTTTGGCTTTGTCTTAAGGATTTGCCATGCATATAACTTGGATAATTCTCTAAAAATTATTGATTTCTTCTTGTCAAACTCTTCTCTAAGTTTCAACTATTTATAAAGTTAATTTTCATATATCAACTCAAATTTATAAATTCTTGAATTTGACCTAAAACATTTAATCAGATGAATCTGAATCAAGTTAAAATAATACTGAGAAAACAGTATTTAAAAGCGTTTCCATCAAGACTTGAGTTATTTACAACCAAAAATGACAAAGAAAACTGATAATAAATTTGCAAGATTTTTCTATAATTCTTTAATGGATATTTTGTTGATAATAATATTTGCTTCAGCCATCGCCAGGGCCATCTAGGCGTATGCGCAATGCATTTGCATATTACGTATACGACGTGTGTTTAGTTAGTTAGTTTGATTTATTTGCTTCTCATTTTTCTGCGCACTTAAAATGCAAAACTAAGTAAATTCTTGATAATAATGATGCTGATAATAGTAATAATAATAATACGAATAATAATATTGTTGCTGCTGCTCATTATATTAATGTTTGGCTAAGTTCAAGAACGTTCATTTAGCTTGAACTTGCGCAGCGTGGCAAAGGTCGCAACAATGCAATAGAAGTGAATGCACTCAAGCGACTGCGACAACTATGTCGGCAAACAACAATAAAAAGCTTGCTGTTGCTGTTGCAACCGCAATTTAAACTAATATAGCTTGCAACAACAGCAACAACAACCATAACAACAATGACAATGACAATAATTTATTTTTGAATTAATTTTTATTCGTTTGCTAAGCAGCAGCAGCAGCAGCAACAGCAACAGCAACAGCAACAGCAGCAGCGGCAACAAAAGCCATGCAACAGTCAACCGCAAGCAGCGACGTCAACAGTGACAACGACTGTGATGCTGATGCTCGTGTTCGTGACTGTGAACTGTGACTGGGGACTATGTGAGCGAGCTGTGGCTGTGATCGTGACTATTAACTGTAAGTGGGAGTGTGATTGCGAAATCTGAGTATACATTTTTGGCTATCAAATGTGTCTGTAATCGTGAACTGTGACTGACTGGGATTGCAAATATAAACTGTGACTGTCAGCTTTAGCTTTGACATGTATCAGTAAAACATTGAATCACAAGCAGCATAGTCTAATTTCACAACGAGTCTATCAGTGATCGTGGCTGCGAACTGTGACTGGCCTATGAACGTGAATTGTGACTGTGATTGAGACAGTCAATTGTATAAGGGAATGCGAATGTGTGACTGTGAATCATGATTGTCAATTGAGATTGTGATCGATCACTATGATTGTGATTGTCACTGTAAACTGTGACTGCAATCGTAAACATTAACTCAATTGTCACTGTGATCTCTACAATTGAAATAAAATGTAAACGATTCTCACAGTGATCGTGATTTGTGAACTGTGACTTGCCTATATGCGTGCACTGTGAACGTAATTGAGATTACTAAGTGTATCGCCTGTGACTGCAAACCGTGATTGTCCACTGTAACTGCGATCGTGATTGAGAACTGAGATTGTGATCGATCACTATGACTGTGATTTTTACTGTTAATTGTAACTGCAATCGTAAGCATTAACTTTCAATTGTCACTGTGATCGCTACACTTAGCTCTATCTATGATCGTAAACCTTGACTGTGACTATGCTTTCGACTTTCAACTGTGACTCTTCACTCCAGCTCTCAACTGTGACTGCCAACTATGACATTTGTCGCTGCCTATGCCATTGCCCTCCATTACAAACAGTTGACAACGACGCCCCCGCACATGCACGTGTATTGCACACACACACGCACACACATACACACTCTGTCAGCCACAATCTCCCGTCTCACGTCTCTCGGCTGCCCACACTGTGTTTCTGTGTTATTGACACTGGCAGCGCCTAACGGTAGATAAAAAGGCCGCAATCGCTGGCAACAATGTATGCAACAGCCGCCGTCTATTTCATTTTCTATTCTAGATTAAATTATAATAAATTGCAATTTCTTTGCCAACTTTCCTCCCCATCTGCCCGCCTACCCTCCCTCTGCCGCGCCCGCCTATAGCGGGCTGTCTGTCTGTCTGTCTCCCGTTGCGCAATGCGCTTGGGCAGACGCCTTTGACTCTGCCAAGGCGCATGCTAATGCAAAGGCTCAGAACGCGACTTTGACATCTTGGCGCCCACACACATGCATGTAGATAGGAAGAGAGAGAAAGGGAGAGAGAGACTAAAAGAGAGAGAGAGAGAGCCGTAAATGACAAGGCGAGGAACAAGATTTCTGTGTTTCTTGCACGATAAAGTGCATTCAACTTATATAGAAAATCAAATAAATTAAATTGTAAAAAAACATAAAATATATTTTATTTACTTTATAAAGAATACAAAGTACTCGAGTTACTTTTCAGTTATTGTAATCTATTAAGAGATATTAGACTCAAAAACTAAAGTCTGCAGATAATATTTTATGAATACTGTAAAAAGTTAGTTTATCTAAGTGAGAAGCTTAGATTTCACAGATTGTACAAGAACTGTAAAAACCTATAGATAGAGTAAGAAAAAAAGTAAGGAAA
Source organism: Drosophila borborema (assembly GCA_030914335.1). NCBI lineage: Eukaryota > Metazoa > Arthropoda > Insecta > Diptera > Drosophilidae > Drosophila > Drosophila borborema. The sequence goes on along the minus strand of JAUESP010000002.1, from coordinate 13,185 downwards.
AATATATACATAAAAAAATTATTTAAAATAGTATTTTTTAAGCAAGTTTAGAGAAACACAGACAGTAATCCAAAAATGAAACAAAGAAGAAGAAGGATGGAGAAACGAAGTCTTTGGAAAATAAAGACAAATGAAGTCAAAAACAACTAAAAAGAAGAAAAAGAAGCAAAGCAATATAATGAAAAGATGGACCAAATGCAGAAGTTCTAGGATATTGAAAAAAGATATTCAAGAAAGTTCAACTCTACAAAAATTTGGTATTACAAGAAAATTAGTAAAAATAAATGCTTTGTTTATGATGTCAATTTAAAGAAGAAGAAAACTGTATAGGCACAATATCATATATATCAGATACAAAGTAGGCTCATCAGAGTTATATATTCTAGAAACAATCAAAACGTATAGTAAAATACTCTCAAGCGAAAAAATCGAAAACACATCGAAAAAATGGGAAGCATTGAATATGCACCGTTAGCTCGTTGCCGCTGCCGCCTCTGCCACCAGTGGCACACGTCGATGACTCATATTTATACGGGCTGCGGGCAGCGCCTGCGACTCGTTGAGAAAATCAAGGCATATGGGCTGCAGATAACACCGATCGATCTGTATCCCAAAACAATATGCAATAAATGCATCGAAGTGCTCGAGGCAAATTATTTTTTTACAAATACGCTCAAACTGATAGCGAAGCGAAGCCAATCGGGATTTATGGAACTGTAGCTCTATTTAAAGAGCGAGTTCCGGGTATAATGAGCTTGAGTAGCTTTATGTAACAGGTAGTAGAATGAGTATTTCCTAGCCCTGTATTATTGATCCCTTTATCTTTTGTCTATACAGCCTGACGATTTCTCTTAGGAATCTCTCTAAATGCGCCCGAACTAAACTATTTTTTGTCTTCTACCAACGTCTAACTCAAAGCATGTAAGTAAAGAGCTTTTGAAAGCAGCTGTCAAGGAAAGGAATTTAATTTTATTTCAGTTCTTTCCCACCCCGTTTCAGCTGTGCACTCCAAGGCATGTGATCTATCTATTCTGTTCTATCTGTTCAAAATTTTGCTCTATCAACTATTCTTCGAATAAAAGCTTTGAGCACAATAGATCGTGCAGCTGGCAGATCTGAACAGCTGCACAGGACTTGTTTTTATTTTTGGTGGTCTATTCTATTCTCTTTTTTTTTTTTTTTTTGTTTGGGAGGAATTTCTAAGAAATTGAATTTGATTTGGTTCGTCAAGCTTTTACCTGGCCTAGCCACTAGCTGAAGCCCAACTCCTTTTGGAATTCTTCTATTCTATCGAATGAAATCTAAACAGAACTAGCTGAACCCAACCCAAACCCAACTCAAGCACTGAGAACCCAACTGAATTTGATGTTGTCCCATTGGATGTTGTTTGTTTTTTATATGTTTTATTGTTGTTGCTGCATTTGACACGCCTGTTGCTTTTATTGTGAGTGTGTGCATGTGTGTGCGTGTGTTATCAAGACAAAACTTGACCCACATACAAGTTTATTAACCGGTTTCTGGCAGCGCATCAATTGCCAGCAAAAAAAAAAAGAATACAAAATGAAAAAGGGTTGCAGAAATTACTGAGCAAATTCTTGGCTTAGAAGCACAATGGAAAACTTTGTAGTTGATAAAAAAAAAAAGAAAAGAAAAGAATGTTAAACAATGAACTTGTTTATGAATCAACTAAGCCAATAAAACTCAATAGAGTTTTCTTAAGGAAGATTTGCCTAAAAACTGTATGGAGCTTCTGTACACGAAATCGAGCCTCATAAAATATCGATATTTATCGATATAACAAAATTGCTGTAAGCAAAAACTAGTTAAATTTCTATATATCAAAAAGAAAAATTTATCGTTGCTTACGACAAGTTTAAGATACATATATTGATAAATATCTAATTTGAATAATAACATAAAATCGGTGAATTATATAGACAGAAGAAAAGATCTCAAAGAAAAGATCTTCACGATAAGATGACGAAATAAAAAAACTTGGGCGAAATTAAAAATATATATTAAAATATAAATTCATCTGAATTTTGTGATATTTTTTGGCTATCTAAGAGATAAATATCGCTACTTTATCTCTAAATAATAATGAGTATCTCAGAGTTGGTCGTTATAGATGCAAACATTGCTTTGTTTTGAAATGCTCTCTGGAGTTTTCAGGCTCCATGCTTAAGGCAAACAATATGCACACATAATATACATACATTTATACATTATAGATGTATATATTTATACATATATACACAGTTATAGGAATCCAATCGGGCATTCGCATCGACTATGCGCCATTACCCTAGTTAGCGGCAAATGCTGTGCGCCATTAAGGAAAGGAAAGGAGGGAGGTAGTCGATCCTATTCGATCTGATAGCTGACTTCGACCTCAGATCGCTGACGTTCTATAAACTCTGTGTGTGTGTGTGTGTGGGCGTGGCTTTGTGCCGATAGTGTGTGTGCGGGTGTGTGTGTGCTTCAATATGAAACAAAAATAAATAAATGAAATGAAATGAAAACAGCGCACAGCACAAAATGGAAATGTTTGTGTTTTGCGTTTTGTTTGTCTGTGGCAAGAATGCGTTTGACTCTTCTTCTTTTGCTTCTTTCTCTTCTACTTCTTCTTCTTCAGCCGCTTCTTTAGATTCTACATACGTATTCATGGAGTTCAACAAACTTTAATCGCACATTAACCGCTGGAATTCCAAATCGATGGAAATGAAAATCAAATCGACCCAAACGCACAAATCGCATCGCCTTAAAAAAAAATATATTGTTTATTTTCGGTTTTCTGTTTTTGCTTTAAGAAACATAGAATCTATAAACAAATGTGTGGGCGTATATATGCATAAAGTTCTTTGAAATATGATTTGATTTTATTTCAAACTCAAGCAATTGAGTTTCATGCATTTACAGTTAAGAAAATTCAGTTTTTAGTATTTTTTAAATATAAAACCAAATTATAAAACAGATTTTATTTAAAAAAATTGTTTTTTTTTTTTTTTTTTCAATATATTTGATTAGTTATTTATTAAATTATGTGTGTAACAATAAATATATGTTTAATTTTTTACTTTTATTTTTTATTATATTTCATTTTGAATTTCAATTTAAATTTTTAAACAGTATTTTTAAATAAATAAATAATGTCCGAAATATATATATTTCTCTATGGCTTCTCATGGCTTCAAAAACAAAGAAGAGCATCTAAAAGTGTTTTGAAAGTAGAATGAACTAGTTCAAGTAGAACTAGTTCATGAAAACCAGCACAGGAGTAATCAAATAAAAATAACTGGTTTTATTATTCATTTGATTGGTCGAAACAATAAAACTAATCAATCCCAAGAAATGTGCAATATTTACAAAATCCAGTTGGATTCGAATTATAAATTATATATGCAGACTATATAGATTGTAAAGTCATGCTATAAAAACTTATAAAACAGCACTTGAAAATTGCAAAATTTCAGTTTTTTTGTAGTTTAAAAGAAAATTAGAGTAAACTTAATTTGTAAAGATAAGCTCATATTTACAGTTTGCTTTTAACAATATTGAATATTATAATTGATTTTATTTTAAAATAAACTCATGAGAAAAAAATTTAAATTAATTTAAATCAAATATTTATAATTAAACTTTTTCGCTATCGATATATTCCGTCTCTCCTAAAATTGTAAACAAACAATTGATTAAATACATGGATAAACCCTAGCATAACAAATTGCCGTCACATTTGCTTCATTCACATTCACACGCATTTTTCGCTCAGTGTAATCATTGCTATTTGTATTTTTTTCTATTTTATTCAAAGCTGTTGCAATTGCAGCTAAAATTACTTCTTTAATTCGTTGTCACTTGGCAGCCGTGAGGCAGCTGACTGACAATCTAACTGCCCAACTGGCCGACTGACTGACTGACTGACTGACGTCTATTACCACATTCACACACACAGAGAGAGACACTCACACACACACACACACACACTGCGCCTCATAAATGGCTTCAGCGTGGATTCAAGTGCATATTTTTTTCGGTTAATTTGAATTGCAGTCGCACAATTAGGCGACCGCGTTAGGGTTTAGATACCCCTTGAAAAGCGACAAAAATAGGGTAGATTGATTGACGAAATCAAAAGATAGCTACACTCATAAAATATTTCGTTATATATATTGTAAATACAAATGCGTGATCATCGTGACGAAATGCGTCGAGCTAGACATATTAGCTTGTCCATATGAAGGCTTTGCTTTTGCTGTACAATTTCGATAACTCAGCTCATTGCTTTCTTATCGATAATAATCGATTTTTTTTCAAATTTACTATGGCTATATTGAATGATTGAGAATCCCAGGTATCTACTAGTCGAACCTTCTCAGCTGTGCCTAAGACTATTTCATAGTTCAGCGCGCTCAATTTTATTTTATTCTTTCTCGTCTTATTTTATTCTTATTTTAATGTACTTTGATATATACGTTTCGCTTTTTTTTAGTTTAAGTTAAGCTCACAAGAAGTGGATTGGCTGTAATTTAGTTGCAGGAATTAAATTAAATTCAATTACAATAAGCCACAACAATGCACTATGTGTGTGTGTGTGTATTCGTGTATGTGTGTGTGTATTCGTGTATGTGTGTGTGTGTGCACTGAGTGCAACTTCATTATGTGCATTTAACATAAATATTTTCAATTATTATGCGATTTAAAGTGCACTTGAGTACATGCACTTTTGTGGCGCACTGTTGAATGCGATTTTATTTGAAGTTGAGTCTCTTTTTCTTCTTCTTCTGCTTCTGCTTCTTTTGTATTTTTTGCAGTTTCCTTAACTCTGGCATTTTTTTCGGAAATCTCGTACATCTGTTGTCGCAATTTTACCAGAAAATTGGTTGACCCAGTTTTTTCTTTTTTTTTTTGCTAGTTGGGCGAGAGAGAGAGAGAGAGAGAGAGAGAGAGAGAGGGAAGGAGACGCAGCGAGAGAGAGTGAGGAAGAATGGATCTGATGCTCGCTTAACAGCTGGCTTCAAAAAAAAAAAAAAAACTATACAGAAGAAAACAAAACTTCAGATTGGCACCAAAAACTGCAACAAGATGTTGAAAGCTATCTGGAGCAGTTGCAGACTCCGCAAGGGGAGCCTGGGGCATGCGGCAAAAAGGGAGGCACGACCGCAAGAACAAGCTAAGCGAAGTCTGTGTGTGTGTGTGTGTGCTTGGCTTACTTTTTGAGAAATTCTACATATACATACATATGTATATGAAATTCAAATAGAGCTCTGCAAATATCTAAGGATTTTAAGATTCAGGCCAGCCAGTAAAAAGTTTCTGAATCCATGAGGCAAATAGATGTCGATTGCATATTACGTATACTCTAAACAATCAAATGCAGTCAGTAAAACATTTACGATTCCCACACAAAATACAAATTGTATAATTATAGCTTTATATAGCGTGAGCTATGTTTACAAATAGAAACTACAACAAATATTGTATATGAAAATCGTTTCAAATGCAGCTTATTAAACAGAAGCCAGTAAAACGTTTGTGAATGCAGAACAAGCATAAAGTCTGAGAGCTCTTGAATGTTCCTAAGCTCACAATTTGTATAAAATTCGCTTTCCTAGAAGAATTTCGCATTGGCTTTATTCACTTTTAAGAGCTGACTGTGGCCTTTATGATGCAGCTGCTGCTAGCGAAATGATATAAAGAACAGACACAGTCAGTGCCATAAGTATGTATACTATACAGCTTAATATATGTACAAGTATATACGAGCAGATATAATCCCCCCAGCGGCGACAAAATGCAGTCGTCGCAGTCACAGTCGCTTCGTCGTTAAACCTGCTCCTTACGCAGAATTTCTTAGCTTCACTTTTAATACACTGTCCACATGAGAAGGTGGGGTATATAGGTGGATCAATGTATCTGATGTATTTAGAATCTATTACTAGGAACTGAAAGCTTTGCTGATGTATTGATAATTTATTTAAAAATCTTACTATAATTTGAGATAAAACTAGTCGAGAAAGTATGAATCGGAAATACCTTGAACTACTGCTGATAAATTCAATTTCGATCATATATATATATTGTCTATATTTGCAATCAAATTTTAATTGAAAAAGTTTTTGTGCAACTTGAGAGCAATATAATTACCAAATATACTCCAGCTCAAGAACTCAAGATAATATTTGAAGATATTCTATTGCAAAGTGGAATAGAGCCTGCTTTAAGACGCTCAAAAAGGCAAATCTCTAGATCTTATAGGTATAGATCTATAGGTTTTATCGAAACTTGCTTGATTCAATTGTTTACTTATTATATATTTCATATAGTACCTAACAAATTGCATATTTTATATTCATATTTAATCTCATAACAGCGTATTGGGCAGTCGTTCACACCCGATCGCAAATGTTCTGACTTGTTTTGCTTTTTCCTTTTCTTTTTTTTTTATATTTTTATTTTTTTTATTATGCAGTTTTGCTGTTATTCTTAAGCAGTTACTGTATGAGAATGTGTTTGTGTGTGTGTGTATGTGCGTGTTGGTGTGTGTGCGTGTGTCCCAAATTTCGTAGGTGAAATTAAACGCCGACTGCAATTTCATGGCCTGTTTACATTTTGGCCAGAACTTCAACTGGACTCTTGTGCTTCGTGCTTCTAAGTGTCTCTTTTTCTCTGACATTGCTATCTCGTTCTAACTGTATAGATTTACCTAAATCAGGAATTGGGTCAACTTACCTTGTGGCATCAGCTAAAATGCAAGTCTTGGCCAGATTATCCGTGCTGGGCAAATCCGTTGAGGTTGTCGATGAGGAGCTGGTCGAGGAGGCAGAGGATGAGCTGTTGCAATTGCTGCTAGCTGCAACTGCAACAGTTGCTGTCGTTGCTGCTGTTGTTGCTGCTGCTGCAGTCGATGCGGCTGCTGCTGCAACAGTTGGTTCAATTTGCAGGCGACAATCGGCCACAATTTTGGCCAAATTGCGTCGGCTGGCTACCAACGGTAACTGCTCCATTTCATCCGTTGCGTTGTCCATGCTTTGGGCCAACAAATTCATTGGCAGCAACACCTTCTCACACTTGCTTAACGATCGAGTTGCTGCTGCTGCTGCTGCTGCTGCTGCTGTTGGTGGCTTCTGCTTGGCTTTCAATGCTTCAGCTGCTGTTGGAATTTTTTGAATTTTTATTTTGTTGTTGCCGCGCATCAGACTATTATTGTTGTTGTTGTTGCTGTTGCTGTTGCTGTTGGTGGCGGCAGCAGCAACTGCAACTGTTTCCGGTTTGTTCAATAGCAACAGCGATGTTGTTGCTGCTGGCAGTTGCTGTTGCTGCTGTTGCTGTTGTTGTGTGGCTGCTGTTGTTGTTGCTGGCAATATTTCTGCTGTTGCTGCTGCTGTTGCCGCTTTTAATGACTCCTCAACAACTTGTTCAGCTGCTGTTGTTGTCGTATTTATAATTGCCGGCTGCTGCTGCTGCTGTTGCTCCTCTTGTTGTTGTTGCTGCTGCTGCGTGGCAAGAGCGACTCCACCTTCTGGTATAATTGTTGCAAAAATTTGTTCGCCAAATATGAAAAGATCCTTGGAAATAATCATTATCACCTTTTTGTGATGTTTTTGGTGTTGTTGTTGTTGTGGCTGTTTCTTTGATTACGACTTAAATTTTAGCTGGATTTTTTTTATTTTTTATATATTTAGTAAATGTAAACTGTTTTTCAGAAACACGTTTTACGCATTCAACATATTTCGCTCGGATTATTCAATAATATTTTTTGTTGTATTCATTTCATAATTTGCGTGCTGTAAAAAGATGAAAAGAAAAGGAACAAGATTATAATAAATTGATAAGTACAAAAATGAAGCATTTAGTTGATTAAAAATGCAATTTGTAAGGTAAAAAAAAAAAAAAAAACATAATATAGAGGAAAAAATATTTAAAAATATATACATAAATTTAAAAACAAATAAACTTTAAAAAACGACAGCATATTTTTTAATATAATAAAATGTATCTAAAATCTGAAAAGTTTATTTTATTTAATTATATTTATAATTATAAAAAATATATATATATATATATTTGTTAAATCTTTGTAATTTCTTTGTTTTATGCAAGATTTTCGTTCCCAAATACTTAATATATTATTATTTTTTTTTAAATTATAAAATATGAATATACGAATTTAAAATAATTAATATACATACAAAATTTGGTCAAGAATATTTATATTTATTTTGTATATTCATATTCATTTTTAAAAGAATTTTCATAACAATAATACAATATTAATTTATTTTAATTTTTTATATTTTTTATTAGAAAATAAATATTTTCAGCTAATTTATAAATTTTATTATAAAACTAATTTAAATTTTACACATGCTAAAAAAAACAGTCGTTTATTAAGCAGGCTTCACTGTACTTTTGGCTATCTAGATTTGTAAATGTTATTTACTTGAAATAAACGAGTATGTCTTCTTGTTAAATATCATTGGCAACTAGTTGACAAAAAACTATTATTATTTTATTTTTAATATTTTTATTTGCGATTCTGGAGGTCTGCTTATTTACATTTATTTAGTTTGTTTTCTCGTTTGTTTTCTTTTTCTCGTTTCTCACTGCACTTGCGACTCGAGCTAACAAAATTGTATAAAAAAACAACTCTTTGTATCCGACAAAAATAAGTAAATGTATATACATATGTATGTATGTATGTATGTATGTAGAAGAAGTGTCTATAAAACTGCGTTCAATAATTTTTGTTGTTTGTTCTTTGTTCACAATTGTTGATATATTTATTTTTAGCACTCGCAAATAATCAGACAAAAACACTTTTTGGCGAAATCGCAGAAAATCAAATCAAATAAATGAAATGAAATAATTGTTGTCTAAGAGAGCCTCCACAAAAAAAATAAAAATGAGAGATGGAGAGAGCTAGAGAGTGCAGAGTGCAGAGATGCAGCGGCTGCGGCGTCTCGGTCTTTGCTTTAGTTACAATTGTCAATAAGCCCGCGCGAAACAAAGCGCCAGAGCGAAATGTCAGCTTACATTCTAGGTGTAGGTGTGAGAGTGTGTGTGTGTGTGCGAGTGTGAAACAAAATGTAAACATAGCAAAAACAACAAGCGAGAACAGAACACAGAAAAACAACAGCAACACGCACCCAAAAAAAAAAAGACGGCGAAGCAGCGAGGCGAATTGACGGCAAATCTCGTACGTTGTGGAATTGCAGGAAAGTTGCTCCGCAGGGGGGCGGGGGCAAACGATGGGGAGAACGAGTTGAGCGTATTAAAATTTTTTATTTAAAAATCAGCTGCGCTTTACAAACGCACAGCCATCTTTATATGCAGAATATACGTACATACAATATAAACACTGAAACGCGCGCGCATACACAGCAAGCACGTTGCGAGAGGACTTTTTTTATCTCACTTCTTTTTTATTTACTTGTTGCATTTGTTTGATTTGGAAACATTTTGGGCTGGAAAAAGCGCACTCTCTTAGCAACAACACATTGGAACACACACCCAGAACACGCGAAGCCGAGAACGAAACGAAACGTAACGAAAATATGTAAAAGATCTTTATTTGTGTTTTTGTTATTTAGTAGTGCATGTTGTGTTGTTACTGCTGCTACAACTGCGGCGGCGGCGATCGACTAACTGAATTGGAATTGAAAGCTGAACGGCGACTACGACAACGACAACGACAACAAACAAACTCAACGCGCCATTACGTACAACCAACTGCGGCCGATTTCGATCTCATACTGATCACCGTTAAACGTTGTTTCGACTGCGTCGGCTGCTGCTGCTGCTGCGGCTGCGATTGTGAAGCGTCGCAGTCAGCGTCAGTGAGAGCGCGCGCGCCCGTGCATGAATGACAAATTTTAACAGTGCCGTTCTCTCTCTCCTCTTTCTCTCTGTTGCGGGTACCAAAGTAGCGTGCGCTGCTGCTGCTGTTGCTGCTGCGTCTTCAGCCAATTGCACGTGCGTGTGTGTAACTCAAATGCGCACACTCTCTCTATGCCTCTCTCTCTCTGTCAATCTCTCTTTGATGTAAGCTTACAAGCGGTTTAAGAGTTCTGCTCTTCAGCCGCATACAATGTAATGTAATAGGACAGCTGCTGAGCGCGCTCTGTAATCAGCCATTGATAGCGTAGCCGTGTCGTCGTGTCGTAAACTCTTAACCGATTAAAGCAACAAAAGCTTTTATGAGGCTAACCAAGAAACAAAATAAGAACAATAAAACAAAAGCAATTTAAGTGTCGAGTCAAAAAAGTTGACTTGGTGATAGAAATTATGCTTAAGACTAAAACACTGAGCGAATATTATTTTTAATGTGATATTAATTTGTTAAAGTTAATATAGAACTGAGATGTTAACTATTTGGTTCTGTTTACTGAGATGTTAAGTTATCTGGGAAGTAGTTAAAAGATATCGTTTTTAAAGCTCATATCATTATTGATAATTATTATAACATTTAATTTTACAGTGTAGCTTATGGCTTGACACGTTTTGAAATTTGGTTACGTTTTTTTTTTTTTTTTTTTTTTTTGGTTAAGAATTATAACATTTCCGGCAGGCGTTGCCAAATTCCAGAAGTTGTTCACGAATTAGAATAAAAGTAAAATAAATTCAGTAAATGTATATTTTTTTATTTAACAAAGACACAGACAGTTTGCCATTAGGCCACAATATTTGTGCGTGTGTCTGAGCTTTGAGCTCATATGGCTGCTGTTAAAGCTTATCAGTCATTAAACTTGACAATAGAGAACAACGACGGCAGCAGCAGCAGCAGCAGCTGAAGAGAGCGCAACGTATACGCAATGCGTGCCTGTGTTCTGTGTGTGTGGTGTGTGTTAGACTGTGTGAGCCGCTATATCAGGAAGCTAAACCAAAAAAGAACTAGACGCCTATAAAATGTGTCAGCTGTTTTGCAGCTTTCAGTGCGTGAAAGCCCAATAAAGCAAATAAATATCTTAAAAAAAAAAACAATTTACAAAAAATGGCGCTCAACATGTGGCCAGCAGGCAGATAAAGCTAATAGGCCTAGCACAGATCCGCTTTTTAATCATGATGATTCTTCCATTTGATATATGTATGTGTGTGCGCATATCGAGCGCAAAGAGTGCGCTATTTAAGTTTATGGCATGTGCCATAAACATTTGCTTTACGCACACACACAAATGCACGCATAGAAATATGTTTTTTTTTCTTCATATATTTTTTTCGTTCTAATTATGTGTGCGCGGCCATTTGTGCGTGCGACTACTGCTGTCGTTGTTGTTGTTTTGCCGTTGCTATTCTTCCTCTGTTTCTTGCGTTGCTGCTTCTCTTCTATGAGTGTCGCTGGCAGCGAAAACACACACACACACGCACACATGCTCACGCATACGCACTTGCTCTTAACCTTGAAAACTAAACGCACGCAGCTTGGCGATCGTCTGTGCGTATGTATGTGTGTGCGTGTGAGTTTCTGTGTGCATGCGTGCATGTGTGTGTGAGTATGTGTGTGTGTATTTGCTGTACAGCTCTTTTCGACTGCGCTGATAACATTTTTGTTTTGCTTTCTTTTCTTCTTTCTTTTTTTGTGCGTTCATTGCCCGCACACACACACAATCACACAGTCACGCACATTTATTTGTTATTTATTTGCGCACTTTGCCGAACTTTTTTCTATAGTTTTATTATGCGTTATATCTTGCAAAAATTGTCTCACTTTGGCAAATTTTGTTTTATAATTTTCAGAATTTTTCCCCCAAACAAAACTGTTCTCTCTTTTTGGTCAGCAATCTGCGTATTTATTTTGTATTATTATTAACGTTTAACGAACTCTTATCGGTCGCAATTTCTCTTTATTTTATTTTTATTTATTTTTTATTTCTTTCTCTTTTACTGCACCAGCTGTAATGTACAGTTAAGGTGTGATTCACGATTAATTCTATATATCGTTCGCTTTACTTCTTCTTTACCATAATCATTGCCTAAAAAATTTTCGTTTCATACAAAGAGCTGGCGGCGAGATTGTGTCGCGGGACCTTGAACTTAACCCATATATTGCTTTAGATTTGGGGTCAACAACTTGAGCGATACGCGATCAGCACTTCAGGAAAATGAAGCAATGGAAAGTGCGATCTATATCTACTGATTTATATATATTTTATTAAATTTAAAATATAACATTTTTAGAAGATTTAGTTATTTTTTGTTGTTCTATTGAAATAATACATTTTTATACATATTTGAAATATTTTTAATGTAATTGATTACATAAGAAATTTGTTGTTTTCAAGAAAGATAATGAGCGTAGCTTTAGGTTTTTAATATTTTTTTTTTTAAAGTAACATATATTAAAGAGAATATTAAAAGAATATTATAGCCAATATTATATTTTTAAACTACTTAACTATTTTATATAAAATTCGAATCAATTATATTCATTGGCAATTTTTTCGTTTTTTTTTTTTAGCATTAATTTAAATATTTTCTGGGGTCGCCTTAAAGTATGCAACAAACTTTTTAACCGGAAGTAAAAACATTTAAATATTTAAATAAATATGCTTTGTATACATATGTGTGAATGTGTAAAGGTAAATGTGTTTATTAGGCTTCTTTATACTACTATATTTTATTATATTTTTCAAGTAGCATCTTCTTCTTTTTCTAAAAATATTAAATAAATGTATTACAGAATAATATGAATTCGTATTATTAAAACATTTGCATATTTTACATTTCATTTCAGTACAGGGTAACTTCTAGTCCGGCACTTGTGCCCAGAGAGTTTTACTTGTTTTCGTTTTGATGTTAATCAAGTAGGTGTTTCTATGGACTTCTGGATGAAAATGTCGAGCAGCCTTTTCATTAGCCGTTTGAGCAGTATGAGCGTGTGCGTATTATATTTTCTAGTCCCATAAACACTTATCAGTTGTAAATAAGCCAGGATCCGCGTAATCGTTCCAGGACATTCCTCTCCTTCTATACTTTTTTTTAAACTTTCTTACGTAATTTCCCACTAGCCGTCCAGATGAGAATGGAGGAGCCAATCGTGTCCATCTATGACATGCTGATGAAGCGCTATCGTCAGCAGCGCCGCGACGAGCTGCAGCAGCAGCAGCAGCAGAAGGAGCCTCTACCCAATCGTCAGGGCTCAACTCAGCTGGAGTCACAAGCAGCGGCGCAACCGAATTCTGACAA
>JAUESP010000001.1:0-30132 GCA_030914335.1 Drosophila borborema | reverse complement strand
TCCTAAGTAAACCACTTTAACATTTATGAGGCGCTTGGACGAAGTTTGCATGGCTCGGCGCATAAAACAAAATCTTGGACAGCTTAGGGCCGGGCCATCTATCAGCCATAAAAGCGTCCCAGAGCATTGGCAATAACTGTGTGGCGTTTCATAAATAGTTTTATGCACTGAGCATAAAATAATGCTGCATAAAACATGAAAGTTGCAATCAGCCAACCAGTCAAGTTTGTGCTGTACTCGCTCGCCCCAGACTTTTGCTCTTTAAAGTGCGATTCACAGTCAAATTTCAACAGTTTATACAATTCGTTCGCATGGCTTTGAATCGGGTGAGCTATGCAATGAGCAGGATCTGCCATGTCCTTTTAGTTTTATTGTTTTTACCGCTGAAGGCGTTGAGGCATTGGAATTTCGTAAAAGCCGCAGCAACCAAAGCAAAACAAAACAAATAATGCCAACAAAAAAAGGAAAAGGATAAATATAATGAAATCAAAAACAAAGCACAAAAAATAGCAAACGAGAAACAAATAATAAAAAATGCGTTGAAAGTTTCATACGGTTTTTCCTTCTTTTTTTTTTGTGCCTTTACAGGAATGTAAATGGGAGTGACAAGGACGAAAGGATTCTTCCGGCAGGCCGAGCAAAATTTCATGTATATACATACATATATATATATATACATATATATATATATATATATATATATATATAAAAGCTTAAGCATGAAATTCAACTGAAATATAAAAATGGGTTGCCAACCAAATAGGATCTGTGAATAATATATATGCTAAGGTGCAAAGCGAACAAAGCCTATTACAAATGGATTGAGTGGGAAATGAAATCGAATCAAATAATACTAAACATGACTTGAAAATAAGTTATGATTGATATCGAAAATATAGATTATATATAGAAAGATTATATAAGGATTTCATAAAAATAACCCTATACTCGTTATTTATGAACTATTTTATCTGATTTGTATATTCAGTTGTTTTTGTAGCTGAAAAATTAACCATTTTTAAATTCCAATTGTCCATCGAGTAAATACTTTTTGATGTGTGCAATGTGGTTCGTTATTTGTACAAAGAGCAAATAATTTGGTCATTTTTATAGCAAACATTTGAGTGGATGTTTGACCTGTTTATATATGCAAATATATTATGTAGCTGAGTCAGGTGGCTCTGGGGAAGCCCTGCCCTTTCATAACCTTAGTCTTCCAGAGAAGCCAGATATATAAAATGCAGCAACTACTACTTTGAATCTCAATTTAAATAAAACAAAGATCATTCGTAAAACCTCAACTTGAGGAGCATCGTATAAGCAACGGTTCTGTAGCCCATATTAAATCAAGTTTTGATATAAGCTCTTCACATTTTAACTTAATGTTTGACTGTGGCAAACAAAAAGTGTTTTCATGTTATCAATTATTTTATTATGACCAATGATATCTTGAAAACATGATCAATTTCCGTAAGCTAAAATACAGAATCGCCAGGCAGATAATATTTGCATGCAGATATTCGAAAACATCTAAAACTGTTCGAAATACTCACCAAGCTAAGCAATTGATGCGATGCTGCTCAGGTAACCACAGTGACAACTATTGATGTTGTCTGTCTTTTGTTTGAAGGACTTTGAATACTTAATATGCAGCACGCTTGCAGAGCAGGGAACAAGCACAGAGAGCTAGCTACGTGCATGGATACGCGGAGATGCATATAATTGTATTTATGTTTATATGGTTTTATTTATGACACTTAATTTGATTTTTATGTACTTTGATTTCCATTACGCAAAAGCAGATTTGCTCCTGTTGAATGGGAGGATATGGTCATAAACAATACGTTAGTATGTATGTGAAGTGCTCGACCAATAAATGTATTAAAACGACGCGTCGACGCAAATACAATTTTATTTCATTTGATTTTATTTCGATTCGTTTCGTTTCGTTTCGTTTTGCTTTTGCTTTTCCCTTTGCTTTTGATTCATTTATTAAATTTTTCGCAATTTGCACGTGTTCTTCATTGTAATTTCTGTGGGCGTGACGGTACCGAAATTTTCAGCATAGAGAATAAAAATATATAAAAAATCTCAGCAGACGATACCATATAAAGAATTTCTCGTTTTTATTTGCTGTTTAATGCCGACGCTGCAGCGCGCTGTTGCGATGCCACGCAGCTTAAATCAAAAATTCTTGAGACCTCTTCAATTAAATTGCCTGAAAATTGATGCCGTTCGCCCCTCGTAGGCAGCGCTCAGGTCCTGTGGTTCTGCTACCAAAATTCGTAATGAATTTAAATGAGCCAACGTCGGCTGCTGAGGTATTTACTCAATGCTTGCTTTCATTATTTCGGTTATTTTTATTATTATTATTATTTTATCTGCTAGTGACGCGTTTAAGTTAATTATTTTAACCGGTTGGCAATCGGACTATAATTGCGGTTTTTAATGTCTTTAACTCTTAAGTTTAATTATGTAAGCATGCGAAACCCCGAGGACAAATAACACAACAAAAATGCAAATTAGGTAAGAAACAAAAATATATAATAGTAGCAAGGGTAAAACATATATACATTACATGTAAACAGTAGAAACAAAAAATATATCATATTTATAAAGATATATACATAACATTAATACTTAAATAATAAAAGTAAATAAACAAATAAAAATTCTCTTTAATAAACAAAAATAAATCATATTTGTAAATTCCGAGGACCTCAATGATGATATTTAAATATTATTTCTAAAAAACTAAGCGTTATGGAATTAAACAGAAACAAAACTTGTTATGAAGGTCTAATTTAATAGCATTAGAAATTGTCTAAATGTGTCATTTCTTAGAATTTCTTTGCTTTTCAAAAATCGGACTTGTTAGCAGTTATAAAAAAAAAGAATAAATTTAATAAAACCAAAGTGTTTCGAAACACTCTTCAAATGCATAAGCATTTTTTCTTTCGACCATCTCGTAAGTACTTTATTGATTAAAACTATTCTCTAATCTCTTTAAGTCAAGTAGTACAAGTTTGTCTCTAAACCTTAAACTTTAAAGCCCTCAATTCATAAGTAATTATAATTGAAAAGCCTTTGCAATTTAGAGTAAGTTCTTTTTATTTAACAAATGTATTTAGCTTCTTTTTGAATGCTCACTTTAAGTTTATTTTAATATTTAATAGTTCACTATTTGTTTTGATTGAATTTTAATTTAATTTAAATGCTTTTTTTTTCTGAGTTAATTTGAAGTCACATCACTTTTACCATAAGCTAGAGAATGCGCGAGGACGACCTTACGCCGCGAGCAACGACTGGTAAATGACAACTTGGCCCACTTGTCCAGACCACAGCTGGTGCATAGAGTAGTTCGTTTTATTTATTTCTTTTGTTTGCTTATTCAAAACTAACTGCGACTGCGAAACGCACTATGAATACGAAGCGACACGCAACTGAGAAGAACTGAGAAGCAGCAGCAGCAGCAGTCCAGGCGTAAAGAGGAACCGCACGCGACGTGCAACAGCCGCCAACTGATGGCTTTTTATCTGGCAAAAGCAGTGGCTGTAGCAGCATTGCTAGTAGCCCCAGTAGCCCAGTAGCCCAGTAGTACACACATCGCACCCACACCCACGCACATGCAAAGCCGCAAATACGCTCACACATACATCGGCCAGTGCGACACACACATTTATTCGCTTACAACAGTAGCAGAAGAGGTGCGACATACACACAAACAAACAAACAGCCTGTTGGTTGATAACAGTTTTCGAAATTCAAAAAATTTTCGAATCTCGAAATTGTTGTCAGCTGCTGCCACTGCTGCTGCTGTTACCCAAGGAGTGTAGCACACACACACACACACACGAACCCTGTTTGTTGATAACAGTCTTCGAAAATTCGAATTCGAATGTATATTCGAAATTAGAAATCGTCGTCAGCTGCTGTTGCTGCTGCTCAAACAGCGGCCAATCATCAACAATAAGCTACAAGGTTCAGCATGTTGCATATGCCTCACGGCCCCAGTGCCTGTAACAATTTCAGCTGACGCATGCGCCGATAAGTAGGCAACAATTCATAATGACAACGTTCGCTATCAACGCCTTGCAAGTTGGCGCCTCTTTTTGCGCGAATGCTCACGTTTACTGTTTGTATACCCTGGGAACAATGGGGATGAATGTGTATATAAGCTCAAGATTGGAACTATGCAGATATATTAAATTTAAAATTATATTGCCATAAATTTATAAAAATATAAATACTGTTTAAATAGAATTAATACTATAATATTGAGCACGTATGACCATTGAAAATAAATTTTTCAACTTTATAGTTTTTGTATTAATTCATTTAAACTGTATTCAATTTATTTAATTGCAGCAACCTTTGATTGTCAAATCAAATTCTATAGTAAAGACTAGTGCTAGGGTATTTCGCAGTCGACTTTTCAGCCAGCTTCAAGCAAGACTCTTCTGTTTCTTATGACTTTTTTTCTGCCACCACATTGGGTTATTATCTTTATTGTCGTGCAATATTTGGTTGGTTGTGAATGGAATTAGTCACCAGGCCAGCAGCACTTGACTTTGCCACCGGCCTCAAGTTCATGTGCCTCTAGGACATAAATGAATTATGCCAAAGTTTTTAATGAAGCTCTTAATGTCGTGGCAATGGCACAACTGACCCAATTGTGAAGTGGTCTCTAAAATAGACCAGCGATAAGATAAGCCTGAAATATGAAATATGAAAGCACCTCTTACAGTTATAAATAACCATATTTAGTGAAAGTAGAAATCATTTTTAGATGGGAATGACATTTTAAGAGCAAACTCATTTAAATTAATTTAATTTAATATATATACATATTTCATATTGTCTGGCGCTTCATTCACAAGGTGAAAAGAATTGAAAATATGCTCAGGCTTAAACACACCTTCTAAACTGGTCTGGTCACAATTTCGATTACTTTTGCTCTCCTCAACAAACAGATTTCTTAAGTTTAGTGAATGGATATTGAGCAGTCGGTGACGGCCTACTGTTTTATTATAAAATAATATTATGATCCCAGATCTGTTTTATTTATAGAAAAATATATAATTTTTTTTTAAAGAATGCTGTGAAATATGAAAATAAGAATATTTTTTGTATAATATATATTTTATATATTATATTAAATATTAATTACAAATTAAAATATTATTAAAATTACCATTTCAAGATTTCAATTAAATTATTAAAAATACTTATTATATACTTTACTTTACTAATGCTTTCAAGACTTTCATTTGACTTTTATTATTTTGCAGAGTTTTAAATGTCTCATTTTAGTTGAAAATATTTAGAGCTTAATATTTGTTGGTGAGAAATTCTAATTGTGTGCACAGCTATTAACTGAATTGCTATCAAACATTATTTTTTATGTATTCGCTCATCCTCTGTTGACCAATGCATTGCCCCAAACATAATCCAAAGCTCAGCTGCATTTACTGCCAAGGGTCAAGTGTGTGTCGTTGCTTGTGGAGGGCTTTAATTTCTACAATAACCACTAACATTTCCTAACATATCCAGCCAGCTGAGAACATCTGGGGTAATCAGCAATTTCAGTACATCGGAAATTGAAAAAACGAAAACTAAAACTGGAATAAAAAAAAAAAGAAAAACTGAAACTGAAACTGAAAATGCATGTAAGCTGAACATGAGCCACAGCAGCAGGCATCTGTGGCTTGAGCTGTGTTATGTCTGTTATCAATTGCCTAAGCAAGTGCACACACCAACACTCATACACACACACACACACACACACACACACACATTAAAAGTAGACAAGGAATAGCGTGGAAAAGATGCTATGTATGTGAGAGAAGGGAGAGTGGGAAAAAATAATAAAGCATAAATGCCATTTGACCTTGTCTGGCAAACAGAATGTCAATTGGGTGCGCTGTGGAGCAGAGGTTTTTGCTGTGGCACGACCCTGGTCGCAGGTTGGCAGAACAACAAATTGAGTGATGCCCTTTAATGATGACTGGGTACGATGCCAACTATGTGTCACAGCTGAGAGATTGTTTTTGCATATTGATTAAATGTTGGCAGAGCCCAAGAAGAACAAATAAGAACAAAAATAATAATAATAATGATAATGAGCTAGCATCGAACACCGCGCCACCCAATTACCACTCTTCCGTCAGCGCAATTTATTAGACAATCAAGTTGAAAATCAATTGAAGTTTTATTTTAGTGCAAGTCTTTTGTGTATTTCAATTATTACCAGAACTCAGGAAATTGCGTGTTTGTCCTGGTCAATAATTGAGGTTAAGCGAGCGAGTAAGCGCCATAAATGATATTAAATTGTTTATAGAGCAAGGCTACGACTGGACGCTGGACATGTTTGAAATATGAGTTTTTATGAAAAACTGCGAGGTGAATGTGACGTAATCAACACAAATACTAAAACACTTAGTTCTAGCATGCAAGCAAAGCAAGCTTCGTAAAGTTTACATGATAACATGAAATGTAAAATATTATCTTCACATTTTAATCTTATGAATTTTCGAATTTATAAGAGTTCGCGCCTTAGTTCACTCCAAATGCTCAGTGATACAAAATTTTCTATATTTTTATGTGGCAACTCTACAAACCAGGGATGCAATTAAGTGAAATAAAATGTGCGGAAATCATACAATTATATGTTATACTGTGCAAATATGCCCACAAAAGACAAAGGCTTCTGAAACATTAAATCGTATATTTCGATAAATATATAGTACGCACCATCAATAACGTTATCGATATCACTGGTCGACTATTTGAATGACTGAACAACACTACCCGCCAGTTGTTTGTTTTGTTTGTACCCGTTTACAACGACGACGGCTGCAAGGTGAATGAGTTTTGCGTAAAATATTATAAATTAACAGCTGCGCGTGTGCATTTATGTGTGTACACATACATATAATTACAAATTCATTATCGCTATAAAACAGTCGGCGCCAATGCCGGCAGCACTGACTTTGGATGCGGGCGCCAATGCAAAATCATATTTTTGCACTAGAGCAAAAAGTGATAAACGGTGAAACATAAACAAAAACGCTGATAAGCCGCACCGCTACTGTCATTATCAATGTACGGCGAGTCGGTCATTTAGCAATATTCCTTCGTGTCAACGAATGCAACAACAAAATTATCAAGTTAAACTTGTTGAGCGAGTTAAACGCCCAAGAAACTACCAACAATGGTGAAAATTTTTAATACTCTGCCCGCACTGCTGCGACAGCGACGCAGCCACTGACCTTTATTTGACTTTTACGCTGCCTGTCTCTGCGCTCGGCAATGAACAAACAAAAATACATACAGTGCCTGCCACACATACAGATGTTGTGTATATACCATTGCGTTGTGCGGCTCCCATGTGTTGTTGTTGTTGTTGTTGTTGAAGTTCTTGCAGCCGCTATTGGTGACGTCGCCGGCAACGGTTCCGTCGACCGCGGCAGGCCATGGCAAAGGCAAAGGCAAAGGCAAAGGCGAAGGCGAAGAGGAAGACGAATAAGACTGCCGCGCAGCCCAAAGTTCGAATATTTGTGTGTGTATGTGTGTATATGTATGTATGTATGTACGACATATTTATGTATGTACGTACACATATTCAGGTTGCGCGTGCAAGAGACGCTTCGTCTCACAGTTCACACTCATCAGTTGAAATAAAAATTAATTCAATAAAACCGTAAGCAAATTGAGCAAGTGCCAAACGAGGACCAATCGAAATACACTTTTATTGTCAAATCTTTCGTAAACATGTAAATTCTTTTTATTTGTTGTTTGTTCACTTGACGCCCACACACTTTTACTTTCGATTAGCTGCGGCCTGCTAATTACTAAATTATCATTGTTATCAGCTTTTGATTGCCGTTAAACAATTCAGAATTTTTCTTACAAATGTGAATTCTTTTTGTTTGGGACTTGTTAAGTGTGTAGGTCCACCCATCACTGACCAAAAAGGGACTTCAATAGAACAAATGAAGATGCACGGATGAAATTCATTGGAAATTCTGGGAATGAATTGCATAAATCACACCATAAGAGACGTTTTTAACTAAGATAATTGAAAATGTTCCTCCACTGAAAATATGTATTTTATTATATTTGTATCATACGAAATATTACACTTGAAATCTAGAATTTGTATACATTGAAAATGGGAAATAAGGGTATAATAGTTTTGTGAAAAAGTATGTAACACACAGAAGGAAGCGTGGCAGAACCCTTAAAGTATATATGTATGTACATTTGCATATTCATGATCAAGGTAGAGAGCTGTCATATTACATGTATATTCTAATATAACTCATCCTTATCCTTATACGAAATTTTGCGGTAGGTTTTGTAATTTTCAGATTTTGGATACCTAGAGTAAACAGAAATGACAGAACATCTATTATGGTTTTAAGTTAGGTAACACGTATTTTTGAATATACATATGCATGTAGGTATACCATATAACATTAAAAAATATACAATACAAAAAACAAAGCTCAGGATTTGAAGTAATATTTACATATATCACAAGTATCGTGAAGATTTAAATGACCTAATTCAATTTTATATGAAATTAAAAAATATATTGAATAATATTTGGTAGCAAATTGGAAACTCAATATATTTTCAGTCATCAGTTATTTTGGAAATATTTCCAATAACTAAAAGAATTTTTTGCAGTGCAACAGATTATTTGAAATATATAATTTATAATAAAGCCACTATATATTATACTTGAAGATGCCATATTTCTGAGCTATCGTAGTTATTGTTAAGCATATATGTACGTGCATACATATGTACATATGTCTACAAGGGTATTGTCTATTCGGTGCAATGGAAATACAAAAAAAAAAAATAATAAAAATTATTTGCTAAAACATTTGTCATGACGTATTCAGGTCTAATCGTAATACGTTTAGTTAGTAGTTGGTGAAAACACTTGCTGAAAATTAAGTGAATAATAATAGCTCGCTAAACGACTTTACGCTCAGCTCCAACCAAAATTATAATCTGAATTTCAGAATGAACCAAACAATTGATGATTGTGAAAGCCACTATTAATTTATTGTTGAAGTTAATCTTACATCTGTATATGTATATACAAATTATATATTTATTCAACTGTTTTTCGATATGCTCCATTTAGTGTTACATAATTTGCAATATGCTAAGATACAAAATCATTCAATGACGGAATTTTGTATATATATTTGAATGGACCTTTAATAGTAGCATATATAAATACCCATAAATATGTATACATATATATTTATGAAGAAATTGGCAGCGTCAGCTATTTTCTTAGCTCATTACCAACCCACCTAAATATAGCAGCTCCCATTGGCGAATTATGGACGAGAAATGAACAACAACGACCACGATGACAAAGTCAGGGCCATTGGCAGGCGGGCGCGAAGTTACATGCGTTGTTATCAATTGTCAACTATCAGTTCGAAGGTCGAAGATTGGGGCACTCCTCCAAATTGTCAATTGCCGTGCTGTTATACCCTGCAGTCAATGAAAGTTGTTGATAAAAATAAAGTAAAGTTCTATGACATGCTTGATATAACATAAGATATCGCTATTGATATATGTACGTACGTTTACGAGAAGAGTTTAGATATCTGCAACAGCAACATTACAGAGGATTCTGGGTATCTCCTAGTCAATCATTCGCATCTAAAGTGTCGTGTTTGGTGTCGATGATAATGTTAACTCTAGTGTTGATGTTGATGATGCAACACGAACAGACGGCGCACTGCTCAGGCTTACAGATTGCAACTTTACTGCTTTGTAATCTGGGTCAAGCAGCAGCTAAATTTAGTTGGAATTATCAGTACGTTTCGATTACCTGGACTAGGAGGTTGTCTGGGAGCTGGCACAGCTTTATGATAATGCGGCGCCAGATGTCCTATCGTTTTGAAGATCAAGATGCTTCGCCGATGGCCTTGAGGGTTACATAATTATAGCATATATAAAAATTCTTATTGAACTTTTTTTTATTTATTTTGTTGGAAGCTGCCAAGCTTTTTCGGCAACTCTGGCTCCAATCATTTACGAAGGCACAAAATAAAAAGCCAATACGATTTAATTTAGCTTATTATTTATTAATTTAATGCCGAGTCCGTGATATTTGTTTAGGCAAAGTTAATTGTATGCGAAAAGATAAGAGAGATGTTGCGCGCTTGCAGACAACTTTCGTACAGAATTAGAGAATTTAAAGAAAAAAAATTACAAGTATAAGCAAGTAAAAGGAAGGCGAAAATTACATATGTATGTCTGTTATGCTTTCTTATGTGTATGAGTGCATTAACAGCGAATGAAATGATATAGAGAATAGACTAATTTAAGAGAAACTTATTTAAGAGTATTTATTAGCTGCTGCGCCGAACATCCTCCCCCCCGTTGAAAGACCAAGTCTTTCAACAGGATCATCAACCGGAAGGACGCACAGCTTATTGACAGCTCGACGTGTAGTTCCAGTGGGCGTACGTAGAACAGCAACTCTCACGACACCATCAGCTCCAGCAATGATCTCAACGACCCGGGCTAATGGCCATTTCAAAGGTGGCAAGTTTTCGTCTTTCACGCATACGACATCGTTGACTTTGATAGAAGACTGCGGGGTGCGCCATTTTCCACGCTGTTGGAGAATGGTGAGGTATTCATCACTCCAGCGTTTCCAAAACAACTGCTGTATGTACGTCATGCGTTGCCAGCGATCAAGGCGATTGTGGTCCAACCCAGTTACGTCTGGCTCGGGGAAACTGATGAGTGGTCGACCAATCAAGAAATGTCCTGGAGTGAGAACTCCAAGATCATCGGGATTTTCTGAAATTGCAACAAGAGGACGAGAATTGATTATGGCCTGAATTTGGCATACCAAAGTGCGCAGTTCGTCGAAGCCAAGAAGTGCCGATCTCATAGAGAGATATAAATGTTTTTTAGCTGTCTTCACTGCTGCTTCCCATAGGCCGCCGAAGTGTGGCGAACGAGGAGGTATGAACTTCCAATCGAAGCTGTTGTTGATGCAGTAGTTGTGGACTTCAATGCGATGTTCCTGGCTCAACAATAGGCGCCGCAAATCCGCCAACTCGTTCCGTGCACCCACAAAGTTAGTAGCATTGTCAGACCAAATGCATTTTGGAATGCCACGCGTACCAATGAAACGCTTGAGGGCGCCCAAAAAAGCAGCTGTCGAAAGATCCTTTGCGAGTTCCAACCATACAGCCTTGGTTGCGAAGCAAACGAACACGCAGATGTAGCACTTTACAGAGGCTTTGTTTCGTCCATCAGGCTTGTAGTAAAAAGGACCACAATAATCCACTCCAGTGACTGTAAATGCCGGTGAGCACTGTGCACGATCCTTGGGCAAGTCCGCCATTATATGCTCAACGAGACGAGGCCGAGATCTGCAGCAAATTATACATTTTCGCAATGCTCGGGCAACCGTTTTCATGCCACCTATGGGCCAGAATTGCTGTCGAATTATTCCAAGCAAAGCCTGCGGTCCTGCATGGTGATACTTCTGATGAAAATGCGAGATTATAGCGAAGGTTAGGGGATGCTCTTTGGGCAAGATAATTGGGTGGCGCGCATCGAAGCCGAGAGTAGAGTGTCGCAAACGACCACCGACTCTAAGTAGACCAAAATCATCCATAAATGGAGAGAGCGAAAGAGTGGAGCTTGACGAATGTATATTCTTTCCATTCTGTAGGGCAGAGTATTCTGGCTGCAACTGAGTTCTTTGAAGAAGACGGCATAGTAGGAACGATCCCTGACGAAGATCGTCTGATGACAACTCAGCTGACTTTATTTTTCTGATAAATTTGTGAATGTAGCCAAAAATGCGCTTCATTATTCCGAATGAATTTATGTGTTTGAATGACAAAGAGATATCTACGTGCTCAGCTGAGAATAAAACCTTTTGGCGCATTTCAGGAAGACATGCTTCAGACAAGCAGTGCCTTGGCCAATAACATTTCTCCTTTTGCAAGAAAGAAGGTCCATGCATCCATAATTTTGAGTGCAAAAGTTCCAACGGTGCTGCTCCCTTGGATAACATATCCGCCGGATTCATCTCGGTTGGCACGTAATGCCACTCCATGCCGATCGTGAGCTGCTGTATGGCACAAATCTTGTTAGAGACAAACACATTGAATTTGGATGGCTCTTCCTTTAACCAAGACAAGACCACGGCTGAATCTGACCAACAATGCATCTCACACTCGAACAAGTTCATTTTGTTTATTTCGCTTACCAAGTTCGCAAGCAGAAATGCAGCGCATAACTCAAGTTTAGGCACAGTAAGAGTCTTTAGTGGGGCGACCCTGGCTTTGGAACAGAGCAACTGAACTTGAACAGCATTCTTCGATGAGCGAACATAAACACAAGAGCCATAAGCCTGAAGACTAGCATCGCAGAAGGCATGCAGTTCGACCCTTGCTTTAAGTTGGAGTACATAACGAGGAAATACTGCATGGCTCACTTGCTGAAAGTCCTTACAAAACTCGCTCCAAGCCGTTTCCAATGGTTGCGGTAAGCTCTCATCCCATTGCAGCTTGTCTCTCCACAGGCGTTGCAAGATGATTTTGGCCCTAGTTAAAGTTGGTCCGATCAAACCTAACGGATCGTAACATCGCGCAATGGTTGATAAAACCGAGCGTTTTGTGTGTGTGCCAGTATTAATTTTGGGCTCGAAAGTGAACACGAAGCTGTCCTTCCGAGGCTCCCAGATGAGTCCAAGTGTTTTTGTCACATCGCTGCCGTCGTCGAGTTTGAGAAAACTCTCCTGCTCAGTTTCTGGAACTCCGCGAAGTATATCAGTTGAGTTAGAGCACCATTTTCTCAATTTAAAATTTCCTCGGTCAAGAAGATTTGTAGTTTGTCGCATCATGTCTCGAACTTCTTCAACTGAATTGCCTCCTGATATCAAATCATCAACGTAGAAATCTCGCAAGACAGTTTTAGATCCTAATGGGTACGACGAAGACTCATCCATTGCTAGTTGATGCATTGCACGAATTGCCAAAAAGGAAGCGGGTTTGGTTCCATACGTGACGGTATTCAATTTGAAAACTTGAATATCATGGTCTGAAGAGTCTCGCCACAAAATGCACTGAAGCATAGAATCAGGCTCTGAGACTTTAACACACCTATACATTTTACCGATATCTCCTGTAAGTGCAATGGAAAATGTGCGAAAACGAACGAGCGTGTTAAACAATGTAGCTTGAATAGTCGGTCCTGACATAAGCAAATCGTTTAATGAGAGCCCAGATGTGGTAATGGCTGAGCCGTCAAAGACAACTCTCAGCTTTGTTGTCGAACTCTCTTCTTTGTATACGCAATGATGGGGTAAGAAATATTTGCATTTATTGATATCTGCGCTGGGCACCAGTGACATATGTTTGAGGTCAATATATTCCTTTATAAATGCTGAATATTTCTCCTTGAGAATTTCATTTCGAGCGAATTTACGCTCCAAGTTTACGAGTCGACGCTTGGCCTGCAAATAAGAGTCGCCCAAAGATTCGACGCCTAGCTTTTTTGGCAAGCAAACTGAATATTCCCCTGATGACAATCGACGATAGTTTGCGATGAAATGCTGCTGACAATGGAGCTCCTCGGTTGTTACCTTGGCTATAGGCTCGAAGACGTGCTCCACTTCCCAAAATTGACGCACTAACTCATCAAGCCGAGTGCTGTGATTAGTGTCATCCGAAGCTCTTTGGGTTGCGATGAACGATGAGAGTTTGGGGGCTGATTGCCCGCCACCTGACACGATCCAGCCGAGTTGAGTTTTCTGCAAAATTGGTAAACCAGGTGCTAACAGAATTTGACCAACACACAACAGCTCGAAGAAAAGACCAGCTCCGATGAGAAGATCAATCCGTTGTGACTTATGGAATAAGGGATCAGCTAGCTGTATGTTTGAGGGTATATTCCAACTATTAGTAGACATTGACATCCCAGGCTGATTGTCAGTAATCATTTGGGCAACGATTGCAGTGATAGTAGTAGAATAATTTGAAATCCGCGATTTCAAAACGAGATCGACTGAGTATCCTTCAGTTGAGAAGCTAGCATCTCCAATGCCAGAAACTGCAGTGAGCGATTTGCTTTTTCGAAGCTGAAGCTGATTTGCGAAACGACTGGTGACGAAGTGAAGTTGAGATCCTGAATCCAAGAGTACACGACACGGAACGAATGTTCCAGCTCGATTCTTGACAAGGATTATTGCAGTAGCTAGAAACACAACATCAGACGAACTAGGCGATATGTGGGCTTGAGGCAGAGAAGGTGACATTGCAACCATGGCAGTGGGGTGTATTGTATGTGCTTGTTGATCAGGTTTCAACACAGCGTTGGATGTAGCTATCGAAGACTGATTGTAATGCAATAGAGTATGGTGCTTCGATTGGCAAGTACGACAGGAGCTAGATTTACAATCCTTTAGCTGATGACCTTTTCTCAAACAATTAAGACAAAGCGCGAGTCTCTTGGCCTCCTTATGTCTTGCCATTGGCGACAATTTCTCAAAGCGCTTACATTGAAATATCATGTGACTTGTGTCTTCGCAGAATACACAACAACTAGGAATCTTGGAAGCAACAAATGATTTTCTTAAATGTGTACTCACGATCTTCCCTGACTTGCCAACCTGACCATCTTGCAAAACTTGATCCACATTTTCAAGCATTCGACATCGCCCTTGCAAGAAAGCTGACAATTTGGCCCACGATGGTAACTCATTAGCAGACGAGCTTTCCTCCCATTTGACCTGAGTTGACTTATCCAATTTCTGCAACACTGTCTGCACGATGATAATATCAGCAACTTCTTCCCTCGACGCTAAAGAATCCATAGCACGAAGGTGAGATGTCACTTTATCTGTTAATTGCCTCAGCCTACCTACAGAGGTATCAGCCTTCTCAAGCCCAAATATCGCTCTGATGTGTGCCTGTAAGATAAAACGTTTATTATCAAAACGACGTTGAAGAATATCCAGAGCGACGATATAGTTAGCCTTGTTAATTTCCAAAGAGCTGATGGAATCCAAAGCAGAACCGCTTAAGCAAGATCGAAGATGCTGGAACTTCTCAACAGGATTGAGATCAGGATCAGTATCTATGATCGTTTTGAACATAGAGTAAAAGTTTTCCCACTCAGTGTAGATTCCATTAAATTTTGGCAGCTCCAGCTGCGGCAAACGCGATCGATTAGACATGACGACCATTGGATGAGCATTTGTAAAACTTGTATTGAGCGTTGAAGATAGCTGTGGATTCGGCCGACTTCCCAGTTCACGCTGAAGCAAGGCCTTAAACTTTAGTAGAGTTGATTCAAATTTCGCAGGTAAATCACTAGATATGGATTCAAAATCTGATTCCTCTAAGCTAGTGTGAACCGCTTCAAAATTTGACTCTAACTTGGTGATCGAATCCAACAGCACACGTAGCTCACACGAATCCATATGACTTAATTTTTCCACGTCTAATTCGGCATATAACCTTTCAAGTCTGTCGAAAAGAGCTTTCGTTTTAAGCCTTAAATAAGTGACCTGAGATGCAGGCACTCCATCAGCATTAGATTCTGAGTTATTCATTTTGATACGTCACAAATTCACTTAAGTTATGCTCAATTCAATTCAATTCACAAGTTCAATTGCAAAGTTGATGCACAAGCTAATAGACTCACTAATGCACTTCCAATTTAGCTGCACCTTTTATATGCAAGCTCACTGTGTGTGTATGTTTGTATGTGTGTGATCTAACACAGCTATTTTCGGATTAGCGGGCCTTCTATGCAGACGCTGCACAAAAGGCGCCAACGGCGACGAACGAAGCGAACGATTAAAAGAGAATGAGAAAGACAAAGATAATGCTCGCACAACTGCATACACTGAATTATGCACTTTGAACAAAATTATTTGTTCACAAATGCTAATGTTTTACACTGTTGCGTTAGGATGAAATTAATTGTTAATTTGAATGCACTATTTTGCACAAATGTTTATAAATTTCACGGAGAAGGCTAATGTTTTACACTGTTGTGTTACGATGAAATTGATTGTTAATTTGAATGCACTATTTTGCACAAATGTTTATAAATTTCACGGTTGAGCGACGACGAAATAGATTAATAACTTTTAGCGCACTAAACGAACATCACGAAGTGTATAAATCACGTCGGGGTCACCAAAATGTTGGAAGCTGCCAAGCTTTTTCGGCAACTCTGGCTCCAATCATTTACGAAGGCACAAAATAAAAAGCCAATACGATTTAATTTAGCTTATTATTTATTAATTTAATGCCGAGTCCGTGATATTTGTTTAGGCAAAGTTAATTGTATGCGAAAAGATAAGAGAGATGTTGCGCGCTTGCAGACAACTTTCGTACAGAATTAGAGAATTTAAAGAAAAAAAATTACAAGTATAAGCAAGTAAAAGGAAGGCGAAAATTACATATGTATGTCTGTTATGCTTTCTTATGTGTATGAGTGCATTAACAGCGAATGAAATGATATAGAGAATAGACTAATTTAAGAGAAACTTATTTAAGAGTATTTATTAGCTGCTGCGCCGAACATATTTATTTATTTATTTATTTTTTTTTTTTTTTAGATGAATCGTCGATTTTCACGCGTGGAGTCCGGCGCGGACCTGAAGGACTACTTCGATCGCGGCGATATTGCATCGCGGGAGAATCGCTGGAACTTTGAAGTCGCATGGGAGGTGGCCAACAAAGTGGGCGGCATTTACACAGTGATACGCTCCAAGGCGTATGTGTCCACCGAGGAGATGGGTGAGCAGCTGTGTATGATGGGTCCCTATAAGGAGCAGTGTGCACGTACTGAAATGGAGGAAATGGAATTTCCCCGCGGCAATCCACTTCTGGATGCAGTCAACGCATTGCGATCAAGAGGCTATAAAATTCACACCGGTCGCTGGCTCGTCGATGGCAATCCTCAGTTGATACTGTTTGACATTGGCTCTGCCGCCTGGAAGCTGGATCAATTTAAGCTTGAAATGTGGGAGAAGTGCAATATTGGCGTGCCCCATTTGGACATTGAGACGAACGATGCCATCATTCTGGGCTTTATGATTGCAGAATTTCTTGAGGAGTTCCGCAACTTTGCCATCGCCTACTCCCAAAACAATGAGCTGAGTGCACCGCGAATCGTTGCCCACTTTCATGAGTGGCAAGCCGGCGTAGGCTTGATTGTATTGCGCACACGACTCGTAGAGATCGCCACCGTGTTTACCACCCATGCGACGCTTCTGGGTCGATATTTATGCGCCGGCAACACCGATTTCTACAACAATCTCGACAAGTTTGCGGTGGACGAGGAGGCAGGCAAGCGTCAAATTTATCATCGCTATTGCTTGGAGCGTGGTGCCACACATTTGGCACATGTCTTCACTACCGTATCGGAGATCACGGGATACGAGGCGGAGCATCTGCTCAAGCGCAAGCCGGACATTATCACGCCCAATGGCTTAAACGTGAAAAAGTTCTCGGCCATTCACGAGTTCCAGAATTTGCATGCCGTTGCCAAGGAAAAGATAAATGAGTTCGTTCGAGGTCATTTCTATGGGTGAGTTGGAACATTCACATTCAAATCATATTTATCTTTACCCCAAGTTGTCGAGTTCAGTTTAATTTAACGAAATTTCTCCTTATCAGGCACATCGACTTCGACTTGGACAAGACGCTGTACTTCTTCATTGCAGGCCGCTATGAATTTGGTAATAAGGGGGCCGATATATTCATTGAGTCGCTGGCGCGCCTCAACGCGATGTTGAAGCACGAGAAACCGGACACCACCGTGGTGGCTTTCCTTATTTTTCCCACCAAGACGAACAACTTTAATGTTGACTCGCTGCGAGGCCATGCTGTGATCAAGCAGTTGCGCGATACCATCAACAATGTTCAGCAGGCGGTGGGCAAGCGGATGTTCGACACATGCCTTAAGGGTCACATACCCGGCCCCGACGAGCTGCTGCAAAAGGATGATCTGGTTAAGATCAAGCGTTGCATGTTTGCTATGCAACGTGATTCAATGCCGCCGGTGACCACGCACAATGTGGCCGATGATTGGAACGATCCGGTACTGTCTTCGATTAGGCGCTGTCATCTATTCAACTCCGTTCACGATCGCGTCAAAATGGTCTTCCATCCGGAGTTTTTGACTTCAACAAATCCGCTATTTGGTATCGATTACGAGGAATTTGTACGCGGCTGTCATTTGGGTGTCTTCCCATCGTACTACGAGCCGTGGGGTTTATACGCCTGCCGAGTGCACAGTCATGGGCATTCCAAGTGTAACCACAAATCTATCTGGTTTCGGTTGCTTCATGCAGGAACACATCAGCGATCCCAAATCGTATGGCATATACATTGTCGATCGTCGTTACATTGGCCTAGAGAACAGTGTGCAGCAACTAACGAATTATATGATGGAGTTCTCTCGTCTAAATCGTCGCCAGCGCATCATTCAGCGCAATCGCACAGAGCGCCTTAGTGATTTGCTTGATTGGCGTACGCTGGGCATTGTATGTCTTAATATAATACCCCTGTTATTGACAGTTGCTCATATCTGTTCCTTGTCTCTATACTTGCAGTACTACAGACAGGCTAGGGTCAAAGCTTTGCAGGCCGTCTATCCTGATTATGTGGACGAGACCACCTTGTACGGATCACGCAACAATTTAGTCTTTTCGCGTCCACATAGCGAGCCGCCTAGTCCTACCTCATCGCGTAAGTTCGAACAAATCAATTAATATGGATTAATCAAATAAAAGTTGCTGCTTTCTTGCTTTCATATGTCAATTGATTTGATTGCAAATGGTTAGATAGGTGACTTTCAATATCATTGAGTTTTTATCAATTTCCCCGTTATATGGTCATGCTTTATAGCATTAAGTGTGAATCATATCCAAAGAAGCTGACACCAATTATATACCCTTAACCCATTGAAAATGGCAAATCAAGGTGTAATACTTTTGTTAAATGTATGTAACAGGCAGAAGGAGGCGTGGCAGTAATAGATATATGTACGTACTCTTGATCAGGGTGACGAGCTGATTCGATTTAGCAATGTCCGTCTATTCGTTCGTCCGTCCTTATGTATATATACTCTATATACTCTAAGAGACTTAAATTTGTTAGTTAAATCCGTTTATTGCACGCGCATATCGGATACCTCCGTATCCACCTCCTGTTTAAAATGTATTTAAAATGTTATAGATTTTTGGATTGGTTTGGCATATTCCGAAGTTTATTTATTAAAGTCCATCTACAAGAGGATTTATTCTTGTAATCTTATTTATTATATGTTACTGTATCATAGCACATATTGCAGTCCAAGCGCAGTTAACGGAAAGCGTGGTTGAATGATAGGAGGTGCAGAGTAGTCTGTTAAGTTAACACCGTGACGTCATTGCATTGCATCTCTTGCCTGTTACGCCTGTAGAAAAGAAGTATAGAGAATTCTTGGGATATCACTTATTCGAAGGATTTGTCAGTCTCAACTAACTTGTTATGCCCTGAACCCACTGTCCGTCCGTCCGTATGAACGTCGATTTTTCGGAAACTACAAAACCTAGAGAGCTGAAATTTCACTCGTCCAAGGTTCAGCCCAACCCACCCATCAAGCCACGGCAGTACCTGCGCGGTTAGCAGAGCGCGCGCGCTTATGTTCGTTTCTTTCAGGGATGAGGGTACCTCGTAGTCGATCAGTCTCGACTAGAGCCTTCTTACTTGTTTTCTTCTAGGTTTAGTTGACTTTCAAATATCATTGAGTGTTATCAATTTTTGTGAAATCGGCCATATGCCATTGCATAAGGAACATAATCTGTTATCATTAATTATTGGTGTATAGGAATATGTGAATAATACTATTTTTTCTCTATTTTATATGTAGGGCATACCACACCTGCGCCTTCGGTGCATGGCTCCGATGATGAGGACTCTGTGGATGAGGAAACTGAGCTGAAGGAACTGGGAATCAAATAAACCAAACCCAAGTCTTAATCGTCAGCAACTGGCTTTACGAACAATTCATACAGCGCAATATTACCATAAGTTTAGTAATTTTGTTTCACATGTTCAAGGGTATCCTGTAGTCAACGAGGACTACAATGCCTGCACGAAGAAACTATCTACCTAATGCCTCAACTGTTTTCTTAAACAAATTTATACGCTCATATGCAACAGTTAGAAACAATTTGAGAATATTTATGCAAAATGAGAAGATTCTATTTAATGTTGTTTAGTCTATAAGCAGAGATGAGTCCCACACAAAAGCAAAACAAAATATTATCAAAAGAAATTAAATTATTATTATTAGAATGGTACACAAACATAGATGTTCGTCACTCTCATTGACCTTATCAAATTAAATTAAATTATGCAATTGCAAAGCCTAATCGCAATTTGTAGCACAAGGCAATCGGGCAACTAAAAAGTTATTGGCACTTATTGAAATACATATATATTTGACAAATGTATTGA
Source organism: Drosophila borborema (assembly GCA_030914335.1). Lineage (NCBI taxonomy): Eukaryota > Metazoa > Arthropoda > Insecta > Diptera > Drosophilidae > Drosophila > Drosophila borborema. The sequence goes on along the minus strand of JAUESP010000001.1, from coordinate 9,598 downwards.
ACTATGAATTAAATGAGTTTGGCTTATCACTTAGGGCGATTCCCTTAAAATATGTAGCTACGCCCAATTAGTAGTTTATAATATACTGCCTCGTATTGACAAATGAAAAAATCTATAAGTGGGCTAAACACATTATAAAAAGGATTCTAATAAAGTTGAATAAATCGATATATTTTGAGTAAGTAAATGGGTAATATCATTACCGCGAATAATCTGAGGCATTTCAATATATGCCTGTGCGTGTGTGTAAAAAAAGTTCACGCTGAACCCATTGAAAATGGGAATTAAGGGTATAATGGTTTTGTTAAAATGTATGTAACAGGCAGAAGGAGACGTCGCAGACCCCATAAAGTATATATATTCTTGATCAGCATAAACAAATAAGTTGATTGAGCCCTGTCCGTCTGTATGAACGTCGAAATTTCGGAAACTACAAAAGCTAGAGAGCTGAAATTTCACATGAACACTCCTAAGTTAGCTACGCAGTACGAGTTATTTTGTTTTTTTTTTTCGATAACTCGTCCCATTTCCAAATTATCGATAAAAAAATCGAAAATTCGTTTACATTTTTAAGGTTTCTTAGCATAACTGCTACACCGTTTTAGCTAGAGACATAAACTTTATATATTTAGATAGATATTATAGATATGCAGATTTTGTGAATTTCAGATTTTTGATGCCACGCCCCCTTCGCCTCCAATTTGAAAAAAAAAAAAAACGCAGACTTGCAATTTGGCAAACAGATACATTTAGATACTTTTAATCTACTCTGAAAATGTCATAAGGATCGTTCATCTAGAAATGGAGTTATAAGCGCCCTTCTTACTTGTTTTTTGTTTGTCGTTAGAACCACACCCTCAAAATCAATCCATACAATCAATAAAAACCATACTAACACAAATTGCCTTAACATGCACCTTCCAGTATAAGTAATCTAAATCAATGTATATTGTATATATAACATTTGATTTTTTTAAGGTTTGCTCGCATAAACACTAATATTTTATGACAAACTTTTCATATGTGTACATACAATATGCGGAAGTTGATAAAATTAGATCTGACTCATTAGAAATATATACATACATATGTATATATTTCTTTGAGTTCGAGCTGCATATTTTTGCAAGGCAACCGCGGCAGTTGATAAAATTATGTAGATCTGACTCATTAGACACAATTCTTTGAGTTAACCTTCTTCGAATTTATAATATTCCAAGAATTATTTCATTTTTTTATTTTATTCCAACATCCTCTGTATATGGACTTTCGTAATCCAACTTAAAATTAATAATAATGACATTCACATGAGTATGTAAAATCAAACTAAAAATCGTTAATATTTAAAATATTTTTTTTTTTTTCAAATTCAATTCTAAACGAGTAATAAAACTCAAAAGTTGATGAAACACATACAATATTAATCAAAAATAAGTAAGAAGGCTCTAGTCGAGACGGCTCGATTACGACATAACATGCACATATGAGCGCGCACTCTGCTAATCGCGCAGTTGCTGCCGTGGGCTTGGGAAGACGCTTATAAATCCATTTCTAGATGGACGATCCTTACGAAATTTTCAGAGTAGATTAAGAGTATCTAAATGTATCTTTTTGCCAAATTGCAAGTCTCTAATATTTAAAATGCGTTCTTTTTTTTCTAATTGGGGGGCGAAGGGGGCGTGGTATCCCAAAATCTAAAAATCTCAAAATCTGCGTATCCATAATATTTATCTAAATTTGTCTCTTGCTAAAACGGTATAGAAGTTATGCCCAAAAAACCTAAAAAATTTAAGCGAATTTTCGATTTAATCGATAGTTGGGAAATGGGATGAGTTATCGAAAAAAACAAAAATAAACTCGTAAACGCGAAACTAACATACGATAGTGAAAATTTCACCTCTCTAGCTTTTGTAGTTTCCGAAATCTCAGCGTTTATACGGACGGACGGACAGACGGACAGGGCTCAATCAACTAATTTTTTATTGCTGATCAAGAATAAATATACTTTGTGGGGTCTGAGACGTCTCCTTCTGCCTGTTACATACATTTTCACAAAACCATTATACCTGAATTCCCATTTTTAATGGGTTCAGGGTTATAACAAGACGCACGCACGGACAGACGGACTGGGCTATATCGACTTTGTTTCTCGTGCTGATCAGGAATATATATATATATATGTATCCTTTCTGGAGTCGCACTTATGAGTGCGTACAGAAGAAGATTATGGAGTTCTTTGCAGGGGTTCAGGGAATCTCCAAGTCGATCAGTCTCGACTAGAGGCTTCATACTTGTTATTGATTTATTTTATTTTTCATGCCCCAATTTTCCCAATTGCATTTTTTAATGTTATATTATTTGGTGGTTGGCTTCCCAAATGAAGGAGAAACTTCTTTGACTGCCGCCTGTTGATTGTTATACACGGCGACTGTAAGGGAACGCATAAAATTGCCATGACGACGTCGTCGACGCTGGGCGGGCACATCGTAGTAAGGATCGTTGTCCTGGTCCTGCTCCAAGTGCGCTGGGGGCAATTGGCCATCTTTACAGTTTACCAGCTCTTCATTGGAATCCAGGCATTTCTCAGATTTGAGGACCCAGCCGCTGTCGCTGTTACTGTCCTCAATATCGAGATCAGTGTCCTGTTGGTGCTCCTGCTCCTGCTCCTGCTCCTGATATGTATTTTGATCGTCTACGTCCGGCTGTGGTTGAGGCTGCGGCGGATAGTTGTAATCAATCTGGGAGGCAAATAGTTGGGGTAGAGCACAGGCTGTGGAATCAGTGGCATGTAGCCTGGAAAGCAACCCATACAGTCTGGAGGGAGGCCATTCTGTACGGACATAGCCATAGGTCAGAGACAAACATTTTTGGACAGCTGGCGCGTCTCATTCTAACGCTGTTATCAGTCTGGCTACAGGACACAAAGGGCAGTTATTTATGTATTCACACTGTTGGATTGAGTTTGGGGCTGGCATTTGGGGAAATGTCGGACACTGGTGCGGTTCTTAGATTTGCGACGATGCAGGGGAACATACTCCACCGTCTCGCGCGCACTCATCTGGACGATCCTCCTCACATAGAATCCGCCGTTTGGCATGCATCACTCGTGCTTGGCACTGTGCGCCGCAGACGCGATGCCGTGAGTGCTCCTGGCAGTTCTCCAAGTGATCGCAACTGCGCTCTCGTTGCACCACATGGCAGCAGGAACCTCTCTCATTGTAGCCGAGACCGAACTTGCCGCCAACCATGGACACGTTCTGATGCACCTGGACATTAATCTCATTCCGACCCTGTATATCGTTCTTGATAATGTTGGTGATTTCATTTGTTAGCTTGATGATGTTGGTGGTGTTCAATGCGGATTGAGCGGGTGCCACGTAGCTAGTGTCATTGATGCCGTGCACTAGGAGTGGCTCTTCCGTCAGTTCCGGGCAATAGGGGGCACTCTAATTCGCACTTCTCTCTGCCAAAGCAAACGTCCAAGCAGTTCTTTCGATTCGAATGGCACTCCTCGTAGTCGCGCAAGGAGGGCTTCTCATAATTCTGGAGCGGCGTTTGTATCACAATCGTATCCTTGACGACTGATGGATCCTTTGCATTCTCTCCCCTAACCACACCTGCAGCCGCTAGCAACAGCAAAAATGCCCTTATCTAATAAATTGATATCGATTAAATTTACGGATCGCCTATAAAAATTCATTTAAAAATTGCTTTAGCTGTGGCTGTAGCTGTTGCAGCTCACCTTCATTTTAACGACTAGTTGACTAAGTCAAAAACCACTTCCTTTTCCAGCACGTCTAACTGACGGGAATTCTTTTACCCTACTGCAGAAAAGCTGCGTTTTTATTTGGTATGTACTCATTTTTTAGTTTTAGATTAGATAGCGTTATCACTCAAAATTGATTATGGTTCATTTATCGGTTTGAGCGATACACGGTAAGAGAGAGTGACAGAGCGAGAGAGCGAGAGGGAGAGCGAGAGAGAGAGCGAGAGAGAGAAGAGAGAGAGAGAGAGAGAGAGAGAGAGTGAGAGAGAGAGGAAGAAGGCGCGAGAGAAAAAGAAAGCGTCTATTAGTTATTTGTACAACAATACATATTCTGCTTATACATATTTATACGCTCTTGCGAGTTAATTACATGATCGATTTATTGCGTTAATACCAGTTATCATCCCTGGCCATTGTTTCAAAATATTTCCTCATTTAAAATATATGCAAATTCTTATTTGCGTTTTCTAATGTACAGTCGACGGCATAAGTAGATATTTGGACAAAATAAAGTAAAATGCGTTTGCCTATGACTCCTGTAAACCTATAACTCTTTGAAATGTCCAGTTAGTGAATAATTATTGCTCAAAAGACGGTTCATTGTCTGTGTGAGCCTTTCCCCCATTTGGATCTCTCTGATCTCTATTTCTGATGAAGATTCTCCATTTCGACGTATTTTAGATTCATTCGTCTGGAATCTATTTCTTAAAACTTGAAGTTGGCATTTTAAGTAATCTATTGTTTTGCTTTTAAATAACAATGTTTGTTGTCAACACACACAAACTTTCTTTTAGATTTTTATATTTTTAAAACAACATAATTTCTAGGGGTATTTAAACTGTTTATTAATTCCATAAATAATCATATAGTAGAAAAATGTTTAAGTTTTAAATCTCCCCTCGATTAAATGTGATAAGATTTTTAATGATAATGATTTTTAATGCGAACATATTCATATATTGCAATCAACCTGTTTACCGACGCCATCCATATTCTGGACGGCAGCCCACGGATCCGGCGAATTGTGGCCAATCGCAGAATTGTTTTTGTTCGTAGTAATTACACATGGGTCTACGGCACCGATAGTTGTAGCAGTACGATGAGCAGGATGCCACGCGACCCGAGGTACAGCCACTGCAGTCATAATAATCTTGTTGGAATAGAATACATCAATAAATATCATTTGGGTTGTTCTTAAAAGGTATTTTAGATTAATATTTGTAGACAATCGATTTAATTATCTAGAGGAATTTTCAATAAATAAAAGTATTGGAATAACAGATATTGGCATAATTATTATGAATCAGATATACCGCCGACCTTGAGCCCATCTACATAAGTATATGAATTAAAATAATCTTTGATTTTCAATAAATCTATATGAATGATCTAAGAGCCCGAATGATTTTAAATAATTGGTGGTGAATTTGTTTGAATGATCAATAAAATAATAGTATTCATATATTGATCTTTATTCAGAAATCAGCTCCACTTACTTGTTGTTGATGGACAGTTGCCCTGCATCTGGCAGTCGGAGTTCCAGTTGGGCGGCATGGTGATCATTTGGTTATCGTTCTCGTACCAACTGCTAATGCCATTAGGTTTTAAGGCCATTTTTGGGGCACTGCAAAACTCCCCGCATACTTTCTGTTTGGGATTGAAGCACTGCCAACGATTGCTCTGCGATGGAGAGCGACAAGTGCGCGGTGCAATAACAGTACAGCAGTTGGTCGGGGGCTTAGACGTTGGCAAAGCAATTGGTGGTACTTCTACCGCTTCTTCTGATTCCTCTTCGTAATCCCTATAGTCTGTCGGCAGAGTCAGCGAAGCATTGACTCTCATATGCTGCACATTGTTGAGCACAATGTTGGGCTTGTTCCTTGATTCTTCGATGATTGTTCGCTCAAGGTGAATCGGTGCAATCTCCACGGGCTGGGGATAAACGCATTTCTGGCCAGACCAATAGGTACCCTTAGGACATCGCGGCTCCACACAACGATCACTGTCATAGACTCCACTGCCACAATAAATCAAATGACATTCGTCGTTGATAAGAACTGTGCCCTTAGGGCACTGACGCAATGGAGCAGGAGGAGGCTGGGTGGTTGGTCTTCTGGTTGTTGTCGTTGTTGTTGTTGTCGTTGTTGTAGTAGTAGTTGTAGTAGGTGGAGTGGGAGGTTCAAGGATTGGATAGATTATAACAGGTGGGGAAGGTTGAGGTGGAACGGGTTGAATTGGACAGGGGAGTGGTTGAGGCTGCGCTGGGACGATTGTATTGGGTGCAATAGGTTGATTCGGACATGGAAGTGGCTGAGGTTGTGCTGGAACAATTGGATTAGGGGCAATAGGTTGATTCGGACATGGGAGTGGCTGAGGTTGTGCTGGAACAATTTGATTAGGGGCAATATGTTGATTCGGACAGGGAAGTGGTTGAGGTTGTGCTGGAACAACTGGATTAGGGGCAATAGGTTGATTCGGGCAGGGAAGTGGTTGAGTCAGTGATGAAACGATTGGATTTGGTGCAATAGGTTGATTCGGACATGGGAGTGGTTGAGGTTGCGGTGGAACTGCTGGACAGGGTAGAACAGATTGAGTCGGACATGGGAGTGGTTGAGGTTGCGGTGGAACTGCTGGACAGGGTCTAACAGATTGAGTCGAACATGGTAGTGGTTGAGGTTGCGGTGGAACTGCTGGACAGGCTCCAACAGATTGAGTCGAACATGGTAGTGGTTGAGGTTGCGGTGGAACTGCTGGACAGGGTCCAACAGATTGAGTCGAACATGGTAGTGGTTGAGGTTGCGGTGGAACTGTTGGACAGCCAGGCGCAGTAGGCGTCGAAAAAACATTGACTACAACTCCATTCGCATCACTCTTGCAGGGACCTAGAAATATGAATACAACCCACATAAAGCGCTTCTTCGAAATATTCAAATTTGAATATATGTATATATTTTCACTCACTCGTGGAAGTCGTTGGTAGCACACAAGCGCCATTGTAGAGCACGTAGGGCGCAGTACAGGAAACAGCAGCTGACAAGCACGGCGCATTAGAAACGCCTGAATTCTGCGAATATTGAGCACTCACAAGATCGAAAGCCAACAGCACCCAAGGCAGAATCAACACCTTATAGGCGAACATGCCGATTAATAATGAGCTGCAAATAGAAAATGATACTTAATGAAAACGTCGCAAATCTGATTAAGAACAAAGGTTATCAAAGCTAATAAAAATTATGTTTCTAGCGCCGTCTAAGCATCGATCAAACGGCGCATTTGTTTAGTTGTCGATTGAGCTTAGCTGCTAAAGCATCACGTAAAATTTGAGTCGACTTCAATGTGGACGATTTTGTCAATTGTTTGGGTAATTGGTATTGCGGAAGGTTATCAAGATGCTTTTGGCAAGGTAATTAATTTAAAGAATTGTATAATTCAAGTAAACATTAAAGTCATCTTTATAGTGGATACAATGTCCACAAGGCTATTCAGCTATCAATGGCATGTGTTATAGTACTAGTCTGTGTCAAGAAGGTGAGCACATAATGCTTTTGAAGTAATCTCTATGGAAAAAAATTTCGTTTTTATTTCGCTTAGGCTACCGCCTGCATACGGATGGCATGTGCTATTTGATTAATCCCTTACCTTGTCCATATGATACGAAACCAATGACCACTACTCCCCTTCCTTACCATGTCTATGTACCCGTTGAGGTACCTATGACCACTACCACTCCAAGACCCTACAATGTCTATGTGCCCATTCAGCTGCCCATCAGCAGGACCACCACCAGCTCCACCACCTCTACCACGACGACACCGGCACCTGAGGAAGAACCGATCATTAGCTATGATCCTACGCCACTTGTAGAACCCGATGAACAGATGCGTTGTCCATCTGGCTCAATTTACTTCAAAGACCAATGTCGCAAGATCCTCTGCAGCCAAGGCGAATACTATGCTGGTCGCTGTCTGTCGCCCGCTTGTCCAAGGGGAACCGTGTGGCGGGGCAAGAAATGCCAGGAAGCTGGTTATATAACCACTATATTAGAGATCGATAATGTAATCAAGAACAAGCACGAGTATCAAACAGCAACTGAAAATATCCAGAAAGTGGAGTATAAGACCGTTCCACCTTACGATCCCAGCACGGATGAGAGCCACATATACGTAAGACCAAGTTCCAAAATTGTCGTTGAAACCAAAACAGCAGCCAGCTTGACTCCGCCATCCTCAGCAGGTTGCTGCACGGTCAATAGTCCACGTATCTGCCGACAATATACACACAAATGGATCTGCTTCAATCATAAGAAAAAAACTATGTGATCCCAGGATTTGCACTAGTCCACTCATCTATCTAAAGCCCCCGGAAATTGTGGAGTTGGATGATCCGCAAATGTTGGTGATGCCACCACATCCTCCATTGTCGAGTTGCTTGACTGCCGATTGTAACGAGAGCGGTAAGCCTATTTAGGAATTAGTTTAAATTCTATATGTTTCACATTGCTCAAAAACATTTTCAGAAATGATCGATTGTTCTGGTTGTGCCCATGGTCTACGGGAGTCCTGCTCTTCAAGTTGCTACTATTACTTCTGTCCTGACAATAGTTGTGAGTTCAAGAATCTGAGGACTTTTGTTCCTTATATCCTGGTGAATTCGGCTGCAATAAAAACTATGGGTGCATCTGGAGTTGGTGCGAATGAGCTAATGAAAAAATACACTAATTTTACTATACTCATTTTTTATCTTAAATATCTTATCTTTAATAAAAATAAATAAGAAAGCTCTAGTCGAGACTGCTCGACTACGAGATCCCCTGAATCCTTCGAAAAACCAATAATTCCAAGAATTCTGCAATTCTTCCTGCATATATAAAAAAAAACACACACACACATTCATGAAAATACACACTGATATGTGCATATACTGTTATGTGAACTTTTTTGATGATTAATTCTCCTTTTATGTGATTTTTTGTAATAAACATAACATTCATATGTACATATCTGATATGTCTCTAGTATCTGAAATACATCTTTTACACACTTGGGCAATTTAAGGACGGTATCTAAAAGGTAACAGAAATAAGAATTGTACTAATTTTTATCTACATATATGCAAAAGGATTGGAGATTCTAACTTTATAATTGATTCTTCATAAGGTTTTTAATCGATAACTCTGAAATGAGAATAGTTTTAGATTTTTCTGAAACAAACTCGATATATGCATGCAAATACGGACCAACCTAAAATTATTATGTCTTTTTCGACGCGTTCACTCATACGAGCAGACGGGCAGGCAGGAATAAATTACTTAGCTCGTCGAGCTGATCAAGAATATGTATACTTTATGGGGTCTACCATGCCTCCTTCTGTCTACATATAATTAAATAGCTGTACAAAAGATCGATTTAAAGATTTTGTATTAATTCTACGTTGTATTTTTGATTTGAATGCAATTAATTAATACTACTAATATTATAGAATGCTAATCTAAATTAGTAAGAAATTTAGATTCAATTAGAAATTTACCGCGCCACTTTTCGGAGTCAGCTGTTGACTTCAATAGTTGCACCTGACTCAAAACGCGTTCACCATTCAAATATAAAAAAACGTACTAAATATGACGGGACAGTTTTATCGAACTTGGCAGCATTGTTTTGAAAATCAGCTGATGCCATGCTCCCTGTTTCGTCAGTGCTTTTGCTCATTTCGTGTTTCAGTCTGTTAAACGAAGAGAGCAGCGGGTGTTAACGCATAGTTGCACACGCGCGCGCGTTTTTGGTTACAAAGTGTTAAAGCATACAATTTGTTTGTGATTCAAGTTAAAAAGTGAGT